>CM041781.1:73970589-74361959 GCA_023374045.1 Limonium bicolor
TAAACGTTTCCACGTTTTTATATTAACGTTTCCACGTGTTTATATAAACATTTCCACATTTCTACAATTCCATTATTATATATAAACGTTTCCATGTCATGATTATGCATAACATTTCTAACATTATACGTAAACTGAATTGTTGGAGTCGACTTTATGTATTTATTAACATTTGATTTTTATATATGCACTACACGATAACTTATAACATGAAGATTGAAAAATTAATGTACAATATTTAAAAAAAGATTATACATCACTTTTTTAAATTTTGAAAATAATATAAGTATTAGCTTGGTAATTTTAATATTAGCAATTTTCTTAATTTTAATCAGTTTATTGGTGTATTTTGAATTGCTATACTCTATTTTTTACATATATGTATCAACAACAAATATTATAAGATTATAATACAATCAATTTAATTCAATTTTTTAAAACTTTGTCAATCGGTATATATGTTTATCAACAAATATTATCGAATTAAATAAATAATATTTAATACTCATATATACATATCAATATAGTCAAATAATTTTTTATATAAAATAATGAATTATTTTACTAATAACTATTACAGTATATATTATTAAAAAGACAAAACAATTACACTCTAATATTTTTAAAATGAAAACATAAAAGAAATATAGAAAACGAGACATCCAATAACAAATAAAAAATATTGATGATGGTATATTGGCGAAATATACACGGTGCAACACTTCCCCACTGTAAAAAGTATTAAAAAAAAAGGAAAAGAAGGATTCCGTCACGGGACGGAAAATTTCAGTCTGTCATATAATCCACTCCCTCTCCGCGCGCCCACTTCCATCTTCCTCCCAATTTTTATAAATTACAAAACTTGCCCTATTTGTAAATCAATATACTTGCCACATCAGCATATGTAGCCATCCTAGCTACATTGGGATGTAGCTCAGACTTGCTGATTATCTAAAAACTGGTATCTCTACCTGTCGAAACTCCTCCTCTTGTCCACTTGTTGGATTTTGCATACTAATGTGTCTAGTATCGAGTTATACTAATATAATAATAGAAAGATAACAGTGCATATGCCTTTGAATTTGTAATGATGATTATTTTAAATGTATGTTCATGTTCTGTGACGTTCACCTTGCATGCATTGAAATACCCCAAACCTAAGTATGCTAAGTAAACATCAAATTATGATGTAGTAAGGCTAGAATGTGCCTTATAAAGATTGGTAGACAATTTAAACCAAGGATAACACAAGAAAGTGCCTTAAGGGCAATTTGGGCAAAAACGTGCTCTAAGCTTGGAGTGACCTTGATTAGCACCCAAATACCATTATAAGACTTTAGTAATATGCTAATGGACATTTTAAATCAATTAGCAAAGAAAACCAAGCTCAAAAACAAGCTTAAACACAAAATGTGCTTTAAGACTCCTTAAAGCACCTTTTGAGAAATTGTCTTAGAATTGAGTTTTGAGTGGCTAAATGTCCATCATTACTCTTTAATCAACATGTGTACTAATTAGTATCACATTAGGAAGCCTAAATCAATGGGAAATCAAAAATTTCAGAAATATGTGCACTAATTTGTGAATAGTGCCAAATAGTGACTAGTTTAAGTTTTAATCAACTTAAGTCAATTAGTTGGTCAACCAAGACCATAAATATCTTGGTTATAATGAGGGGGCCGGTTTTCTAAGGATGAGTCACCATAGACTTCATCAAATAAGGAAGAAAAGAAGAGATAAGTAAAAGGAGTACTATTTGCTTTATTAAAGTAAAATACCTTATATTAACCTACCTCTCTCCTCTCTTCTTCATTTCTCTTCTTCTTCCACGATTTTCTTCCTCTTCTCTCTGTTCTAAACCGTCTCCAAGCAGCACCCATGGCACCACCACCTGCTTTGTCAACAACTTACTCATTTTAGCTCCAAATCAAAAACTAAGCACATATATCTCTTAGTTAGACCAAGACCTGCTTCCTATTTTCAAAATCTGAAAAGCCTCATTTTGGAGCCATGGGAAATCACCATTGGAGGAGGAAAAGCTAGCTTGAGGTGTTCATTATCTTCTCCATTCATTCAAGGTAATGAAAGTGAAAGAAAAATCAACTTTCCATCCTTTTTCTTAGATGGCCGAAAATCATCACTCATGGGGCCTTGTTTTATCCATTGTTCTAGCTTGATTCTATTCTCCAAGGGCTAGAGGAGGTCCTACTTAATTCATTTCCAAGCTTGTTTTGAGAATCCAAGGTAAAACATTCAATTTAATACGTTAGAACACATTTTAAACCTAGGGTTTACTCCTTAAGGTTAGTGTATTGTTTAGTACTCATGTGAGTCATTGACTATTGGTTAGAACATTGGCAAAGGAAGTTTAAGTGGTGGCTGATATTCATTTAAGAAGAGGCCTAAGGAGGAAGTTGAGAGAAACTTGAGAAAACAAGGTAAAATGCTTACCTAATGGTGGTTTAAGTTTTAAGGGATGAGTTTAGGTGGGTACCAATGTGGCTTAGAGCTTACATTATGCAATGGGTTATATAACCTAGGAAAAACAATTTGAACAAGCTTATGAACTTGTGACTAAGGAGCCAATGAGGATGAGTTAGTAATATAAGTTTAAGATGAGTTTTAAGAGCGTTATAACTACTATGAGATTGATGGGTGTATTTGCAAGTTGAAGGCTTTTATATGTGGGAAATTCAGTGTTTAAGTTTAAGTTATTTAAGGGCCTAAGAGCCATGCCATTTAAGAGCCTTAGTGCTGTGCAATTTAAGATTATTGCAATATATTGAGTTTGTTGTGAATGAGTTGGTTTGGGTGATGAGATATGATGAGAAGGAATTTGATGTGTGTGAGATGGTTGAATGAGGAAAATAATGTGTTTGGGCATGATAAGATACTAGAGAAGCTATGGCGAAATTTGAGTAGAAAATAAGTGTTTAGGTGATGGTGGTGAATTAATGTGACCTAGGGTTTACTAGGAGTCATAGAAAGGAATTTGAGTGGAAATGAGTTAACCAAGGAGTTCTTGAGGTTTAGAATGACCTAGAGATGTCTAGGAGGAATTAGAGGATTGGTGAGTGTATTAAGCACACCAAAATCATGGTATGAGGAATGTAAGACTTGTGCAAGAATCTGGAGGAAATGATGTATAATGCTTTGAGATGATTTAGGTATGAACTAAGAGTAGAACAATGAGAGTTCGGGAAGTTTGTGTAAGAGGTGGTGATGTTAGTGGTGGACTAGTAAGGTTTAGTTAAATGGTAATGTGTGGACTTGGGTGATGGAAGTGAAAACTGTAGGAGAATGTTGTAAGTCGTCAAGGAAATGACTAGAACCGTATAAGAGTGTATGATCATGAGAGTGGTGAGTAAGATGCATAAAAGAGGTGGAAATGTCTAAGGAGGGTGTTACACGGTCAAGGTAAATGAAGAACAATGTCAAGGTGTTAAGGTAATGGAAAGCAGTGTATAAGTAAGCTCAAGAGTTTAGGAGAGATGAGTAACAAATGAAAAGAAGAGAAATTGTGCATGGAATGCAAGATGACCTTGGAAGGTTTAACAAAGCAAAGATGGAATGTAATGATGTTAAGGAGGAGTTATATGGGTTGAAAAGAAACACTTTGGTTAGTTGAAGTTTTAGACAAAATGTACATGTTAGAAATATAAGGAATTAATTGACAAGTGTTAGGAATTTCTTGCAAGAATTGAGCTAAAGGTTGGAATGACCTTTGGAGTTTATTTCATGAGTTTGGAGGATGATTAAAGGTGGGTTTAAGGGTCTAAATGATGTTAGAACACATTAGGAGGATTTAGGAGAAGTTTGGTGAAGATTTAACAATTTTTGGACATCCTCTAGTGGCGTCTGACCCAGGGGTCCGACCCAAGTTTGGGTCGGACGGCCTCTGTTAGACGCCAGTGAAGTGTTCTGGAATGGTCCGACCCAGTTGGTGGATCGGACGGTGGGTCGGACGGAGGAGGAGTTTTAAAAGACGGGAGGATTTCTGGAATGGTCCGACCCAGTGGGTCGGTCGGACATGGGTCGGACAAGGGGAGTTTTCAAACCCGAAGGTTACTGGAAGGGTCCGACCCAGTTGGTGGGTCGGACGGTGGTCGGGCGACCCTTAGGACTTAAAAAAAATAAAAAGAAAAAAAAAAGAAACCCTAAGGGAGTTTAGTGGTATTAAGGGTACCCCATTGAGGAGGCAAAGATTACTAGAGGTATAAAGACTAAGGGATTAAGTAAGAATAAACTTAAAGTTAGGTTTAAGGTTGTTGTAAGATTAAGTTGTAAGACTTAAGAGGTGTTAGGTGGGGATCATTAAGGGTTAAGTAAGTTAAGTAAGTTAAGTAAGTTAAGTAAGTTAAGTAAGATAAGTAAGTTGAATTGAGTTAAGTGATTAACAACCTAAAACTGAATGAATGTTTTAGGACTTGGAAATTGGACTCCGGAAGAGATTAAGCAACCGAACGACCAACGGTGAACAGTACAGTTCTTCTTGTGACCTGCTTGCTAACGAGGTGTCCCTCGGCTTATGTGCTATTTGTTTTTGTGTGCTCACTAAACAAGATAAGGCTTGCAACCGGAATATTATGTTTATTGTTGTGTGATGTTTGAAAACTAACACAACATACCGTGAGAACTTACTAACCAACGTTTAGTAAGGAATTGAGTGAGACTAAGGAACACTCTCTAATATGAGTTTGATATAAACCGAAAGAGGTTAACCAACAAACATGGTCTTGAGACTACTACTAACTGGAACTTAAGGGGGGAGTGAGGAACCCGGGACTGACTTCGGTCATGCATGCTAAGGAAAGGGGGTCGGTATCTATAGCAGATTCGACTTCCGCTTAAGGACTTGTCTTCGGACTTGTAGCCTAGGGCCGGTTGCCGGCTCAGCTACGCTGGACTCCCGTCCAGGGTAGGTGGCTTTAAGATGGTGCGGTGGGATCACCTAAATCCCAGGTTTGAAATTAAGCTACAACCATTCCCCTCCAGGAACGGTTTGTATACTGAGAATAAGTTAAGGTTAAGGTTAAGGTAAGGTTAAGATAAGTTGCAACCATTCCTCTTTAAAGGATGGTTTGTATTATTAAGACTACGATAAGTTACATCCACTCTTTATTAAAGGATGGTTGCTTCTAAGATTAAGATAAGACTAAGATTGAGGTGAGATAAGGATGGACTAAGATTAAGAGGAAATATAACTTAAGGAGTTGGATAATTAACTCTCTAATTAAGGGAACGCATTTAAGTCGTTCGTTATGTTTGAACTTTGATTGTTCATATTTGGTTTGTTGTTTACTGCACCTTCTATTATGTTGTGCATCTAATCAACCTTCATGCTATCGACAATTAGTCGTCGTAGCCACGTTAGCTTGGGGGCCATGAGAGGATCGTACCAGCATTCGTGCTGACCCCCTTTGGGGGCTGTTTTTACTACACAGGTGAACATCAGGAGGCGGCCGTCGCGAGAGTAAGAAGGGGTACAAGTGTTAAGGGTTAAGTGTGGCCTACGAGTTGTGCATGTACACTCGTATGGCAAATGAGTTAGTAAGATGTATAGGACGTGAGGGGATTGTAAGAAGGATATGTATTTGGTTAAGGTTGTTATGTACTAATGTTCGGTATATTCTGTAGTCAGACCGTGGCAAGGTCCTGAAGTGTAAAGAATTCCGCTGTGACATGTATATAATTATGCTGTTAAGTTGCGAGACCACATTTGGATTGAATTGGGGTGTTACAAAAAGTGGTATCAGAGCGTAGTTACGCTCTGAAGACAAGAATTACCGAACTTAGGAGAATATTGAGGTTGAGATTGAGTTATGGGTTAAGGGTTGAGAGATAGAGTGAGAGGTGCGTTAGTCAGGACTTCCCGGTGTTTACCGGATATCCATAGTACCTAGACCCGCCCTCCACATCCCTAACCCTGAATATGCGGAACAAACGCCAGAGAGAAGAAAGCCTTCTCTTACTGAAATACCCCGTAATTAAAAACAGTGATTAATTAGGCTAATTATATTTTTAAAGGCTTAATTACACTTAAATAAATACAAGGGAACAAATCCTGAAGAAAACGGACCTTTAAAATGGGTTAAAAGCATAAACGAACCTTAAAGCGCGTTTTTCGAGGAAACCGGGAAAACGTGACTTTAAGCGGGTCAAATAGAATCGTAACAGTTTTGGTCAACTAAATAATCATTAATAAATATTAGTGAAGCTTTGGAACCAATAAAATTAATAAACGAGAAAATTCCAGAAAACGGGTACCGGTTAGTAAAAACTGCAACAACCGGGAAGTTGTGGGGTGAGAATGCAAATAAACAAAGTTAGTGTGTCCACCTTGCAAATAAAAAGTAAAAATCTGCGTGTGTGTGTGTGTGTGGGATCCGATTTACCCCTCCCTCTCACACTCACCTAACACTCCCTTATTTACTAAAAGACAAGGGAAATAAGTAAAAGAAAAACACACTCTCTCTCCTACTCCCCTTCTTCCTCTCACGCATCCCCCTCCCTATCTTTCTCTATTCTCTTCTTCCCTGCGATGACAATGGAGATTTGAAGAAAACCCCCACAAACCTCACCTTCTCTCCATTTTGTGCCTTCATCCTTTGTCCAAAAATTATAAAAACCATACCATTGGAATCCCCTTGCAAAGGAGAACATTTTCATCCTTTCAAAAATCCAAAAGCTCAACTTTCGTTTTTATGGGTATTCTCCATTTGAAGATTCAAGTCCACCATTAGAAGCGCCTTCACCTCCTTATCATCTTGAGGTAAAAAGAAATTCGAAAATCCATCATTTCTAGCCCTTGTTTGCATTATAATAATTTCCATGTTTTGAACTCTTGGTTCTTCTTGCTCCAGCCGATTTTGGCTTCTCCATTGGGCTAGGAATATTGTTCTCTTGCTAGTCAAGAACTTCATTCACCCATTGAAAGGTAATACTCTTGTCTAAACCCTAAAACATTAAATTCTAGGGTTAGTGCAAAAATGAATGCTAAATGGTGTTGTGTATTGGTATGGGTTGTAGAACTTGGGTGAGAACCCCATTCAAAACCGAGAACAAGAAAGAGGGAAGAAGAGAAGGAAAGGAAAGAAAGAAAAACTAGCAAGACAAGGTGATTGCTTCTACCTTGAACTAGTTTTGTATGTAGTAGTGTAACAGATTTTAAGTAGTAAAATGAGTAATGTATTTGAGTAATGAGTAGTGGTAATGTAGTAGTGTATTGGAGAAGAGAATGTAACAGTTTTTGAAGTTTTTAAATGAAGTTTAAAAGCTTGGGAAAACCATGGGTAGTATATGTATATGTGCAGGAATTTTAATGTGTGTAGTGGTGTTGAATTGTGAGTATAATGTATTGTATAAACAGGTTGTGAGAATGAGAAAACGTGAGCTGAAATAATGTGTGGAGAAAGCTAAAAATATAGGGGAGACTATGTCAAATTTTGTGTCGGAATGAGAGGACTTAAGTTGTTTAAGAAGAGGAAGTACTTGGAGAGCTTAAAAAGGAGTGTTTAGTGTCTGGAAACAGATTTTGAATGAGTTTGTAAATGGGATGAAACTAGAGTGTAAGATAATGTATTTTGGAATGCTAGGAGTAGCATTAGTTGTGGGAGCAATGGAGGATAGAAGTTTGAATAAAAATTGTAGCATAAGAAGAGGAAACAAAATCTGTAGCAAAGGGAGAATGAAAACTGATGCAAGTGTTGGGAAGAAATGAGGAAATTTGGTGTAAGTTGTGTAGGAATTGAGTAGTAAGTTTGGAGAATGAATTAAGGTGAGTTAGATCATCTAAATGAGTGGTAAACATGTAGGGAAGTATTGGTAAAGATTGGGGAAACAATGGGTAAAGAAAACACCCAAAAACAGATTTTAAAACTGAAGTACTGGGCCGGACCGAACTTGCGACCGGACTTGCAAGTTCGGTCGAGCCCAGATTTACAAAGACGGGAAAACCTTCTGGAATCGACCGGACTTGCGACCGGACATGCAAGTTCGGTCGAACCAGAAAATTCTCCCGTCTGAAACCTTCTGGAATGGACCGAACTTGCGACCGGACTTACAAGTTCGGTCGGCCAGAAAAATTCCGCAAATGAAAGCTTCTGGAATAGACCGAACTTGCGACCGGGCTTGCAAGTTCGGTCGGCCAGAAAAAATTCCCGTAATGCAAGCTACTGGAATGGACCGACCTTGCGACCGGACTTGCAAGGTCGGTCGGGCTAAAATTTTCAAATACGAAACTTACTGGAATGGACCGACCTTGGGACCGGACTTGCAAGGTCGGTCGGCCCTGGAATTTTCACACGATGTAGCCTACTGGAATGGACCAGACTTGCAAGGTCGGTCGCAAGTCCGGTCGAGTCAAAAAAAAATGTTTTAATTATATGATTATAGTAATCATATATACATATATATATGCCTATATACACATATGCATATATATGTAGTAACACACCATTAATGAAGTAGTAATGGTAAGAAAGTAAGTAAATGAGTAAGGAAGCAAGCTTAAGAAGTAATAAGGAAAAGAATGGTTTTATAACCAAGTAAGAAAGTAATGAAGTAGTAAGTATACATTGAAAGTATCAATGAAGGAGTAAGTAGATCAATAATAGATCATTGATCATACTACTTCATGTATGTATAGGAATCCCATAGTTGAGCTCCAAAGGAACCGGTAGTACCCTACGACGGTGAACGGTATGATTTCTTCATGCCCTGTATCCTAACTTGGTTACCCCGATTTGTGTGCTTATGTGATCACCAATAAGATAAATGCATGAATCGGACTTATATTGTACTTAACTGTGTTTGAACTATTTCGTTCTTGTTGAATCTTCTTGAACATTTAGTTTGTATAATTCATGAAATGTATGAATGGAAATGAAGTGTATGTGTAAGTATGAGTACTTGTGTATTGTATGTATGTATGGAAAGTAAGTTTGGAGTTCTACTAATTCCTAACGATCTAACTCCTAACATGAGTAATGAGTAGAAGCCCGATATAGTTTCGGCCACGCGTGAGGATAAGGAAACACAAGAGGTTGGATCCGAATCCTGGCTATAATCTTTTCCATGGACCAATCCCCTTGAATGGGTAGCATCCTGGATTAGTGGGCCACCCTAAAGCCCGGTGGTGGGATGTAGTAATCCCTGCCCGGAGGTCATACCGACTTAACTGGAAGTAAAGTATGTAAGAAGTATTGTATTTGTATTGGTCTTGACTATTGTAAGTCACCGACCCGGAGTAAAAGAATATTGAACACCCGATTAACCCGGGTGTGTAATGAGGCTAACAAGACCTTGTATGTATTGGAGAATTGTATCTCCGTAATGCGGTGAGTATGGTAAGTATGGACGGTTGACTTGCATTGTCTTCCTTGTATGTAACGTATGTATGTATGCTTGTGAAATGAATGTATTGAATTGTATTGTATAAAGCATGTATGTATGTATGAATGAAACGAATCGCATGTACTCGACCAAATAGTTGGCGTACCCTCGCTAGTACGCGGGGCATGCGGTTATCATATGTAGCGTAAGGTGACCCCCTAGAGGGAATGTTTTTACTCCACAGGTACCCGCGAGGCGTGACGGTAGGGTAAGGACGTGATGTGATTCTTTTGAGATGTAGTAGGACTGGAATATTGTACCAAGTTGTACACGGCTAGGCCATTTTGAGTAGCCGGTGTACCATGTGGTACACCTTTTTGGATATTGAAATCTTGATTGGATAGCAAGGAGAGGATGTATAAACTCTTCATTTTTGGGAAGTAGTCATGAAATGTAATTCATATATTCAGTATACTCGGTAATCAAAATGTAAGTAAGTATTTGGTATTGTAAAGTAAGTAGTATGTATGTGTTTCATTCTAATCATCAGACCGAACGGTAAGTAGTAGTAGCCTTGTTAACCTTGGAGGGTTAACGGCGTGTATCACCTGCCGGGAGTAAGTAGGTATTCCGCTGCGAGAAGGGTAAGTATGGGATTGATTAGAGGATAATGGAAGAATTAGCGGTTGGGGTGTTACAAAAAGTGGTATCAGAGCGAAGTCTCGCTCTGATGATTAGAATCTTAAGAGTAGTGATTACCGAGTTAGGATTTCAACCGTCTTAAGACGGATATGTAGAAACCTAACTAGGAACTACCGTTGTTAACAACAGATACCCTTAACGTCTGCAAAGACGATACCATTGCTTGAATCAAGACCCTGAGGTCATAGTATCACGACATCTAATGTAATCCACACTTGTTCAGATGTCAGGACGAGGTCCAGGTCGTCCAAGAGGAGGGACCAATGACGGACCAAGCGCGCAGACGATAGCTGAAATCGTCGCCGCCACGGTAGCACAGATGCTACCGGATGTAATCACCGCTGTACAACAAACACAGCAGAACCAGCAACAGCAGCAGCCCGACCCGCCTCAACCCCGAGAAACGAATTGGGTAAAAGCAGTCGCCGACCTTCGACCTCCATGCTTTAGAGGCGAGAGCGACCCCGCCAAGCTCGAGGCTTATCTCTCCGAGATGGAGACGGCCTTCGAGACACTTGAGACTCCCGCTGGAGTTCGAGTGAGGATAGCTGCGTACTACCTCAAGGACGTGGCTATGGACTGGTGGAAGCTCGTTAAGGCCGAGCACATAGCTGATTCCGCATTCGGATGGGAAGCATTCACCTCTCTCCTCCGATCTAAGTACTATCCCGAGCATGTCAAGACCAAGAAACGGCTTGAGCTCGATGCACTAAAATGACCGAGAAGATGACGGTTGATGAATATTACCGCACCTTCACCTCTCTTCTCCGACTTCTACCCAACCTTGGGTATACGGCCAAGTGGTCGACCGCTTCTACGGCGGATTGAGCCATCGACTCCGGTATGGCATGGGCTTCACACGGTTTACCTCCCTTCAGGTAAACATAGTTGAACCCTTAAAAAAAAGCCATGAGTAATGTGAATTAGTATTCCCGTATGTAAGTGTAACCTAATGCCTAAGTAATTCAGGAGTGTTACCATGCTGCCTCCCGAGTGGAGATCACTGCCAGCTGAGGGATGAAGATCAAGCGCTTAAGCGCAAGACAAGCAAACAAAAACACCTCCGATGACCAAAACCAATCCAACCTTGGAAGAAAAGGAAGGGGAAGCATTCCCACCATAAGAACACTTCCGGAGACGGCGGTGCCCATGCTGAGAAGGGCAAGGCAGCTGAGCCATTACAGATTGCCTACACCGCACCAGTGGTAGCGAAGCCACTGAGGTCTCAGCACTACAGGGGTAAGAACCCGAAACCGAATTAGTACACTTGTGAATTTGTATGTATATAGAGTATTGTAAGTATACCGAACCTTGCTAACTTGGAAGCTACAATTCTGGATTTGGCCAAGGAAAGAACAAACCAATCTGATGGCCGCAGCTACATCTGCCGTAACTGCAACAAGGATCATCCCAGCAGATTGCCAAGGAAGGGAGATCCGCTGCTTCACTTGTCAGAAACCGGGCCACCGTGCCAATGTATGCCCAGAAAACTCTAAGCCCAAGGGCAACTACCAGGGCTACAAGCAGCGTGAGGGCAAGGAGGTTGCATCTGGCGATCCTCATGCCCAGCACACCTCGCAGGGACAGGGATCCCGAGGTCCACAGAAGGGCGCACCGCAGAGGCGAGCGGCCTTACACATCATAGACCGTGATGGGACCGGGACTAAGTCGGCCCAGGTAAACCACTGTAACCTTTAATCCTTGAAGAGCATGACTAAGTATTAAAGTAATTGTTGAATGAAAGCATGAATGCGTAGAACTTGAAGTATGAAATTGAGCATGCGAAGTAACATGGAAGTATGTATGAGTATGAATGAATTAGTAAGCCTAGAACTCACTCTAGATATAATTTACCACCTTAGGAAATTCCTTATCTGTTACCCAATACCTTCGAACCACCTCATGAAGAGACCGACATCGCCAATCACCACTTCAACAACGAACAGTGTCAGGTCATCCGCCCAGGTATGATCTTATTAAAAGGATACCTGACACCCGAAGCACAAATTTCAATCATCCGACGATGCAACGAGTTAGGGATGGGTCCAGGAGGATTTTATACACCCGAATTCCCCAGTGGAGCTACAATGAAGCTGAAAATGATGTGCTTGGGAAAGGACTGGAACCCTTATACCAAGACATACCAAACAACGCGAGCAAGAGATGGAGCAACACCTCCAGCAATACCCCCAGAATTCCAAATGCTTGTCACACAAGCTGTAGAAATTGCACAACAATGAAGATGAACCAATCCCTGCACTTGAAGCAGACCTATGTATTGTCAACTTCTATGAAAAAGAAGGACGACTTGGCTTACACCAAGACAAGGACGAGACAACGGAATCTCTTAACTAGGAGTGCCCGTGTCTTGGTCCATTGGTGATGACGCCGTATTTTTGTATAGCGAGCAGAAGCGTGTGGACCTCGCAGAGAAATTGGTATTGAGATCAGGAGATGTTCTAATCATGGGTGGAAAATCAAGGTTGCTGTATCACGGGATCCAGAAGATCAAGTTGAATACGGCACCACCGGCAATAATCAATGCCACACACATGAAACCAGGACGCCTGAACCTTACCTTTAGAAAGTATTAATCTTGTAGTAGCATGTAATCCAGTAGTAACGTGTATTAGAGACACAATATGTATGATGGTTGGTTATTCAATAAAAGCAGTGTTGGTTATTAAATTCCACTTGCGTTCCACCATCTTTACTTATAATCTCATGAATCAATAGGTTGTGGACTCGGTACCGAAGGTAACCTGAGCATCCTCACCGAAGAACAAGCCGGCAAGAGCGGCACCATTCTAACGGGAACATTCCCAGTAAACGGCATCGAAGCCTCAGTATTATTCGACTCCGGCGCCTCTCACACCTTTGTATCGCCATCATTCGCTACAAGGTTGGGGCTAGACCAGATGAGCTACCAAATTTCTTGGTTACTCTCCCTCGAAGGAGCGGGTAAAGTGTACTAAGTATTACCACACCGCCACCATTCAAATCAAAGGTGAAGCGTTTCCCATTTCCTTCATTGAATTCAACGGATTGGGATTCGACTTGATAATTGGAATGAACTGGTTGGAGCGGCACAAAGGACGGATCCTATGCGCCGAGCACCGATTGCTGCTCAAGAGTCCATCTGGGGTCACTGTTTCATACCGCCAGAGACCGAGAGAGCCTTCAACTACAGTCATCTCCGCTATGGCAATGTATCGGGAGCTCAGAAAAGGACATGAAGTGTATTTATGTCACGTGCAAGACCTGGAGAGAGATCCAGAGTTCAGTGATGATGTAGCAGTAGTCTCAGAATTCCCTGATGTATTTCCGAAAGAGCTACCTGGTATGCCACCACAGAGAGCAGTAGAGTTTGAAATTGACCTCGTACCGGGTACTGGTCCCATTGCTAGGGCACCATACCGTATGGCACCAGCAGAAATGGCAAAACTCAAAGCAACTACATGATCTACTCGACAAAGGGTTTATACGCCCGAGCGTATCACCCTGGGGAGCACCGGTCCTCTTCGTGAAGAAGAAGGACGGTAGTCTCCGCCTCTGCATCGACTACCGCGAATTGAATGCGGTCACTGTAAAGAACAAGTATCCATTGCCACGCATCGACGACCTGTTCGATCAGTTGAAGGGAGCATCCGTCTTTTCTAAGATTGATCTCCGATCCGGATATCACCAAATTGCTATCAAAGAGCAAGATATTGAGAAAACAGCATTCCGAACAAGATATGGCCACTACGAATTCACGGTGATGCCATTCGGTTTGTCTAATGCACCAGCCAAATTCATGGACCTAATGAATCGGTTATTCAGTGATCAGCTGGACACTTCAGTAGTAGTATTCATTGACGACATTCTTGTGTATTCGAAGTCACCAGAAGAACATGAAAACCATTTGAGAAGAGTACTTGAGACACTGCGCGAGAACCAGCTGTATGCGAAGTTCTCCAAATGCGAGTTCTGGCTAGATCAGGTATCATTCCTTGGTCATGTCATCTCGAGCGCAGGCATTTCAGTAGATCCATCCAAAATCGAAGCAGTGCGATCATGGCCTAGACCTAAGACTGTTACCGACATCCGGAGCTTTCTTGGTTTAGCCGGTTATTACCGGAGGTTTGTAAAGGACTTCTCAAAAGTCGCTAAGCCCATGACGTCATTGATGAAGAAAGATGCACCGTTTGTATGGACAAGCGAGTGCGAGGTATCCTTCCAGAAACTAAAAGACTCATTGACCTCAGCGCCAATTCTCACACTTCCAGAGGGCACAGAGGGATTTGAGGTGTATTGTGATGCATCGGGCAAGGGCATGGGATGCGTACTCATGCAGCATGGCAAGGTAGTAGCCTATGCTTCTCGCCAGCTGAAAAAGCATGAGGAGAATTACCCGACACATGATCTAGAGTTAGGAGCCATTGTTTCGCCTTGAAGATATGGCGACACTATCTCTAGGGGGTAAGCATCACCATCTGCTCCAACCACAAAAGTTTGCAGTATGTATTTACCCAGAAAGAACTGAATCTAAGATAGAGGAGGTGGATGGAGTTCCTCTCGGATTACGACATCAACCTCCAGTATAAAGAAGGGAAGGCAAACGTTGTAGCCGACGCCCTGAGTCGTCAGCACACTCGCTCCATTCGCTACTTGCTGCTTCTAGCTGGTTGACGAGGTGCGAGACGCATTGAGTGACCCTTACTTCACTAGATCAGACAGAAAATCACAGATGGTACCTTCGAGAACCGAAAGTACGACTTCAAATTGCATGAAGATGGTCTGATCCGTTTGAATGGCAGATTATGCGTCCCCCGAAGCAATGCTGAGCTAAGGGATCGCATTCTGCGAGAGTCACATTGTTCGACATTGCATGTCCATCCGGGAGCCTCTAAAATGTACAAAGACATGAAGAGGTACTTCTGGTGGTCAGGAATGAAATCGACGTGACTGAGTATGTTCTGAGGTGTCTCACATGCCAGAAGGTGAAGTTCGAGCACCGAAGACCGGGAGGAATGGTGCAATCCATGCCCATTCCGGAGTGGAAATTCCACGATATCTCTATGGATTTTGTTGTTGGACTCCCACCTGCTAGGGGAGGACTCAACATGATCTGGGTAGTAGTCGATCGTCTCACCAAGGTTGCCCGATTCATACCGATGAAGGACACCTGGAAGGTGGCGAAGCTCGCGGAGCTATTCGACAAGGAGATCATCCGACACCACGGAGTCCCGAAAACCATTGTATCTGACCGCGACACCAGATTTCTTTCGAGATACTGGAGAGCAACACGGGAAGCGCTTGGTACTGAGTTGAAGCTTAGCACCGCCTTCCATCCACAGACCGACGGTCAGACAGAAAGGACCATCCAAACACTAGAGGATATGCTAAGGGCATGTGCCTTAGACTTCCAGGGGAGCTGGATTGAGAAGCTTCATCTTATCGAGTTTTCGTATAACAATAGCTACCATGCTTCGATTAAGATGTCGCCATTCCAAGCTTTGTATGGTAGACCTTGCCGTACCCCGTTGTGTTGGGATGAGTCAAGCGAAGCGGTCATCATAGGACCGGAGTATTTGGAACAAGTACAAGCTGAGGTACAACAAATCCGAGCAAATATGAAAGCAGCCCAAGATAGACAGAAATCCTATGCGGATGTGCGACGACGCGACCTTGAGTTCGCCGTGGGCGACCAAGTGTTCTTGCATGTCTCACCTATGAAGGGTGTCTTTCGATTTGGCCAAAAGGGCAAGCTGAGCCCGAAATTTGTAGGCCCGTACACCATTACCGAGAGGATTGGAGCCGTAGCTTATAGGCTAGCATTGCCTGAAGAATTGGGGCGTGTTAATGATGTCTTTCATGTATCACAACTCAAGAAATACATAGCCGATCCCTCTCATGTATTAGAACCCGAACATCTATCCCTAGAGCCGACGATGAGATATGTCGAGACTCCACTGCGAATCCTTGATACGAAGACAAGAGACACTCGCCATAAATCTGTACGAATGGTGAAGGTCTTGTGGTCTAACCACGATGTCGAGGAAGCGACTTGGGAATTAGAGGACGCCATGAAGGCGAAGTACCCGAATCTATTTGTAGACTAGATGTCTAGTATCCGTATAGCACGGAGGGTACGGGGCGTACCCCTTTTAAGGGGGGTAGAGCCTTTTTGCTTTTGCATTGCTTCGGGTTAGCATTGCGTAGTATGTATGTATTGTAATTGTATTTTGGTTGGCACATGTAGTGCTAATTGTATTGTATTGGCACAAAGTAGTGCTAGTAGTATTCAGTATGTAGTACGATGAGTATGGTATGTGTATGGTATGTATGTAATGAGTAATGCATGTGTTGTACGGTATATGACACGAATGACATTGTGAAGTGTATTGCGAATGATTGTGGAATGTGCGAATTGGATGGTGTATTGTGTATGGTATTTGAATGGAGTATTGCGTATGAATTGAGTATTGTGTATGGAAATTGAACTGAGTATGATGTATGGTATCTGAATTGTGTATGCTGGTAGTGTAAGAATTGTGAACACCTTGTAAGGTGGTAGTAGAATGTATTGTGGCAATTGGCTTGCCTAAGTAGAAATGGTAAACCGTAACCTTGAGCAACTTTGAGGGCAAAGTTTCTTAAGAGGGGTAGATTGAAATACCCCGTAATTAAAAACAGTGATTAATTAGGCTAATTATATTTTAAAGGCTTAATTACACTTAAATAAATACGAGGGAACAAATCCCGAAGAAAACGGACCTTTAAAATGGGTTAAAAGCATAAACGAACCTTAAAGCGCGTTTTTCGAGGAAACCGGGAAAACGTGACTTTAAGCGGGTCAAATAGACTCGTAACAATTTTGGTCAACTAAATAGTCACTAATAAATATTAGTGAAGCTTTAGAACCAATAAAATTAATTAAACGAGAAAATTCCGGAAAACGGGTACCGGTTAGAAAACTGTAACAACCGGAAGTTGTGGGGTGAGAATGCAAATAAACAAAGTTAGTGTGTCCACTTTGCAAATAAAAAGTAAAATCTGTGTGTGTGTGTGTGTGTATGGATCCGATTTACCCCTCCCTCTCACACTCACCTAACACTCCCTTATTTACTAAAAGACAAGGGAAATAAGTAAAAGAAAAACACACTCTCTCTCCTATTCCCCCTCTTCCTCTCACGCATCCCCCTCCCTCTCTTTCTCTATTCTCTTCTTCCCTGTGATGACAATGGAGATTTGAAGAAAACCCCCACAAACCTCACCTTCTCTCCAATGTTGTGCCTTCATCCTTTGTCCAAAAATTATAAAAACCATACCATTGGAATCCCCTTGCAAAGGAGAACATTTTCATCCTTTCAAAAATCCAAAAGCTCAACTTTCGTTTTTATGGGTATTCTCCATTTGAAGATTCAAGTCCACCATTAGAAGCGCCTTCACCTCCTTATCATCTTGAGGTAAAAAGAAATTCGAAAATCCATCATTTCTAGCCCTTGTTTGCATTATAAGAATTTCCATGTTTTGAACTCTTGGTTCTTGCTCCAGCCGATTTTGGCTTCTCCATTGGGCTAGGAATATTGTTCTCTTGCTAGTCAAGAACTTCATTCACCCATTGAAAGGTAATACTCTTGTCTAAACCCTAAAACATTAAATTCTAGGGTTAGTGCAAAAATGAATGCTAAATGGTGTTGTGTATTGGTATGGGTTGTAGAACTTGGGTGAGAACCCCAATCAAAACCAAGAACAAGAAAGAGGGAAGAAGAGAAGGAAAGGAAAGAAAGAAAAACTAGCAAGACAAGGTGATTGCTTACCTTGAACTAGTTTTGTATGTAGTAGTGTAACAGATTTTAAGTAGTAAAATGAGTAATGTATTTGAGTAATGAGTAGTGGTAATGTAGTAGTGTATTGGAGAAGAGAATGTAACAGTTTTGAAGTTTTAAATGAAGTTTAAAAGCTTGGGAAAACCATGGGTAGTATATGTATGTGCAGGAATTTTAATGTGTGTAGTGGTGTTGAATTGTGAGTATAATGTATTGTATAAACAGGTTGTGAGAATGAGAAAACGTGAGCTGAAATAATGTGTGGAGAAAGCTAAAAATATAGGGGAGACTATGTCAAATTTTGTGTAGGAATGAGAGGACTTAAGTTGTTTAAGAAGAGGAAGTACTTGGAGAGCTTAAAAAGGAGTGTTTAGTGTCTTGAAACAGATTTTGAATGAGTTTGTAAATGGGATGAAACTAGAGTGTAAGATAATGTATTTTGGAATGCTAGGAGTAGCATTAGTTGAGGGAGCAATGGAGGATAGAAGTTTGAATAAAAATCTGTAGCATAAGAAGAGGAAACAAAATCTGTAGCAAAGGGAGAATGAAAACTGATGCAAGTGTTGGGAAGAAATGAGGAAATTTGGTGTAAGTTGTGTAGGAATTGAGTAGTAAGTTTGGAGAATGAATTAAGGTGAGTTAGAGCATCTAAATGAGTGGTAAACATGTAGGGAAGTATTGGTAAAGATTGGGGAAACAATGGGTAAAGAAAACACCCAAAAACAGATTTTAAAACTGAAGTACTGGGCCGAACCGAACTTGCGACCGGACTTGCAAGTTCGGTCGAGCCCAGATTTACAAAGACGGGAAAACCTTCTGGAATCGTCCGGACTTGCGACCGGACATGCAAGTTCGGTCGGACCAGAAAATTCTCCCGTCTGAAACCTTCTGGAATGGACCGAACTTGCGACCGGACTTGCAAGTTCGGTCGGCCAGAAAAATTCCGCAGATGAAAGCTTCTGGAATAGACCGAACTTGCGACCGGGCTTGCAAGTTCGGTCGGCCAGAAAAAATTCCCATAATGCAAGCTATTGGAATGGACCGACCTTGCGACCGGACTTGCAAGGTCGGTCGGGCTAAAATTTCAAATAAGAAACTTACTGGATTGGACCGACCTTGGGACCGGACTTGCAAGGTCGGTCGGCCCTGGAATTTTCACACGATGTAGCCTACTGGAATGGACCGGACTTGCAAGGTCGGTCGCAAGTCCGGTCGAGTAAAAAAAAATGTTTTAATTATATGATTATAGTAATCATATATACATATATATATGCCTTTATACACATATGCATATATATGTAGTAACACACCATTAATGAAGTAGTAATGGTAAGAAAGTAAGTAAATGAGTAAGGAAGCAAGCTTAAGAAGTAATAAGGAAAAGAATGGTTTTATAACCAAGTAAGAAAGTAATGAAGTAGTAAGTATACATTGAAAGTATCAATGAAGGAGTAAGTAGATCAATAATAGATCATTGATCATACTACTTCATGTATGTATAGGAATCCCATAGTTGAGCTCCAAAGGAACCGGTAGTACCCTACGACGGTGAACGGTATGATTTCTTCATGCCCTGTATCCTAACTTGGTTACCCCGATTTGTGTGCTTATGTGATCACCAATAAGATAAATGCATGAATCGGACTTATATTGTACTTAACTGTGTTTGAACTATTTCGTTCTTGTTGAATCTTCTTGAACATTTAGTTTGTATAATTCATGAAATGTATGAATGGAAATGAAGTGTATGTGTAAGTATGAGTACTTGTGTATTGTATGTATGTATGGAAAGTAAGTATGGACTTCTACTAATTCCTAACGATCTAACTCCTAACATGAGTAATGAGTAAAATGGAATGAGTAGAAGCCCGATATAGTTTCGGCCACGCGTGAGGATAAGGAAACACAAGAGGTTGGATCCGAATCCTGGCTATAATCTTTTCCATGGACCAATCCCCTTGAATGGGTAGCATCCTGGATTAGTGGGCCACCCTAAAGCCCGGTGGTGGGATGTAGTAATCCCTGCCCGGAGGTCATACCGACTTAACTGGAAGTAAAGTATGTAAGAAGTATTGTATTTGTATTGGTCTTGACTATTGTAAGTCACCGACCCGGAGTAAAAGAGTATTGAACACCCGATTAACCCGGGTGTGTAATGAGGCTAACAAGACCTTGTATGTATTGGAGAATTGTATCTCCGTAATGCGGTGAGTATGGTAAGTATGGACGGTTGACTTGCATTGTCTTCCTTGTATGTAATGTATGTATGTATGCTTGTGAAATGAATGTATTGAATTGTATTGTATAAAACATGTATGTATGTATGAATGAAACGAACCGCATGTACTCGACCAAATAGTTGGCGTACCCTCGCTAGTACGCGGGGTATGCGGTTATCATATGCAGCGTAAGCTGACCCCCTAGGGGGAATGTTTTTACTCCACAGGCACCCGCGAGGCGTGACGGTAGGGTAAGGACGTGATGTGATTCTTTTTGGGATGTAGCAGTAGGACTGGAATAGTGTACCGAGTTGTACACGGCTAGGCCATTTTGAGTAGCCGGTGTACCATGTGGTACACCTTTTTGGATATGAAATCTTGATGGATAGCAAGGAGAGGATGTATAAACTCTTCATTTTTGGGAAGTAGTCATGAAATGTAATTCATATATTCAGTATACTCGGTAATCAAAATGTAAGTAAGTATTTGGTATTGTAAAGTAAGTAGTATGTATGTGTTTCAATCTAATCATCAGACCGAACGGTAAGTAGTAGTAGCCTTGTTAACCTTGGAGGGTTAACGGCGTGTATCACCCGGCGGGAGTAAGTAGGTATTCCGCTACGAGAAGGGTAAGTATGGGATTGATTAGAGGATAATGGAAGAATTAGCGGTTGGGGTGTTACACTTACTCGGGGAAACCCGATCTGGCAGTTAGCTAACAGTAAGCAATACGAGAAACATCGTGTTGCACAACAGTTACGGAGAACTTGGAGGTTTTTTAATGGAGCGCAGCAGAGAAACAGGTGCTACCTATAGAATTCTATCAATAAAGGAACGGTAATTACCGGCAACATGGGTCGACATGCTACGCAGTCGAAATAACCGCCATACCAATGGTAAGGAAAGCACTACGAGTGCAATGGATAAGGAAATGGTAAGAGACATGAGTACCGGACAGTGGTCCGAATGAGCATAGCAGTGGGATAATACAAAGCCTAAGGGAGAAGATTATTGGGAAGTCCAGTTAGAAATGGGAACTCTAAACCCCATACAATGAGAAAGGTTACAAAACCTGGCCGACATAACGCGGACGACAGTGGAAACACATATAATTGTATGCCGGAATAGGACTACGATGTAGTGCCTAAGGAAGAATCATTACTCAGTGACCACGGCAAAATATGTGGAAACGGGATTGAGGATTAAGACGTAAGGAAATATTAAGGGGTTCCCTCAGAAAGAGGAACGCCCTGATAAATGATAGTACTGTCAAACAACAAGGAAACTGCCGGATGGTCAGTTGTCCAAAATAAGAGATTATCGAAGGAGTCTTGAGGACTACCAATTACATGGAAATTAGAAGGAAGTATCACTATCAATGTACCTTGTACCAATAACCCATCCTGCAAGGCGCACTTGCCATAGCAAGTGCAACTACGGTTAAGCTACACGGAAAGCCATCATGGCAAGATAAGAGAACGCTACAGTTGTAGCACATATTAATACCGGATTGTAAATCCATAGGAATGGAAAAATAAGACCTTGGAAAGGCCCGACGGCCTGACCATAATGAGATGAGGTGACACACCAGTCAGCCGGGAGCGGAACTTGGACATAATATTATACCATATGAATGTTAGCAACAGTACAACGTACTACGACAACAACAACCGACAGTGCGGTAAGAACCCCAACCCGGATCTCAAAGAGGAACCTAAGTGATCGCTCAATGATCCGAGCAAATACACTACGTAAGTAACAACATTCATGGAATGTATCAAGAGATACAATAAAGGTAGTCGACTGAATGACTTCCAACAAGGATGGGATAAGACTCCCAGATTGATCACTAAGAATACCAGTAATAAGCATTCTTCGATGAAGATGTTGGAAAACCCAGAAAACAAGGGTAGAAGAAATGAACATAAGCTATAACCCACTAAGGATTAAAGACATACAACCCTGGAAAAGGAAAGCTTAGAGGACTACCCCCACCGAGCGGGCATAGTCGAGCCGAACAAACTGATGAATGACATTTAATACTGTTTGTCTAACTAATTAACACCCAAGTATGATTGATCATCAACGGATGGCGTAGTCAACGGAGGTTGAACGAATCATTGAGATGGAAGTATAAGATGACAGGATGATATCCAACTTGGACACCGTAAGGCAAAAGCCTAATACCAACTTATCCTTGATTGCTAAAAGACATAAGTCTAATAAAACGACAGTATTGTCAGAGACACTAAGTAACCCCAGATCACCTGAATAAACTTCCATAGCAGGAAGCAGGATGCAGCGACTTATCTTGAAACCCAATACTACATTTATTATGTAATCTAACGGTGGATAGTGTTCAAGGAAACAAAAACCTTTAAGAATAACCTACAGATGAGTAAGAGTACAAGTAATGAACTGAGACATTAAGCACTAAGAGCCTACGAGCCAAGGATGTTAACCACATCAGAGCCCGAGACACAGTAAGTTGTAAGAGAGCTTATTTAAGCCATGAGGAACTACAATTCGTAGATATGAACGGTTACCAAACCTATAACTTAGATTGGGAAAAATATTACCAAGAAAGGGTACCAATGAGAATATTGAGATAATGCTAAGGACAGGGGCGGAGAACGAACCATGCCTTTAGGGTGGGGATACCTCTCCTTGTTGTGAGGCCAAGAGTGGGAATAAACCCCTCAAAAAGGGCTTTCACTTGTTAGAAATATAATATGATTTTATTAGAGAATGGAAACCATAACTTTGAGATTACCTTAGAACATACCGAATACACTTGAGTAATAAGAAAGGCTGCAGAGACAGACCTTATATCTAACACCCAGGATTTAAGAATCAGTAGTCGTCAGAGATAAACGTTGTGAGTGCACAACATGGCACGTCAAATGACCAATGCTCAGAAGAGCTTGTGAATCAGCGGACGACTTCTTCAGTAACCGGTAAAATTACTTGGTAAGTAACATCATAAGAGAGGGAAGAACGTGAGAGAAACTGACCTACTTACGAACCTGAGATTGAAGCAGAACACCTTCGTATTAAGAGATAACCATTTTACAGCACAGTATGACAACCGCCAGACACCGAAATTAGAGAACTCCCAGTGTGTTTACACCAAGAAGGGATTAAATATAAGATAAGATGTTAGAGTAAATGAGTAAGTAGTTGTGCCATCAATGGGCAACATGGTAAAGGCCAACTACCACGGTAGTAGTGGTCGTGAGTACAATATTTATATGAGGGGATTAAGTCATGGTGCGCGGTAAAGCGACCGTTATTTATGAGCCGTCAAATATTGACACTAAGGCAATTAGATTTATGAGTTAAGACCACCATAAGTAAGAAAATAAGATGGTAGACGAACTGTGCATTGATGCCAGTAGTCTGGACCTGGTTTGGTAAGATTACACAGGAAGCACACAACCCATTCCTTAAGGAACTGGAAGTGCATTCCTAATAGAATGAATATGAGAAAGAAGATAAGAGGCTCTATGGAAAGAGACCTAAGATACTAAGAAATTGAGTCAATACGAAATATAGAAAGGAGCTAGAGCATACCATACCCAAGAACGCAGTAGATGGATTTCCCTTGATTAACTTTAAGAAGAACAATAAATGTTATTATGGAACGATGAAGAGGAGATCGACAACAGAATACTTCATAATTAGCAATAGCTAAACGTGTGACGGACACTATGAGTTTACTAAAACGAGACGTGGGACGACTGCACCCCACAGGGCTTGCAGGCCTGACACGCTCATTATGAGTTAGTTGGGTAAGTAGTAATGTACCAGTAAGGTACCCCATGCATGTAGACGAGTGGTGTAAGGAACACGGGAAGTAGTCGACTCCATACCACGAACAACGACGCAAGATCAGACAAGAGCAGCTACTACCACAAATAGTCGAAGAGAAGAATTCAGTTGAACCAACAACACAAAGGAATCAGAGAACAAATAATTAAGGACTATGAAGTGCGAAGAACACGGGTGGATAAGCACGGACATTGGACATGTCTTTAAGTGTTAAGGATAAGACTGTAAGCGCAATAAGCACTAAACAGTAGTTTCAGATTAAGGGTCATCCTCAGACCAAAGGTCAGTGGGAGAGAACAATTTAGACACTTGAGAAAACACTAAGAGTACAAACATTAGATCTCCAGGAGGACTGGATGGACAAGCTATAACTCATCAAGGCCGTGTATATAGAAAGATAACATGTGACCATTGAGAGACCTTTAGTGCTAAACCATAAGCACGCAAGAGAAAGATATCCGATACTGTAAAAAGGATAAGAGAGGCAAATAAACCTAAAACTATCAGAGTCGTGCAGCGGAAGCTAGCAGATCAGTACCTTTGAGGTTAGACCAAACTAAGATCAGAATATGGTATAAGTACCGTTAAGAATCCTCGATACAGAGACTAAGTCATTTCTGATCGAATTATAAGTAAGATAGATGACATGGAAGCTAGAATGCTTTGTGAGAATTAGACATCTTGAACTTATGTTCAAAGATGATGTAATGTTGATTACGTGGGCGTAATCCATTTTAAGGGGGTAGAGCGAAAACCTCTTAGCGTATGTTTGTGTACTGAGTACATAAACTACGGTGTGCATAGCACAAAATAATTTGAGAATATGTTTTACATAAACATTTTGAGATAAATTATGGTTATTGCACACAGAAGATGTAAATACCATACACATTAAGTACCTATCTTGTTAACTCCGGTGTGAGTACAAGTTAAGATAATTAAGGAGGAGGTTTAAGGAGACTTAAGAAATAAGAATATATGAGGTATGAGTCGATATGAGACTATGTGTGAGATAAGAATAAGATAACACTATGAGATTTATTTGACATGAGAAGGAGGAAGAGGATAGTAATGCTATGAGATATAAGATGGTGCGGATTGGCATGAGACGGTTATAGAACTTAGTGGGAATTTAAGTCTTGGGTAATTACTAAGAGATGAATCGGGAATGTTTGATGGACTGAGTCCACACTTTGGAGATGTATTGATTATGATTAGAAGAACTAAAAAGATAGAAAATTGGACATGAGTGAATTATTTGGATGTTTGAAAATGACGTGGGAGGTGGAACTTGATTTTCTAGGGATCAAGGGAAACCAAACACAAATTGGGGTGGAAGGATAGTTCTACACTGATGCTGATCACATCAGGGTAGGACGATTCCTGAAACTCCCTACCAGTGGTCACAATTAAATCACACTATGGATAGAGGCCTTAGGATAAAATGAAATTGGAGTTGATTGTATTTTTAATTAGAGGAATTATTCCTCACATGACCTCGTAAAAAGGATTACCTTTTTACTGAGTCTCGCCCATGAAGTCGAGGACGCACGAGCCTTTGTCTTCGGACCGGTGACATGGGGAGAGCAGAGTGTTTTGTATTCTGGCCCATGGTGACGAGGACGAATGAGCCATTGTCTATGGACCGGTGACATGGGAGAATATGTTGGAAATTATGTGAATGTTTTAATCATCAAAAGAAACAAAGAGAATTTTGAGTGCTATACATGCTTAAGCATGTTGTGTGATATTTAAGTATAAGAATATGGCGGATCTAATGATCCATTGAGTTTAAGTATACATAAGTATGATCTATATGATCTATGGAATGAGGTAAGACATGTATTCTAATAAGATAAGATGCATGGGAACTTTGGGGACAAAGTTCTTTTAAGGGGGGTAGATTGAAATACCCCAAACCTAGGTATGCTAAGTAAACATCAAATATGATGTAGTAAGGCTAGAATATGCCTTAGAAAGATTGGTAGACAATTTAAACCAAGGAAAACACAAGAAAGTGCCTTAAGGGCAATTTGGGCAAAAACATGCTCTAAGCTTGGAGTGACCTTGATTAGCACCCAAATACCATTATAAGACTTTAGTAATATGCTAATGGACATTTTAAATCAATTAGCAAAGAAAACCAAGCTCAAAAACAAGCTTAAACACAAAATGTGCTTTAAGACTCCTTAAAGCACCTTTTTGAGAAATTGTCTTAGAATTGAGTTTTGAGTGGCTAAATGTCCATCATTACTCTTTAATCAACATGTGTACTAATTAGTATCACATTAGGAAGCCTAAATCAATGGGAAATCAAAATTTTCAGAAATATGTGCACTAATTTGTGAATAGTGCCAAATAGTGACTAGTTTAAGTTTTAATCAACTTAAGTCAATTAGTTGGTCAACCAAGACCATAAATATCTTGGTTATAATGAGGGTGCCGGTTTTCTAAGGATGAGTCACCATAGACTTCATCAAATAAGGAAGAAAAGAAGAGATAAGTAAAAGGAGTACTATTTGCTTTATTAAAGTAAAATACCTTATATTAACCTACATCTCTCCTCTCTTCTTCATTTCTCTTCTTCTTCCACGATTTTTTCTTCTCTCTGTTCTAAACCGTCTCCAAGCAGCACCCATGGCACCACCACCTTGCTTGTGTCAACAACTTACTCATTTTAGCTCCAAATCAAAAACTAAGCACATATATCTCTTAGTTAGACCAAGACCTTGCTTCCTATCTTTTCAAAATCTGAAAAGCCTCATTTTGGAGCCATGGGAAATCACCATTGGAGGAGGAAAAGCTAGCTTGAGGTGTTCATTATCTTCTCCATTCATTCAAGGTAATGAAAGTGAAAGAAAAATCAACTTTCCATCCTTTTTCTTAGATGGCCGAAAATCATCACTCATGGGGCCTTGTTTTATCCATTGTTCTAGCTTGATTCTATTCTCCAAGGGCTAGAGGAGGTCCTACTTAATTCATATACAAGCTTGTTTTGAGAATCCAAGGTAAAACATTCAATTTAATACCTTAGAACACATTTTTAACCTAGGGTTTACTCCTTAAGGTTAGTGTATTGTTTAGTACTCATGTGAGTCATTGACTATTGGTTAGAACATTGGCAAAGGAAGTTTAAGTGGTGGCCGATATTCATTCAAGAAGAGGCCTAAGGAGGAAGTTGAGAGAAACTTGAGAAAAACAAGGTAAAATGCTTACCTAATGGTGGTTTAAGTTTTAAGGGATGAGTTTAGGTGGGTACCAATGTGGCTTAGAGCTTACATTATGCAATGGGTTATATAACCTAGGAAAAACAATTTGAACAAGCTTATGAACTTGTGACTAAGGAGCCAATGAGGATGAGTTAGTAATATAAGTTTAAGATGAGTTTTAAGAGCATTATAACTACTATGAGATTGATGGGTGTATTTGCAGGTTGAAGGCTTTTATATGTGGGAAATTCAGTGTTTAAGTTTAAGTTATTTAAGGGCCTAAGAGCCATGCCATTTAAGAGCCTTAGTGCTATGCAATTTAAGATTATTGCAATATATTGAGTTTGTTGTGAATGAGTTGGTTTGGGTGATGAGATATGATGAGAAGGAATTTGATGTGTGTGAGATGGTTGAATGAGGAAAATAATGTGTTTGGGCATGATAAGATACTAGAGAAGCTATGGCGAAATTTGAGTAGAAAATAAGTGTTTAGGTGATGGTGGTGAATTAATGTGACCTAGGGTTTACTAGGAGTCATAGAAAGGAATTTGAGTGGAAATGAGTTAACCAAGGAGTTCTTGAGGTTTAGAATGACCTAGAGATGTCTAGGAGGAATTAGAGGATTGGTGAGTGTATTAAACACACCAAAATCATGGTATGAGGAATGTAAGACTTGTGCAAGAATCTGGAGGAAATGATGTATAATGCTTTGAGATGATTTAGGTATGAACTAAGAGTAGAACAATGAGAGTTCGGGAAGTTTGTGTAAGAGGTGGTTGTTAGTGGTGGACTAGTAAGGTTTAGTTAAATGGTAATGTGTGGACTTGGGTGATGGAAGTGAAAACTGTAGGAGAATGTTGTAAGTCGTCAAGGAAATGACTAGAACCGTATAAGAGTGTATGATCATGAGAGTGGTGAGTAAGATGCATAAAAGAGGTGGAAATGTCTAAGGAGGGTGTTACACGGTCAAGGTAAATGAAGAACAATGTCAAGGTGTTAAGGTAATGGAAAGCAGTGTATAAGTAAGCTCAAGAGTTTAGGAGAGATGAGTAACAAATGAAAAGAAGAGAAATTGTGCATGGACATGCAAGATGACCTTGGAAGGTTTAACAAAGCAAAGATGGAATGTAATGATGTTAAGGAGGAGTTATATGGGTTGAAAAGAAACACTTTGGTTAGTTGAAGTTTTAGACAAAATGTACATGTTAGAAATATAAGGAATTAATTGACAAGTGTTAGGAATTTCTTGCAAGAATTGAGCTAAAGGTTGGAATGATCTTTGGAGTTTATTTTCATGAGTTTGGAGGATGATTAAAGGTGGGTTTAAGGGTCTAAATGATGTTAGAACACATTAGGAGGCTTTAGGAGAAGTTTGGTGAAGATTTAACAATTTTTGGACATCCTCTGGTGGCGTCCGACCCAAGTTTGGGTCGGACGGCCTCTGTTAGACGCCAGTGAAGTGTTCTGGAATGGTCCGACCCAGTTGGTGGGTTGGACGGTGGGTCGGACGGAGGAGTTTTAAAAGACGGGAGGATTTCTGGAATGGTCCGACCCAGTTGGTTGGGTCGGACATGGGTCGGACAAGGGGAGTTTTTCAAACCCGAAGGTTACTGGAAGGGTCCGACCCAGTTGGTGGGTCGGACGGTGGGTCGGATGACCCTTAGGACTTAAAAAAAAAAGAAACCCTAAGGGAGTTTAGTGGTATTAAGGGTACCCCATTGAGGAGGCAAAGATTACTAGAGGTATAAAGACCTAAGGGATTAAGCTAAGAATAAACTTAAAAGTTTAAGGTTAAGTTTGTAAGATTAAGTTGTAAGACTTAAGAGGTGTTAGGTGGGGATCATTAAGGGTTAAGTAAGTTAAGTAAGTTAAGTAAGTTAAGTAAGATAAGTAAGTTGAATTGAGTTAAGTGATTAACAACCTAAAACTGAATGAATGTTTTAGGACTTGGAAATTGGACTCCGGAAGAGATTAAGCAACCGAACGACCAACGGTGAACGGTACAGTTCTTCTTGTGACCTGCTTGCTAACGAGGTGTCCCTCGGCTTGTGTGCTATTTGTTTTTGTGTGCTCACTAAACAAGATAAAGCTTGCAACTGGAATATTATGTTTATTGTATTGTTGTGTGATGTTTGAAAACTAATACAACATACCGTGAGAACTTACTAACCAACGTTTAGTAAGGAATTGAGTGAGACTAAGGAACACTCCCTAATATGAGTTTGATATAAACTGAAAGAGGTTAACCAACAAACATGGTCTTGAGACTACTACTACCTGGAACTTAAGGGGGGAGTGAGGAACCCGGGACTGACTTCGGTCATGCATGCTAAGGAAAGGGGGTCGGTATCTATAGCAGATTCGACTTCCGCTTAAGGACTTGTCTTCGAACTTGTAGCCTAGGGCCGGTTGCCGGCTCAGCTACGCTGGACTCCAGTCTAGGGTAGGTGGCTTTAAGATGGTGCGGTGGGATCACCTAAATCCCAGGTTTGAAATTAAGCTACAACCATTCCCCTCCAGGAACGGTTTGTATACTGAGAATAAGTTAAGGTTAAGATTAAGGTAAGGTTAAGATAAGTTGCAACCATTCCTCTTTAAAGGATGGTTTGTATTATTAAGACTACGATAAGTTACATCCACTCCTTATTAAAGGATGGTTGCTTCTAAGATTAAGATAAGACTAAGATTGAGGTGAGATAAGGATGGACTAAGATTAAGAGGAAATATAACTTAAGGAGTTGGATAATTAACTCTCTAATTAAGGGAACGTATTTAAGTCGTTCGTTATGTTTGAACTTTGATTGTTCATATTTGGTTTGTTGTTTACTGCACCTTCTATTATGTTGTGCATCTAATCAACCTCCATGCTATCGACAATTAGTCGTCGTAGCCACGTTAGCTTGGGGGCCATGAGAGGATCGTACCAGCATTCGTGCTGACCCCCTTTGGGGGCTGTTTTTACTACACAGGTGAACATCAGGAGGCGGCCGTCGCGAGAGTAAGAAGGGGTACAAGTGTTAAGGGTTAAGCGTGGCCTACAAGTTGTGCATGTACACTCGTATGCCAAATGAGTTAGTAAGATGTATAGGATGTGAGGGGATTGTAAGAAGGATATGTATTTGGTTAAGGTTGTTATGTACTAATGTTCGGTATATTCTGTAGTCAGACCGTGGCAAGGTCCTGAAGTGTAAAGAATTCCGCTGTGACATGTATATAATAATGCTGTTAAGTTGCGAGGCCACATTTGGATTGAATTGGGGTGTTACATGCATTTCCTTATTTAAATTGTAATGATCATTCATGTTCTGTGTGACATGAATTTGTTCGTATGTTTATATGTAAAACATATGATTGTGTTATGTACCAATCTTAGTATAATTATGCTAATATGTTTATCATATATACTCTCATTTTTTAAGCCTGTTGTACTTTCGTACAAATTACTTGAAATTCTTAACCACATTACTTGGATGGGGTCTACTGTATTTGTTACAGATTACCTTAGTTAAGTCTACGGGTTCATCAGAGTGCTTTATTGGATCTACTATATTTTATATAGATTATCCAATGTGTCTACTGATTTTTTTTCCTTCTCCTTATTCCTTGTTAAAAATATTATAATATCTTGTTTTGATTCTCCTAAAGTTATATAGGTATTCGCTCTTCTAAGGAGAATGCTTCTCCGGCCACATAGCCAAGGCTAAGTGTAAGGTGGTTCCTCCTCACGCAATTCTCACCACAGGGGAGTCCCTCTATCTTTATTTTGTCCCTTTATTTGATTTTGGTTTTATTTTAATTGTCTTCTTTTTATTTAGTTCCTTTTACGTTGTTTTTAGTTTCAAAAAAAACTCAATTTTTCTTTTCATTTTGAACCCTGGGGACAGTGTTCCTGCCAAGTGTAGGGCAGGGATCCCCCTTAAACAAATTTAAAATAAGTTTTTTTGTTTCTAATATGCATAAGTTGTGTGTTTTATCGATGTTTTACTAAGCTTTTTGCATGTTTTTGATTGAGATGAGATTAAGATTGAATAAATGCTTGTTCTCTCAAGAGGTAAGCTTTCTAATGACTTGTAGATTCCTGTTTTTAACTTCTTGATTCTTTTTATTTAACATGAGTACATGATCTTTCTCTTAATTCTTTCTTTTATTTACTTATGGGTATTATTTTCTTTCCTTTTTCAAACTATGAAGAATCTTTTGGGTGAAAATCTTAAAAAGGGTTTTTGTGAAAAAAGAGAAGAAGAAGAAAAAAGAAAGACAAAAAATCTTCTTCCAAAGGAAAAGCATTATATTCTTTAAGGTTGTAAAAAGGTGTCTCAGAATAAAAGCAAGAAACGAGAGTTTTTCCTTTTGTTTTTCTCCTAAATTCCCTGTTCTTCAATGCAAAACAATCATGGTTGATTCAGAAACCCTTGCAAAATAGGGCTGAACATAAAAACCATCGATGAGTGTCTTGGCCACATTCAGAAACTCTTGGAAAATAGAGCTGAATGATGGAAACCAGAAAAAGGAGAGATTACAAATCCCTTATGCAAAATAGCCCAAATGTTTTTGATCGGTTTTGAAATTCTTTATTTTTACCCATTAGTATGTTTTTGATAGATAAGGAAGTTTAAGTGATACTTATGAAATAGAGTCAGATAGTTGGGAATATTTATCTAATTGTCATTCTAGAGTTTATCTCTTTTGTGCATAAGTAATTACTCATTTCTAATCTAGTTTTACTCGAGGACTAGCAAAAGGTAAGTGTAGGGTCTTGATAAGCCGCAGACTTATCATATTTTATGCACTATATGTAGGAGTATATTAGTATAAATAAAGTCAAATAGTTAATATTTATGTTATATTATGTATTAAAGTTTATTATTGATGTTCAGACTTATGTTTTCTATGTTTTCATGCAAGGAATAAATTCTAATCAAATGATGTCGGGCATGATGCCGGAAGTACGATTCACGGCAGTAATGGAGCAGCCAGAAGACATGTCGGATGCAATATTGGGTACATCCTAACCGACACAAGTAAAAAGTCGCCTCGGTTCACCAGAAGTTAGCAGTACATGAAGAGGTGCCTTTTGATGAAGAGGTGTCTCATGATGAAGAGGTGCCTTTTGATGAAGAGGTGTCTCATGATGAAGAGGTGCCTTTTGATGAAGAGGTGTCTCATGATGAAGAGGTGCCTTTTGATGAAGAGGTGTCTCATGATGAAGAGGTGCCTTTTGATGAAAAGGTGTCTCTTGGCAAAAAGGTGTCTTTTGGTGAAAAGGTGTCTTTTGGCGAAAAGGTGTCTCATGGTGAAGAGGTGTCTTTTAGTTGGAAAGATGTCTTTTGGATGGGAAGACACTATGGAAAGACATCATTGCGTGATGTGTCTTTCCATACCAATACAACTACGGTAAAAGGTATCTTTTTACTAAAGACATGTCTTGGAGGTGTGTCTTTATGGAAAGACATCATTTAAGATATGTCTTTCCATAGAATCACTTCCAACACCTATAAATACCCTACCCATGTGATCATTTGAGAACACATTCCAACATTATATTACACTCCATTCCACACTTCATTTCCGCCTCATTCCAAGTGTTGGTGTCCAAGGCATTTCTACGGATCCATCCACAAGAAGAAGAGAAGATTTCCTTTCCAGGTTAAGGCTATAACCAATCTCCTTCTCCCTCATGTATTCCTTCTTTATTTGAGTGGATGGTGAAGTAGGAATCCTTGTTAGGCTTTGGATAGTGATGAATTCCTTCTACGTAAGCAATATGATTATCTCAATACAAATTCAAGCGTTCATTAAGATTCTGGTTCTTATGGCAAGGGAATTAGTTGATCACTCATTCTCTTTGTGCAAATTGTACTTGAGGGGAAAAAGTCCAAGAGTAGATAGGTTAGACAAATCTTAGTGGTCTTTAAACATTGTCTTATGCGCCTCAGCGGGAGCAAGACTTGAGATTGCGAGTTAATCCATCTTTTCCCATTTCCTTGTTCATTTCGTGGCATGACATATGTCATATTTGTTAATGGGAGATGAGTTTCTTGTTCGAAGCAAGAGAGTGGTTTTCACCATATGAATGTGCCGGATGCACTGCCGAGTGCTTCCTATCTGGCCCATTCAAGACTTTGAATATGCCGTGCATCTAATGTCCGGCATGACATCCGGCGCAATCATGTTGGTTGGTTAAGTTCGTGTCTTAAAGTTGCATTGCGTGATCATATTGGTACTTAGGGTGGTTTAGTCCTAAACCTCGCATTTAGATAAGTTTTAGTTAATTATTGTGTCATTTACATTTCCCCCCCTGTTATTATAGAATAGGCTTTTGCCCGGATTAGGACTAGTTTTCTATAAGTCCTTTGGGTTCGATACTCTCGGTCGTAATATATTTACACTATACTCCGACCGGGTTTTATTTGCTACCCGTAGTAGAGTTGTAGGATTAGTTTATTAATTTATTCTTTTTGTATATAGTTTTTCCCTACAATTTTCCTGTTAGCAAAGAACTTTTTTAAAACCCAATAAAATGGGACCCACTAAATTTTTTCTAATTATAATATGTCAAATATAAATAGTTAAACCTTATATATTTTAAAATCTTAATATTTTATAATGATATAAATAAAATAAAATATATCAAAATTCTTAAAATCTCATTCTCTACAAAATGTGATCACTATGTTTTTCATATTTTTAATGTATATATGTATTAAGTAAATTATTACTTATTACTTGTATTTTGGTGATATAAACATGTGAAACTAAAATATTGTAACACCCTGGATTTTGCCTCATTATAAAGTATAAAACGATACGAATCCAACGCCGCAGACGAGGATTAAAACGGATGTCAAACGAGTCTTAAAATTGAGATACCAGGTCTGTCCAAACATTAGTCCAAACATGTAAGTTCGGACAGCATGCGAGGACGGGTTTGAACTGTAAGTCTCGGCACATGTCCGAACTTACATGTTCGGACTAATGTTCGGACAGACCTTGTTACTTAGTTTTAAGACTCGTTTGACATCCGTTTTAGTCCCCGTCTGCGGTGTTGGTTTTGTATCGTTTTCTACTGTATAATGAGGCAAAATCCAGGGTGTTACAAGGTGGTATCAGAGCCGTGGTACATTGTGTGATATGCTGTGTGCCTGATTATTTTGTGTTGAAGGGTGTGAGTTATATACTCTCGTGTGTTATGTGAGATGTTAAAATGTGTTGAGATGGATATTGGGTGGTACTACATATATATACATTATATGGGGACTGCATATGGGTATTGTTGTAGGGTATGTGCCTTATTTTCTATGGTGGAATGTTCGGAGTTTATTTACTCCCGTGTATCATGAGAGGTATTAAAAAAAATGGAAGAGAATTGTTTTGATAGAATTATATAAATATATACATATAAGTTAGTATATATATATATCTAGTATTGGGTTGTAGCGTGATGTGGGAATTAATTATAGGGAATGCTGAAAATTAGATTGCTTGGAACAAGGGCTGGAGGTATTGGTTGTGAGGATATTTTCTAGGATGATTTGTGTGACACCTTTTGGTGAATTCTTGTTTCTCCCCGATGTTACAATGTTTCCTTATATGTTATATGAATGAATTTTTAAATCTACGTGTTCTAAGGTGTACAATGGTTGTTGTGAAGTTGTAAGTCTCTATGTGATGTACTAGACGGACAATATAGTCCAATCTTTGGTTTTGTTTCTTCCCTTATTTGTGAATGTGTGTATTATGGTAACTACTTATAAAGGATTTTTGATGACAATATATAGACTAATTTGTCGTCATGTATTCGTAAGGGGGAAGAAGAATATAAGGGACATATACATATATACATTACTCTAGCAATGACTACCAGGTATTGAAAATATATGTATATATACGCATATATAGATATAATTAGAGAAAGAAATGTTGGTATATTATCGGTGTTAGTTCTAAGGAGACTTGGAATGATAGTAATTTCAAGTTGTATTAAACTAGGGGAAAATGTTTCGCTTTTGCCGTCATGGTAGTGTGTAAATTTGTTTTTCTATGTGACGAGCTTCTGTGAAAAGATTCTAGCATCTTTATTTAATGTTGTCTGTTCAAAGTGTTTGTAGTGATTTATGTTGGGTTAACTAAAGTTATAGAAAGTCATAAGAACTGTTAATTATATTAACTACAATGTAAGGAATAATTGTTAGTTTTAATTGTCGTCTATGTTATTGGGCGATTAGATTTATAAGATGACTTCCATATTTTATTTAGTTTTAATGAACCTAAGAGTATTCAGTAAAAAAATAGTTATGTGATTAACCAGTTTCTCAAGAATATTATATATGTAGCCAATAGAGTGTTGTTTGAAATTATTTTTTTTACGCTTCTTTAAAAGCAGATATTTTGTAGTATATATATTTCGTCTACGTCTTACTTAATATGTTTATGAACAATAATTTGTGGCAATTATTTCATTGACTGGAACACTAGGGTATTTATTTATTTATTTTTATTTTGGGATTATTTGTGAGCAAAATGATAAATAGATTGCATATAACGGGGTTTCGAAGTGTTACAGTTGGGGACTTAAGAAAAGGAAAATAATAATAGTATTAATAAAATAAAATAAAGAGAAGTACGGCAGGTGCAATAGACCTTTACATGCTCATCAGTAGGAGGTTAAAAATTAGCATATTTATATGAGTATATATATTGACTTATGTATCTTATTAAATATAAATAGTTGTTTCTTCTTGTTTAACTACCCTGTGAGTACGGGAGATATGAGCAATGTTGACAGAATATGTATATGTGCTTGGATATTATAGGATAATCATACTACTCTTGTTGATTGAGTACCCATATTATTTCCTATCAAGATAGGCTAAGGGATGTTACACGTTTTACTAAATGACAGTATTTTGTAGTGTTTTGTACTAGGGTAGAGCATGACATGTTACATGTATTATGGATGTGATGTATTGGTTGATCTTTGAGCTAGATTTTGTGGACCCCTTGCTGTTTGAAATTTATATTAAGAAGATGGTTTAGTTAATCTGTGTGCTAATTTAGACAGACGCTAGTATTGTAAATTTATCAGAAAATTTTTAGTAAAATATTGAGATTAAGACCCCTGATTGAGTTCCATTTATGTGTTGACGAACTGGTTAGCAGTACCATATTAAATAATAGCATGAAGTGTACTAAGTGATGAAATATTTGGTTGTCAGTTATTTATAAAGGGCCTTCTGAGGTATTGAAATATAATCAGTGTGTTAGGGAAATGATTTGTGATTATGACTTTGTACAATGTGGTAATTATTGATGTATGTGAGGTTCGTAGCTAGACAAAGTATATGACAACTGATGTGTTGCCTCCCTTATATTTTTAGATGTGTATACTAAGTGATTATTTATGTTGATCTTCTCGAGAAGTTTTGTGATAAATATTTTTAATGTGATAGTATTTTTGATGAATCTCATGCTAAGTGTTGAAGAGACCCTGGTGTTCTGACTTATTAAAATTTATTTTTGTAATTGTTTGTATTATAAATCTTGACGAATTCTCATATCCTGTTACAAATTGATTAACTATGCCTCATTATATAACAATAAAATAAGGGTAGTATTTAACTGAGCATTCAGTGTTTGGAAATAACTTGAGTTTTGTAGACTTAATAGAGGAAGCATTAAGTAGATAGAGAAAGGATTAGAAGTACGATACTTGTAACTGGAGATTACTGTAGAAATTATCAATGGAATTGTTATGTTGGTCTCATCGGTTATGTTATAGGGTTGAGAGGTTGACTTGAGCTAATGGAAGTGTCTAAATTGGAATTAGGATTAAAATGGAAAAGAGGTAAGGGTATGAGTTGTGGGAACATTTTGTTGTGATTCCTGTTATGTCCTTGTATGAATTTTATACTAACTTACAGGAGATGAAACATGTTTAACCTTTCGGTTGATTTGAAATAACAAATATGTGTCTTGCTCTTCCGTTGGGCAAGGTAGTTCATTGATTGGATGTATTTATTTCTCTTGTGCTTTGGATGCATATATTATGGTTATTGCTTAACTGAGATTTGTTGAGATCTTTTGCGATGGATATCTATTTTAAGATGACGATTTGCGAGAGATTTATTCTGGTTCACATGGATGGTGTTTGAGTCTTTGGTTATTGACTTTTGCATGGGGGAGTAGGTTAACTGGTGAATTGTGACCTTTGGGTGAATGTTTCTTATATGAATGTGATGTGAATATTGGAGGTAAAGTATTGAAATTTTGGGATTATCAGTTGAGAGATATAGACTCAGAAAATAATGACATATGTATGACTTTGTCAGTGAAAATTGGGTAATTGAGGTGCATTGAGTTCATGGTTGTTTTGATGCTTTTGCCTGTATGAGATTGTTAGAGAATGTGAATTTAGTTAAATGTTTAAGATGTATAAGAAATTGGATGATTGGTTACAGGTCTGGAATATGTATAAAAGTTCACATTTAAACCTTGGTGTAGACACCAAAAATTCTCACCCCATAAAGCAAATTACGAAATAATGAGAGGGGTCGTCGCCTTCCTATTTTCAAAAACGTATCAGCGTGTGTGCCGAAATGAAACCATCATTTTATAATCTTTTTCAAAGCATTTCATAAAAACACGATTTTCCGAAAACGAATTTTCAAATGACAATCTGATTTTAAACCCATCCCTTTTGTCTCATTGCCTATTTGCTCACCTATCAGTTTCCTTTTATTTTGTTACTTCTTTATCCGCTTTTAATTTTTTTCTAGCATTTATTATATATTTTTTTATCATCAACATTTTCATTGTTATTTATATCATTTTATGTGCCCTTTACTATTATTATTTTTATTTGCGTACCTCATTTTGTTACTTATTTGAGTAAAACAAAAACAAAAAAACAAACCCTACAAAAAAGGCGTGCCCCACTTTCATTTCCTCTCAGCCGATAAGCACAATTCCCCACCCGTCATGGTCTTCTTCCTCCTCTGAATTCCATAAAAAAATTAAAAGACAAAAGAACACCGTACTGGTTTGCTCGCTGTTGGAACATAGACCTCCAGTTTCTTCCTCAACCTCCTCCCACCATCTCCTGCGTCGACAAAACCGAAAACACAGGCCTCCATACTCCTCTGTCGGTCTTCTTCTCGATTCGCCATCCAACCTCCTCAAAAACCCCAAGCCATCCCCGACATCGGGGCTGCACTCTCACGCTCTTCAATCCTCTTCTTCCCCTGGAGCTCGAACCCAGAAAGAATAAATCATCCTCTGCATATTCTCAAAATCCCAATGGCTAGCAGTTGATCCCAGTTCCGTCGTCGTCAATCCCCTAATCCCAACATTTCTTTCAAACTCCCGTGAACAAGCCGATTTTTCTCTCTTTCCTTACGCTTTGCTCCTCTTCTCCCTGAACACACCCAAAAACCATCCTCTTCACTTTCCTCTGGACCCTCAATAGTTTTGCAACCCAACTGGCGAACTCCACGGGCTCGCCCTCTCTTCATCTTCCTCACGGTAATTTTTACTAACCCCAATCTGGCGAAACAAAGAGCATGCATGCTCTGTAGCCTTCATCCTCTTCAATCCGTTGGCGAATGCGGAGCATACTTGCTACTCCCTCTCAAGTTTACAGTCGATTTTCTTCACCAACATCACCGTGGATGAAAATCATTTGCCCCCCCCCCCCCACGGATTTTAAGCTACCCGAGTCGACACCTTAATGTCCCGCCCAGATCTCGACATTTTGGTATACTCTTGTTCCTCTTGTGGAACAATCGAACATGGGATAAACTTTTTCCAGGAAGCTACCAATCTCGCCTATCACGAGACCTAGGCCACGCGAGCCAGACGCCATCGAATCGAATTCAGAGTGAATGTGGAAGTTCTCGGATTCGTTTTTTTTGTTTCCTCTCGTCTCCTCCTGTCTGATTTATCGAGTTTCCAAGTTCAACTGCAATAAGCTAAAAAAATTTCACTGCTCTCTCTCGCATTGGTAACGAATCCTACTATGATTTCTCATGTATTGGTTGAATCGTGCATAGAAATCTGGTTCGGTTGCTACTCCTTGCTCTCGTTTACTGTTTTACCGTCACTCTGAGCGTTATACAGCAGATTCAGGGCGAAGAAGCTTTGTTTTCGGTTCTCTAATGTTGTATAAGCCTGCTTTTGTTTTGCATAAACGTGCTTTGGATTAGGGCCTAATTTCTGCTTTGTTAATGTTCTGCACTGTCGGTTTTGGAAGTGTTCTGAGATTATGTTCATGGTGTTGCTCTGATTATGTCGAAATTTAAAACCATTGCGTGTCCATCGGTTTCTTTTATGGGTTAACGAAAGGGAAGGTCACGCTGGAATCTGATCGGTTGTGATTAACTTCCGTAACCAAGCTGTGTACTAGGGCTGGGTAAATGACTTGCATCAACGCTTGCCTGTCGATTTTGTTGGTGTAGTGTTTCTGGGTTTTTTTCCTTTACTGATGTTTAAACAACCGTGAACTTGTTTTGCCCCTTTGCTTTATTTGTGTAATCTGAGTGGCCTCTTCTTCTTCTATTTCGTATTCTTAACGAGGTACTGCACCCAAGCTTGCTGACCATGGTTTAAAGCTTGAGGACTGACCAAGCTCACAAACTTGGAAGAGAGGAGTCTTGGATCAAACTTGCGGTGTGGGGGCATGGCTGGCGGACATTGACCGTACTTGCGTACTCTCGTCCAAACCAGATTTTGGGAGATTTCAAATCAGTTGTTACCAGCTAATTTCTCCTATTACATTTTCATGTCAATCTCCAATCCAAATTATCATAACCCCGCGTTTATTCATCTTGTTTATATTCCATGTTATTCTAGTTTTATATGTGTGTATTTACCCTTTTTCATATATTGGTGATTTTGTTAGGTATGACTGGTCAAAATATTGAACTGAAACACTGGGTTTCGTTTTTCTCATTCGCTATGCCCCTGCTGGTGTTAATAACTCTTATTTAATGACGGTTGGCCCTTGAGTTTGTCTAAAGAAAAGGGTGTTGGTAACTCAACTTAGTTTAATTAATGCTTAAGATTAGCAACACAAGACTTTAATTCTCTGCTTAGATTAGAATTTCCACCGGTTAGTTATTATCAATATTGACCTGTTGTTCATCATTTGCTCTTGCGTTCCGAAATTATTCATGCCCTTACATGCACATTTTAATATTCAGTTTTATTGCAGTTTTTGTATTTCTGCTTATTATTAAGCCTAGTTATCACCCTCTAGGACCAATAAACTGACATAAAAGTTTTGGATGTATTATCGCTCTACACCTAACGGGTCTCTCATTCATTTCGTGGGGCAATAATCTCCTATAACTTCAGAAAACACTCAAACCACCTTTATATATTTATAAGAACATAACCTTAAAAAAACAAGCCCTTAAGGCTATCTTAGGAAGGCCTAGGATGTGAAACCACCCCATGCCTAGCGGATCTCTCATTCGTTTTATGTGGGAGGAATCCTCCTTTGACTTCAACACATCCTTTAATCAAGAGTTAATAAATCGATAAATTGATCCATCTCGTTTGTTAATATCTCACAAATCAGCCCAAATCAATAAGGCCCAAACCAGGCCCAAAAATCCAAATAAAGCATTAAGCCCAAAAATCATTTCAGCCCAAATTCCAAATGAGGCCCAAAAATCAAATCTGGCCTAAAGCTCGATCTTCCAAAGACCCAGCCCAATTCGAGGCCCATTCCAAAGCCCAATTCGAGGCCCATTCCAAAGCCCAATTCGAGGCTCATTCCAATGCCCAATTCGAGGCCCATTCCAAAGCCCAATTCGAGGCCCATTCCAAAGCCCAATTCGAGGCCCATTCCAAAGCCCAATTCGAGGCTCATTTCAAAATCCAATTCGGTCCATTTTCAAGCCCACCAGATCGGCCCAAGTCCACAAAACCGGCCCAATAAGCCCAAACCGGCCCGCTAAGCCCAATAAGCCCAATGCGGCCCATCACGCCCAATTTGGCCCAAACCCAATATGGCCCATCAAGCCCAACTCAGCCCACTACTAAACCTGGCCCATACCGAACCCATTTCAAGGCCCAAACCCATTTCAAAAGCCTAACCCCAAGGCCCACTTCAGCCCAATACCCAGTCCAGCCCAATTCAAAGCTGGCCCAAAACCCAACCCACAAAGATCAAATCAAGTCTATAAAAATCAAACCTTGACCCAAATGTTGACCAAACCCCAAGTTTGACCTGAAATTTTGACTTTGACCCAACCAAGTCCACACAAATGTCAAACCAAGTCCACACAAATGTCAAACCAAATCCATAAATGTCAAACCTTGACCAGAAACTGTTGACCTTGACCAGAAACCGTTGACCTTGACCAGAAACTGTTGACCTTGACCAAAGCATTGACCTTGACCCAAACGTTGACCTTGACCCAACTTTGACTTGGCCTGTTTCCAAGCCCGATTCAATTCAATCCAGTTCAAAATCAATCCTATTCAAACCCAAATACATTTCATCCAATCCGCACTCACTCATAAATTCTTTTCAAAATCCAAAAAACCAAAAAGAATTTCAAACCATCAATTTATTCAAATTTCATCAAGTTTTCAAAAGAAACCATTTTGTGGAATTTTAAAGGAAGAACTCTTCTCACATCACAGAAAACTCTTCTCAACAAGCCGAAAGTTCTTCTCACATATACAGAAAGTTTTCTCCTAAAAATATTTCTCAAAATCAGTGTTTCTTCATCAAGAATTCCGAACAACTTCAAAAGTTTTCCAACTCAGTTTTTTTTAACTCTAGTAAACCGTTTTTAGGGAGCAAGAAACGTCTAACCCCTTCAAAACATTTCCTCCATGGTTAGAACATCGCTTGTCTCCCTTTCCAAAATAAAAATCCGAGGCGGGGCACTGGGGTCATAACCTCCCTTGTCGCAGTCTGGATCTCTTTAGGCGGGGCATTAGGGTGACAAACCTCCCCTAATTGCAGCTTAGATTTTTACAAGGCGGGGTGCTAGGGAAGTAACGACCTTCCTAGTTGCAGCTGGGATTTTAGAATCGTCTAACTCCCTTCTACTCGATTTCAGTATTTTCGGCTTTTATTTTAAACCGGGAGTTAGAGACGTTATTAGGGTTTGACTGAGGGCATCTCATTCATGGTGTTTCTCTCTAAATCCTATTTTTTCGATAAATTCATTGCCCCATCTTTCGAGCCTCGGCACTTACCATTAATTAAGTGTCGTGTTCGAGGGGGTACATAGGGTAATCCCTCGGGATTATCCTCCCCTTTACAATAAAATGATTTTCCTCAATCGCTTTCAAACCTCAAATTTTAAAAAACTCGGGATCTCTATTCAAATACCAATTGCCTCACACACTCAAATCATCTTCAAAACTCCAAATCACTTCATACCCAAATCATCATTCAAACTCCAACTCGCATTAAACTCAAATCCTCTTACAAATTCCAACTTCATTCAAACTTCCAAAGTCTCACAGGCCTGAGCGTCTTATAGACTCGAACATCTCACGAACTCGAATGTCTCACAGACCCGAGCGTCTCACAGACTCAATCATTCTGAGATTTCAATGTCTCACAGACCTGGGCGTCTCACAGACTCTGACCCCAAAACCCGAAACTTCTTGAAACTTCGAATCCTTTTAAATCTCAAACACTACAAATATCCTCAAGCTCCACAAACATCAAAACTTCCAAAACCCAAACACACCTGAACTATGTAAGGTCTGATCTCAACAGGGAGTTGAGTACGTAGGCAGCCCATCTAGGGTGCGACCCCATTCCAAACAAAAAAACCCCCTTCCCCCTCTACGGTGGCTCTCACATCTCTCAAAACGCTCATACCTTATTCGTGTCCCACAAACTTCAAACCATCAGACTCCAAACTTTGTCTATTCACTTAACCTCAGACTTTTCTCCTAATCTTTCATTCTATACTCATTCGAATTCATCAATTCTTCTTCTTGGCGCTAGCTTGGCAGAAAAGCTCGCCTCATCCACTCGTTTTCTCTCCTCTTGTCCTAATCCTATCCTTGGCTTTAAATGAATCTCTCTAAAAGGTTTTGAAAGAAGGCAATCCCGACAATTGGAGACCGAGGTTTCCTCGGGCACCAATCCGAAGTCATGGTCGTTGCCACTTCTAAGGGGTGTAACCCAGTGCGAACCCACAATAGAATCTCTGCAAATGATCAGATAAGTCCTATCCATAGGCAATAAATCATCAGAGTCAATTAATGGTTCTTAGAACCCTCATTCTCTTCCTTTCCTAGTTCCTTAGGTCAAACTAGGTGGCGACTCTAGTCAATTTCCGCCCTTAGGGCATAAGTCCGCGTGAAGCCCATTGAGAGCGGGTGTAGTGCACACTTGTACTCCCCTTTATGCTTTCTGGGAAAGACAGACGATGTAGTAGGTATTTGAGGGATGCCAGAATAACGGTTTTTTTTACCCTCCACAGAATGGCATTTTCAGGGATCTAGACTTCCTAGTCAGAACCATTTAGATAGACCCCCCTCATACCGAAAAATCACCCTCCACAGAATGGCGACTCTGCTGGGGAGAACTTGAGTAAGTTTTTCCCAAACTCAAGGAAGACTGAGCTCCACTCAAAATTGTCGAGACTTCCCCACTTCTTTCAAAACCTTCACGAGATTCTTTTCAAAGCCTCTAGGATTATTCTACTTCACACTTAGAGTGTGTATCTGATGAGGACAGCTAGGACTCATCAGATCCTCAACAAACATTGCAACAATTGGGTTAATAATTAGCTCACACTTAGAAAGAGGCACCTAGGGCTAAATGAAGCTAACTTCCCTTTAGGCTAATAAAAAAGCAAATTGGAATCACTAATCTCAAGATAAAACACTTAGCAGATAGGTTGGTGCTAACTTTGTTTGCCTTATTTACTGCTTCCATATTTATATTACAATTGTGGGGTGCATTGGACGGGTAGCTAAGGACATGCATTCCTCTGTGTCACCCGATTTACACACGATGTCACGGGATCCCCAACCGATCCACGGTTGATTCCCCATGAGCTAGGGTCACTCTCTCAGTGAACAAACCCACGAGGCGGTACGGTCTCCGACCAACACCTTGAGCTCATGATCCAAAAATATCCTCCATTATCCGAGTCAAAGCCAGCATATAGTGAACTCTGAGCCTTCAGTGTCCAGCTACCTGGTCCGGTGTCTAAGATGGGTTTATGAAAGTTACCCCCTTGTATGCCGCCTGTCTGACCACCCTTCTGCCTTACCCTGAAGATTGCATTGGCTCAGTTCTCCATTGTTCCTCTGCACCACGGGTGTCTCTAAAGCCCGATGTCACGCTATACGTCCATAGAGGATCCCGTATTTACCGGATACCCATACATGGCACAACGTAGTTAGTGAATAATTTGGACTTTAGACACACCTGACCGTGCAGGTGACGAGAGACCCGTTCCCATGCAATACTTCCCCGAGTTTCCCGAAAAGTGGGGTGTTGTCGGATCATCACTGGCCGTGGCGTATGTTTCCATATCATCTCGGGTATCCTGACCTTTCGAACTTAAGCACTCCGGACTTTCTTGATGACGTGCCCCACAAAGGCATAGCAGAGAAAAAACCCCGAGAGATGATAGTGAAGGGACGACGGTTCCCCCGGTGAGACGGAATCATAATTGACCTGGAAAGTGATCATCCCAACATTAACACTTCCAGCTCCACATCAAACATAGCCACGATTTACTTTATGCTATACATGTGTGCAAACTATTTTTCTTCCAACCAATCCGTTTTAAACGTTCGGAATTCTCCTTTGTATGTCTCTTAAAACTTTCTTACAAGATCGTTTAATTTTGAATCCCGCCAAAGTTTTCTCATAAGCATTTGGGGTTTTAAAACTGTCACTTCATCTTTAAAAAAAAACTTTGTTTCACTAAAATGTTATTTTCGAACCAATTTTCAAAAATAGACTTCGAAAAATTTACTTTCTGCAAAAAATTTCAAACAACATTCTTCATCAACGTTATTTCTTAATAGTTTTTTAAAACAGTTTTCAAAGTTGATTTTCACAAACGTATTTCAAAATAAATGATTTAGTCCCCATGTTACGACCCGCTATTTTTGAAGTTCAACCCACCTTCGAGAGCAGCGGTCATTACTGTGGTGCGTACTAGTCATTTCGTGTTTTCACAAAAGTGTGGGATTTTCACATATGATTTTGTGCTCGATCATTCACCTTTCCTTTCTCATAAATATCCCTCATTCCCCTCGATGGAGCATGCGGGGCGGCATGAAGACTGATTGCGCGCTTCGAGCCAAAAGCCAGAGTCGTATCAACCCGCGGAGCTAGCTGAGCAATGTGAAGACCAACATCAACCGTTCAAACCGAAGATCAGAGGAGCACCAGCTCGAGTCAAGAAACATGAAGACTAGCAACAGCTGTTCAAGTCCAAACTATTGAAAATCAGAAGAACATCAACCCGTTCTGTTCGATCGGGGTACTACTTCACAGCAATAGCCTGAACTCGAGTGAACAGCCAGTCAAGAGCGCGAAGACGAGCGAGCAGCCGATCAGGAGGCCAAGCGTAGGCAGTCATTAAGAAGCCTGAAGACGGACCAGAGGAGTTCAAAAGAAGTTTAGCTCAAATTTCCCCTTTTAATGACTTTTTAGAATTGATGATATGTAGGATTATGCCCTATGTTTTTTTTTCTCTCTAGTCCATTTCTGAATAGATTACATGTATAGGTTTATACACTCCCTTTGAATTTGTTTAGATCAATGTGTATAGGGTTCCCCACTCCCTACTTTCTTTGTGAATGACCGAGCGTCAAAATTTATATTGAGAAAATTCACCACTTTGAAAACACGTTTTCGAAATTGTTTTCTAAAACTAGGTTTCTTTTGGCATGCACGTTTAATAAAAAGAACGAATAAGGGACGACCCCTCACATCTATACATCATTCATCAACTTTGCTTTATGGGGTGAGAATTCACGGTCTACAGGAGGCATCCTCTAAATAAATAACACCAACAAATGCAACCGAGCACGAAGCAAAACACATGCATCGCATTCCACACAAAAAAAAGAGTCACTTGCACTTCCAGCCATTTCAATTCCATCAATCATTCACGAGTCACGTCCATCTCAAAAATTGCATAACCATGTGTTTCATTGTCATCACACCACACATACTTTCATCCCAATATCTCGACCGCCAGAGCCCGATCTCAGAGGGATAGAAAAGAAAACCGAGTTCAAACCTCTCCCACTCAGAATCACCATGCGCGCCAGTGACTAAAAAGGGAAAGAGCGTGTCATACCGTGGGACTACCATGCGGGAGTTGTCACCCCCTAAAATCCAAAATCCAGGAGCCAATCACCAACCCGACCACACTCGAGAATTACTTCTCCGACAACAACCCCGAAAAGTCGACCACCTTCAGGGCCAATGATGATGGGATGAGCTTCATGAACTGCGAGCTGAATCCGACTCAAGCGAGACTAGTCATAACCTTACCACTCATGCATTGTATACAAAAAAAAGGACAAAAAAAAAAAACAAAACAAAACAAAAAAAAAACATTCAGTCAAAACCTGAAGTCAACCATCTTCATTCATCATTTTCAGCATTTGACGCATCCTATACATAGTGATTCCGTATTATCGCAACACATTGCATGGTAGATCGTTGCATTTGCATACTCCCGTATCGAAACGACGTCTTTGGTGAAAATCTTGATTGATTGTTTGAATAGAGCGTGTGAACCGCTAAACTCTCGACCCATCAATGAACATAAGGGTCTAATCAAAATCAGCACCACAAATCAAGTGAGTAGCGTGCAAAGAGCGGTATTTTCTCTTGAATTTCAAGTGAGCGTTTTGGACAATCCACTGAGCGATGAGGGAAGGTAGAGAGAGCCACTCGAGATAAAACCATGAGCGACATGTGCATTCCTTCAGCACGTGGAGAGGCACAATACGTAGTAAGATCAATGTTGATAGCAAGTCACGAACTGTGATTCATGCAAAGATTCAAGAAGTAGTAAAAAAACAATCATTGACTAGCGAGAATGACGAGGCACTTAGGGATAAAAATCTTCACAAAACCAAAAAGCTTTGACTGCCCTGTACATAATCTCATAGTGAGCCCCGCTGAGCCTTTCACGATAAACCTTTTTTCTGTGAACTCCACAACATGCCACCCCACATATGCTACCTACCATTGTAATAGAGGATCACAAAGGAGCCGGAGCCATGGCCCATCCCCACCAACTTCCACAAACACAATAAGCGAAATATTTTAAGAAATCAGTGAGTCAATGCAACTCCAAAGCCAAACACCAAAAAAGAACACCAAAATGTTCAAGAAGATCGATGAGTCAATGCAACTCCAGAGCTGAAAGCCAAAATACAAAGCAAAGAACGTTTGAGAAAATCGAAGAGCCAAATGCAATTTCACAAAAGAAAAATGAGAAGAAAGCTCAAATCATACGCCAGAAAAGGCAAGAAGGAGAAATCCAAACCAAAAGGACCAATGATGTCCCGAAGAAACCGATAAGGGGTTATCGAAACCCGTCTAATCATTCTACCCATGGCAAAGGCGAAACATATCCTCTGTTGCACAAATGCTCCACAACTCCCAAACAAATCCTCCGGTCCCATGTGACGTACATCACACCTCTCAGCCCCGTTATAACCCAATAAAAGACCTCTGACTCGTTAGTTGATGAGCGTTAACTGAAAGTATCGGATCTGAAACATGAATCATAAGTTTCGTACTTGTTATCAAAATGTCCCGTCATACCAAAGGGACCATGAGCGAATGAGTGTGACCTTACACCACAAGGTCTTATGAGCGCGAGTGAATCTTCATTCTAAACACCAAGACATAAACAGCCTACCCCATTGCAGGCGAGGAATTTGTAAAGGTCGGAAAGTCCAGAACCTCGAATAGAAATTCTCAGGAAAATACTGCTCCGACCATCGAGAGTATCATCACACCATTTAGCACACACGACCATACTCACGAGAGATTGACCCACATCCCTCCATGAGAGGAAAACGATCACGCATTTCAGTTCAACAATCACTCAAGATCGATCTGAAGATGTCTTATATTCGTAAACCTCATACTAATAGAGATAGGACTGTACCATCTCTAAAAAAAACTGCATATGCATTTTGCATCTCGTTTAGCAATCAATGTCTACATCTAACATAATCATTTCATCATCAACATCCGACTGGTAAGAACTCTGCCTAGTCTCGCTGAAAGTCGACTTCAGTTACAGTTGTTGAAGCGTAACTTTCGATCAAAAGATGTCAACTAGATCCATCCCGGGCCATCATCAAGCTAGATCGAACCATCTTGGAGTCATCCTGGGCTATCTTCGAGCTATATCAGACCAAACAGGAGCCATCCGAAGCCACATAAAGAAAATCCCAAATTTATTCACTGTCATACTCGAGCCTCGTCGGTGCCACTCCCAAAGCCAAGTTGGAGCCATGCGGGAGCCATCCTCAAACATTGAGACCATCCCTAGGGCTACCCAGGAGCCATTTCCTCACCAAAGCCTCGCCCACAAAGTTTCGAACTACGTCAGGTCTGATCTCAATACGAAATTGAGTACGTAGGCAGCCTGCCCAGGGTGCGACCACCTCAAAAGAAGATTCCCCTTTTGTTCACCACTATCATCAAATGGAGCAATCTCGTAGCCTCCCTGAAGCCATCCCGAACTATCCCGGAGCCCTCTCGAGGATACTGAAGCTGAAACTGACCGTACTAAAGCCATTCATCCACAAAAAAACTGTCAACCACATCAAAGTACACAAATCACATCAACCCACCATTCGACTCAAAATCTGAACCAGATCAAAACCCACCAACGATCTCGAAATCCCCATTCGAATCAAACCCACCAACCATCCCAGAGTCGTTGCTCACAAGGGAATCACATATCAAACCGGAGCCATCTGACCGCACCGGAGCCATCTCAGGCCATACCGGAGCCATCTCGGGGCTACACCGGAGCCATCTCAGGGCCATACCGGAGCCATCTCGGGGCTACATCGGAGCCATCTCAGGGCCATACCGGAGCCATCTTGGGGCTACGCCAGAGCCATCTCAGGGCCATACCGGAGCCATCTCGGGGCTACACCGGAGCCATCTCAGGGCCATGCCCGGGCCATCCAATCACATCGGAGCCATCTGATCATACCAAAGTCACCCAATCACAAAAAACCATTCGTTCAGACCGATCACAAAATCACAGAACCAAAAACAAACTCAAGAGCCACACCGGAGCCATCTCAAACTCTGGAGCCGAGAGTCCTACCAAATCCCGAAACCAAAGTGCACATCGGGCGAGACTGTCAAAAACAAAATCGAAACATAAGTCCCACACTGACAAAGTCAAAGGCCACATCAACAAAAAAAACATTCGACTATCACATCCCTCACAAAAACAACCGAAAAGCATCCAATCCCGGATCAATCCACAATCAAAGCCATCCTCAAATCAATCTACCACTGCAAATGACTTCAGATCAAGCTTTCACCACAGCGAGTTTCGTATAACTCCACCAGTATTATAGGCTCATCATAAGTCCTATAGCTAGATGTCAAGAGGTCTAGTTGAGGCACTCCTAAGTCCTCGTACTTTCAATCACATTCTAGGCCCATCATAAGCCCTAGGACTGGATATCAAGAGGTCCAGTTGAGGCACTCCTAAGCCCTCGTGCACCTTAAATCAAATTGGGTTGTTGGTATTATAGGCTCGGCATAAGTCCTATAGCTAGATATCAAGAGGTCTAGTTGAGGCACTCCTAAGTCCTCGTACTTTCAATCGCATTCTAGGCCCGTCATAAGCCCTAGGACTGGATATCAAGAGGTCCAGTTGAGGCCTCCTAAGCCCTCGTGCACCTTAAATCAAATCGGGTTGTTGGTATTATAGGCTCGCATAAGCCTATAGCTAGATATCAAGAGGTCTAGTTGAGGCACTCCTAAGTCCTCGTACTTTCAATCGCATTCTAGGCCCGTCATAAGCCCTAGGACTGGATATCAAGAGGTCCAGTTGAGGCACTCCTAAGCCCTCGTGCACCTTAAATCAAATCGGGTTGTTGGTATTATAGGCTCGGCATAAGTCCTATAGCTAGATATCAAGAGGTCTAGTTGAGGCGCTCCTAAGTCCTCGTACTTTCAATCGCATTCTAGGCCCGTCATAAGCCCTAGGATTGGATATCAAGAGGTCCAGTTGAGGCACTCCTAAGCCTGCGTGCACCTTAAATCAAATCGGGTTGTTGGTATTATAGGCTCGGCATAAGTCCTATAGCTAGATATCAAGAGGTCTAGTTGAGGCACTCCTAAGTCCTCGTACTTTCAATCGCATTCTAGGCCCGTCATAAGCCCTAGGACTGGATATCAAGAGGTCCAGTTGAGGCACTCCTAAGCCCTCGTGCACCTTAAATCAAATCGGGTTGTTGGTATTATAGGCTCGGCATAAGTCCTATAGCTAGATATCAAGAGGTCTAGTTAAGGCGCTCCTAAGTCCTCGTACTTTCGATCGCATTCTAGGCCCGTCATAAACCCTAGGACTGGATATCAAGAGGTCCAGTTGAGGCACTCCTAAGCCCTCGTGCACCTTAAATCAAATCGGGTTGTTGGTATTATAGGCTCGGCATAAGTCCTATAACTAGATATCAAGAGGTCTAGTTGAGGCTGTAACACCCCTCATAACAAATACGTAATAGTCACTCACGTGAACAGGAATTAAAGGCGTCTCACAGCGGAAGGAATTACAGTAATAGAACTCACATGGGTGTTACTTACCACCACTCGCCCATACGAGTGATGTAGCAGTACAACATCTTAACAAAATTAAACATAAAAATACAATCCGCGATGACAACGAGATACCACCTACATTTCTATCTAAGTATCAAAAGCACAACTACTGTGAGCATCTAAACATATTCCAAATCTTACAACCCCTTTCCAGTGGAATCATTAATACATAACGAGGTATGAACGGCAAATCCAAATCAACAACGTCCTAACTACCCAGTCCCGCACTTCGGCTTCAACGTGTTCAGCAACCTGCACAATAAGTGTAGTCTCAGCGATAGACGCTGAGTATGCCGGATCTGGACCCTATTGGTCACTTGTCATTTTTAACCGTCTTGATATTAGATTGATTTCATGCTTTGTCATTTTTCAGATATAATAAATACTGTAACGACATGCATGATTATATAATCAATCATCCAATCCAAACAGTCATATATGGATATACCCATCACTGTCATACATCATACAATACAATGGCATTGAGAACTCATTCATCGTATATTAACATCATCACATAGTACATCACTCGGCCCTCCGGGCCTTCACATATCGTTTGTTTAGGTTAGCACAGTCGGGCGTCAGTTAGGACAACCCGAAATTACTCACTTGGACAGTAGTCCCACGTACACACAAAGGTGCTCACTGCCCTGATCATCCGAAGACTCTGGACTTATTCACTTTGCCTTTGTAAAGGCGTCCATTTAGGTGGCCAAGGGCCTGGTGCCAACGGTAGCACACTCCGCCTGACGATCTATCTAGGCTCGATCAGGATTAACTAGGGAAAACCCGATACGGGTTAACCCAAGAGATCTCTACGCGACCAGCAGCCAGTGACTGTCTGGATTAAGGTACATCATCACATTCATTCACACTCCACTGTTAGCTTTGTTAGTTAGATAGTCAGTTACAGTTTTAGTTATGGAGTACATCACTTAATTTGTTGGCTGCCCTATGGGTCTTACGCATGCCTAGAATTATTCTAGGTAACATTCATGTTTGAGTCAAAGCTCTAGAGACCGACAATGTCGTGTCCCGTTCCTAAGTATTTTACTTAGGTTATAACTACATACTTGTAATACTTAGCGTATTAGGTCAAGCAACAGTGGTCACAATCACGCATTTCGCATATGTAGTTTTGTATAAGTCGATCTATAGTCGACGTAGTATTAGTCCCGTAGGACGTTCGTGCATAAATAAATAATGCAATGAACATAACTACACATCACACACATACATCACATACATACATTCACACAAGTTATTTATCAAACAAATCCGAGCCCGAGGAATTCCTCGGACAACCCGGATCAAATCCCTTTACATACCGTACACCGTTGACTAGATTCGTGCAGTGCAGACCACTAGAGCTTCGAGCGCGTACGTCGGGAGTGCGATCTAGTAATACAAGGAACACTAAGCGTCAATCCACATGACAGCACAATTCGGTATTTCCGAATAACGTTCGAATCCTAGTACTATGTCCCCAGACTTAACATTTGTTACTAGCCAAAGTATCGTTATTATTATTTTATAAACCCCTTACTCGTTGTGTGAGTTGATTCCCGGTTTACATTAGAGCATGAAACCTTACGTTATACACTTATGATACTTCACTAGGGTTTATTTATCAAACCAAAGTCTTATACTAACCTTAGTATTATATGTCGTTATAACTATAGTGTGTATCTTTATTTCTTGGTACTTGTTTATCTATGTATGTATGCATTTAGCATAACAGTTTGGGTAACTATATCCTTAGCCACATAATATTATTTGTGTTATATTTGTTCCATAATGTTATATGGTACATATTTTTGTGTCACTAGACTTTATAACACGTGGTTTTGGTAGCTGTTATGTATACCGAAAGTAGCATGCACATGTGTTACACTTGAATTCGTTTGCCGTATAATCCTTACTAACCACATTGTGACCCCATAACTTATAATATGTTATTGGTATTAAATTTTACAACACCAAAAACCTTGTGGTAAAATATAACCCAAGGTCTTTTCACACTTGTTTTATTATCGGTTACATATATATATATACCACTAATCTCATCTCACATCTCAAAATCACCATCCCACCATTTCTGCTACAGATTAATAGTTTTAGGACTGCATCACCACTTAAACTCCCTATGAGCTTACTTATACAGAAAGTTATTCATTTCAGAGACAGCTAGTACTGATGTATTAAGTTGTTAAATCTTTCTTCTTCTGTTTTGGTTTCTCATTTCTCGATCTGTTTTCTGTTTTCCTCCTCTTCCTCAATCTGTCTAGTTACTTAGTTCATGGTGTTATCACCATTTCATTTCAATCTATTACAGACACTTATATAATGATACCTGACTGGGAAGAATCTGGAACAGAAGAACAGAAGAAACAGAAACTGAAACATCCTTTATCTATCCCCTCCAAATCTTTATTTAGGTTTACTGATTGGTTTCCAAACTTTTCAAACTATTACACCACCCGATGCTTGCATTGGTAAGAGGTTTGAACTTAAAAGCAACTCAAAACCATGGGGTTATCATCTCAGAAAACTCACTAACAATCAGACTGTCAAACTGTAAAACCGAAAACCATAACCTGATAATCTATCTTGCATTTTGTAGTTTGCTCACGGTTCTGATTTGAATTTTCCCTAGTTGCTTAGCTATCTAAGTAAGTATCTTAGTATAGTTTGACCTCAAAACAGATTTACCAATACAATGTTTAAACTCATAAAGGTTGATGTACAGAAAGATCAGGATTGCAGATCTGAATCCAAAGCTGGTATCTGTTCCTATCTATTTTCCTTTGTTTTATTCACAGTGAGTTTACGGTCTGTTTTTCTTTCTTACCTATGTGTTTACACACTTGGTTAAGTGGTTTAGTTAAGCTTTAAGTTCTTGAACCACCTAAGGTCATCCCTTTAAGCTCTCTGCAACTTTGTTATACTGAAACTGAAGTTTTCAGGAACCACAACCGAAAAACAGAGAACTGGTTTATACTCTTATTCTCCCTCTGTCAGTTTTCTAAACTGAGCTATACTCTCTTTATTTCCTTACCCACTTAGCTAATGATTATCGTGATGATTTTTTTTATTCAAGGACAGCTCTAAGCCACCTTGTTAAACCACTGAAGTTTGAGCACACAACAGTCGGGTCTGCAGCAGAAAAATCTGCAACAGGTATGTTTTTTCCTCTCTATTAGTTCATGTGTTTGATTCTTCATCCCTTTCCAAACTGTTAAACCAGTTACTGAAGCATTTCCATCAAGCTTTTTAAACCCAAACAAACTCAAGCAACTTGTTACAGATACGAAAATAGCAGACACCGAAACCTGAGGCTAATCCTCAGCATTTGTGAAACTGAGACATGCTATAGTTCTTTTCTATTATTCTTTCTCTTTCTTGCAGATTCTTACCTCTAGTTTCCTATTTCCCCAGTCTTTTATGCCCACAGCTTAGGAGTCCTAGTATTGTTCTGATGCTAAACAATCCAGACATTAGTTAGAGCTACCAAGGTTTCTACTCAACAGAAATTCCCAAAGGTCTGAACCGATAACCAACAGCCAGGCAGTATGTATTGTTTCCTTTTCTCCTTACAGACTTACTATCAGCTTAATCCCCCATCTGATTTAGTTGTCCTAGGTATTAGTTTTAATGTAGTTTGAACCACAAATAATCCAAGGCCTACAAGGTCACTTCCCTACAAACTTTTACACAGATCTGGAAAACTGAAACAAGCAGAAATACTTATACTGCTGTGATGTCTTTTTTTTCTTCCACTGTTTGTTTCATCTGGTTGGGTTCTTAACCTCCTCCCAAGTGTTCCTATGTATAGTTGAGTGTGTTAGAGTTGGTTTTAAATTCATTTACACACAACACACTCCTTATAAACCTCTGAAATCCCTTGTACAAAATTTCAAATCTCAGAACTGAAGGACTGATAGATCAATAGACACTGGTGCACGATTCTTTTCAGTCACATGGTTGTGCATCAGGTTTAGGTTCTTAATTTCCAATCCGTGTCCTTTCCCATACTTAGTGTGTTAGAAAGTCTTAAATTCATTAGTTCACTCTACGAGCCAGTTGTACAGAACACAGAAACCAAAACTAATCAGAAACTTCAAAATTAACAGGACTTTAAAACCAACAGAAACTTCCAAACTAACAGAAACTTCAAATTGACAGAAACTTCAAAACTGATATCCCCTTCTGTTTTCTGAAAATCCTCAGTTTTGGTTTCCTTTTCAGTTTCCCTTCATTACCAACCTAGATAGTTAAGTGTTTGATTGAGTTTTAAGTTTCTAAATCTAGTCTTTCTATCCTCACATTTCCTCTGTAAAGCAAATATCCCAAAATACGGTCTCATCAGTTGGAACTACAACAGAAACAAACCACGCACTGCTACATTGGTTTTCTGTTTGTTTTCTTTTTCTTGTGTTGTGATCTGTTTTACTTCTTTTCTTCCACACTCTCACGTATAGAGATTTGTTCAGGTATATTCATAGATAACAAAATGTGTTAGCAACTCAAGAGTACTAATACTCGAGGCTACATGCTACAGGTTTGCATGTTTATCAACTTTGATAGATTTAATTTTCTTTCTGTTTCTCTGATCTTGAGTTGTTTAGGAGTTACTCACCAGCCTTGACAACTCCCTCTACACCTTTGGTGGAAACCTCGAACCCACCACCTTGGCCAGTTGATTACACTGGAACAATTTATTTAGATGTTAACCCGTGACAACTTAGAGGAAAAACATGATTTGGAGTAACTGAAACAGGCATGGCCTTACCTGGTTTTCTTTTCCTTCTTCACCGAGGATAGTACAGCAAGGAGGTTGGCTTGGTCTTATTCCTTCAACAGCTGAGAACTACCTACTGCCTGCTACAGCGGAGAAGCAGGAAGGAAGAAGGAGAACTCAGGACTAGCTACGGCTATAACCGGTACAACCAACCATTAAGAAAATATGGTGAAGCTTACGTAAGGAAACGAGAACAAAAGAAAAGGTTTAGTGTATACTGGGTTTTACTTAACAGAGGAGGAGTTCACACTGGTTTCGTGTTGATCTTACCTGAGGAAACAAGGAGCTAACTTCCCGTCCTTCTCTGTTTTTCAACCGAAGTTTCCCACTGTTCTAGCTCCCAGTATCGATCTTTGCTGCTGGTGTATATATTCACGGTTTAGTTCTTTGAAGATGAGAAACTCATAGGAGAGCAGTGTGCATAGTTTAAACTTGGAAAACTCACCTAACTACTGAGCAGTAGCCATGGAGGTGTGGGCAGCCCTCGGTGGGAGTTGGAGAAGATGACGGTACAGAAGGAAAGAAGAGGGAAGCTGATTATAACAGAGCGGTGTGGAGTTGGTCTGTGGAACTGTCGCGTGGGAAGTCCCAAGCGGGATGGGCAGTTTGCAAAAACAATTCCTTCTGTTGCATTGAAGTACAAGAAATCTGTAGACTAATTGTTCTGTCGCTCTTGAAGTTTGAAATAGTGTTTGAGACACCGATTTCAGAGGGGAATGTCGGGTGATTCACCTCCCTTTTTGTAGCTCTAATATAGTGACTCCTAATTATAGTTCGTGGGTAGTTTATACTGAATTCGAGCTCAGCTCAACTGGTTAAGGTTTCGGGATAGGTACGAAGGGTCTCGGGTTCGAATCCCGGCTAGAGCATGTTGCTCTTTTATTTTTTTTCCAGCCTTATTATGCCTATTGATTGCATATAAGTGACTTGTACTAACATGTCACGTTATTAGTTGTATGTACATATATATGTACGACTATTTCGTTATGTCCCGTTTTTAATTACATCATTATACGGGTACAACTATTATAGTAGTGTTCTAATTATATGTACGACGTTATAATTTTGTAACGTTGTGTATATGTACGTATATATTCGTTTTATACTTTAATGTTGTAAGTTATATATATATTTAAATAACGTTTAATTATTTAGGGGTATTTCAGTCTACCCCCCTTAAAGAGACTTCGTCCCGAAGTCGTCTTTCTCGAATGCTTTATAGCAACTACTCATATAGCCATGGTGCACATCTATTTGATGTGGCGATACTTAAGCGGTACAGTATAACTGGATTCATAAGGAGTGTACACATACATATATATATATATATATATATATATATATATAACAATAGTCAACCATTCATACATGTTCACAACATACACATGTGCGCAATGCGCCAACAATTCATACATCCGAGTATCTCGTAGGATACTTACATACATGTTCTCAACATACACATATGCGCAATGCGCAAACAACCTACCAACAAGACAAAGCACGTATGCCCCGCAAACAAATACACATACAGACACACATGATAATCAATTAGTACACGTATGTCCCGAAGTCGCTTTACTTAAATAGGTGTATTAATAACTACCCTTACAATCCCATAATGTATATCTATGTGATATATCATTTACGCATATCGTGTTGTGCTAATACCGCACATAGCCCTCAATTGTGGCGTTAATTCAAACACATATGGATATAGGTGATCCATCAGCACCATCATTTCCTATCAGTTCTACCAATCCTGACAACCTCCCCGAGGTGTCATACCATATCATCCTTCCACATTTCGTATCTAATTATTCGTTTCGCATCTAAGCGATACCCTAAGTAATCAATCTACAAGGTACAACAATATATATATCACCGTATCATAAAGAAGGTACTACACCTGGGTGTAAGCACGCCATTAAGTATTTCATAAAATTCATACATACGAGTGCACATCTCACACACACAACTCAACCACGTACGCCCCGCGTACCCAACAACACCAACAAAATGAACAAACAACATTCAACAATCAACATCGTGTGCCTCGCACACCCACAAACATACCAACAATCAACATCGTATGCCCCGCATACCCACAAACTATTGTATGCCCCGCATACGAAATAAGCCAAAAACAACTGTGAACAACAAAATTCAGTGAGAACATGTGCACAGCCAAGAGGCTCTACCCCCCTTAAAAAGGGTTACGCCCCCGTACCCCGCAAGTATTCAACAGCCGCTCCATAAGGAGCGCTGGATACTTGGCTCTTATAGAGTCCTCTAACTCTCATGTGGTATCTTCCACCCTTGGAGTAGGAGAGACGGGTATGACTTTAGCCCCTTCGGGCTCTTAAATATATAAAGGGTGAGGCACGTATTTGTGCTCTCTCCCAAGTTCGTTCTGATGGGCCCACTCGCTCTGTATGAGCTGCAGACCCATGAACATAGGCTCAATTTCCCTCTTTCCACTATTGTGTATCCTCTTATTTGGATCACTAGCATATATTCGTGTGTCTTCTCCCACTGATATTCAGCTTGAGGCATAATATGACATTAGCTCTTGTTAGTACTTGGTGCTCTTTGCACTTGTCTTTATAATATCAAGACATACCAGCCTATATGTCCACGTAGATGATGATTGTCATCTGTGTCTCCTGGTGTTTTTGTTCCAGAGTAATACACTGTTGTAGTTCTTGATACACACTCTTGTTGATGTCCATTGCATCTTTCTGTATTCCCCCTAGATTAATAACTGCACAAATGCAATACCAAAACACTCAGTCCTACAGAGTGCAGAGGCGTAAACTCTCAGCAGCTAATATCTAAAGAGCCAAACAGATAAGATGAGCGAATCATCATGTGAGTGGTACATTCCAAGTCCATTATCCCTTTTTAAGGTATCTGCTGGCATTTAGCTTGTCTATCATCATTGCGTAGTCACGCGTTTTGTTTTTGTTAAAGCATCTGCTAGTATACTGGCTTTGTTTTGCCCATCAATTGGTAGATTCCTCTGGATTGTAAGGACTTGCACGATCCTTATGAGGGTTCTACGTATTATCCATATAGTGGTTTCTTGTTTCTGTCGTCTGCCTCGTCATCTTCGAAGGGTCTCCTTGTCCTCACTGTGTGTCGTCTGCTACTCTGTATCGTAGGTTCCTGGTTCCTCTAGCCCGTTGGTTGATTTGCGGTTCTTCTCGTCCATTTGAGGTGATCTGCGTCACTGTCCGTAGCACGGAGTTGACTACTTCTCGTGTTCCTAGCACTACTTGTCTACATGCATGGGGTACCATACTGATACATTACTACTTACCTGACTAACCTATAAATAAGTCTGTCAGGCCCACATGCTCCTATCGGAGTGCGGTCGTCCCATGTCTCGTTTAGTAAACTAGTAGCGTCCGACACACGACTATTGTGAAGTATTCTATTGTCATCTCCCTTTCGATGGATGTCCTTGTTGTAGTCCGATGTTGATTGGTCCACAATGTTGGTTATCTTGTCGTAGGTTCTAATGTTCTAGTAGTATTGTGGTAAGGTGGTTGGAACATTATTTATTTTTTGTTCCCTGGACTCATGTCCTTAGCAACATATCAGTGGTAGCACTTGGTTGCTAACCAGTTAAACGTTGATTCGTCTGTATGGCTGCAATCGATCAATGTAATGTTCGTGTTGAGCCCCGATGTCAGTTCTCGTATTTCGATCTTCATGAGTATATACATAATCCTTTCCTCCAGGTTTAATCATTATCATATCTTACCTATGCTTCCCGATACGGTGTAGGGTAAGTTCTCATATTGGGTATTTATATGCGTTCTCTCTCCCGTTTAATTGGGCGTATTGTAGATTGCATGATTGCTTGAGCAACTTGGCTCTTCATCTTTCCAACTATTTCCATTGATGGTACTGCATCCTCAAAGGGTATGCTATTTCTCATAAGATTAGGTTTGTCCATTAGGACTAAACATTTATCACCATTAGTGATTAGCATCACGTGTTGGTATATACTCCTGGTATTCAGCTAGTAAGTAATGTCTTTGTTGTTACTTATTGTTTAGTGCTAGTTACTTGTACTGCAGTTATTTATATTTCAGGTGCGCGGTATGGCGCCTGTTAGTAATCCATCATTGTTATTCATATTGCTTACGGTATGTACCGTAGCTCTCTTGTTTCATTATATTAACCTAGATGTTGTTATTTTAGTACTATACCTCGAAAGGTAATTGGAGTCGGTATTCCCGGTCTCCTAGGCTCATGCCTTTTTATTGTTCATTAGGTACTTGCGTACTCGCGCTATTTAGCGTTTGGTTAAGTGTTTGCCATTGTTTTAATTTGAACTTCATTCATCACTGACGGTCGTCACAACAGTGAACGACATGTTTTTTTTTTAACACTCATTGGTACTTATCACTTTTTTTTTTACAAGGCGGGGCGCCTTTCTTCTACTTAGAACTTGTCTGGTAATCAGTATGATCTTGACAATACATACAAACTTATTCTTGATGTTGATTAGTTGTAATCGTACATAACCGTATATGGCACTCCTTGGTAAGGGTGGTGCTCAGAGGTGGTAATTTTTCAAGCGTTCAATATTGATTCGCGTTCATTGTTGCGAAGGTATTGGTAATGTCCGTATTACGGTAGAATTGTTCTTTTCACTCTTGGTCCAGCTGTGGACTGATACGTTTTACCAATTCCTTCGTGTTCATCACAGGTTGGCGTATACGTACATATAGTTAGTGAATTATAAGTTACATCTATTATAAGGTTAAAATGTTATAACGTATGATGTGTATAACATTTTATTAAATATGTGGCAATACTGTAATGGGGATCCCGAAAACGTTCGGGTCGAAATATGGCTTTCAAATTAAGTTGAATTAGTGGATGCTGCCAAAGGGAGTGGCGGTGCCATACGCAAAAAGGGATCGAGGCAAATCGAGCCTTTGCACATTTTCATTAATCCATGAACAGGATCTATATGGTAGATATTAGGAGTTGATGGAAATAAGAGTGAAAAGAATTTTGATGTATAAGCCTTTTGGCAATAATATAGTTTTTTTTTTTAAAAAAGGTATGGTTTATAGTATTTAATGAGAAAAAATGGGATTTATAACCTAAGGTTAGTAGTAAATAAAACCTTAGGAATTATAAGTATATGTCCTTAAATGTTACAAAATATTAAGATAAAGTTTTTAATATATTGCTTAATAGTATGCATCAAATCAAATAATCATCTTACGTTAAGATGATGGTGAATATGTGATATATATAGGGGAATTTATCATGAAATATGAGTATTAGTGTATAGATATGGGTGGTGCGCAAGTATATGCGAATAAATATAAATACTGAGCATAAGATATAGTTGGAACTATATGGTAGTTCTTGTTATACGGTTGTATTCTCTTCATAACTTTATTTGTACGGTACAATATACGCACCGTAAACTGATAGTCACAAGTTTCCCTACTTAATATCTTATTGCTACGTTGTTGCTAGTTGTTTGTAACTAGTATTTGTTGTTTCGTTTATTCTGGCTGTAACTGATTGTGGCTACTTGTGGAGAGTCTCAGGAGTCATACGACTCTGGGTGATCAGCACCAGTGTTGAACTATCCTTCTACCCCAATTTGTGGTTGGTTTCCTCTGATCCCCGGGAATCAGGTTTCACCGTCCACTTCCAATTCAGCCATTGAATGTTTGGTAATTAAATTATGTTATCTTGGCTCTCGGCCTGAGTCATTGCATTCGTCTCGTTTAGTAGTTATAACTTGTTATGGGCTGGTGTGCCCCTTTTATTGCATTACTCGGACTCGTCGGTCCCTTCAGAGGTTAGGCCCGTATCTTAGGCTTTATTGTAACAATGGTAGTTCTGTAGTTTATTAGAGGTGTACAAATTGTTTGGGATGATTGGTAGCCATGGTGTAGTCCCATAGGTCGACACAGTTCACAGTATTCGTTGAAATGATAATAGCAGTGGTAACTGCAGTTGTAACTGTTTGCAGCACTTGCAGTGGCAAGTGCGCGGGGTAGACGAAATTATTAGTACATTGTTCAAATCAGCGCTTGCAGTTACAAGCGCACCATGCAAGTAGAGTTGTCGGTTTCCGACTTGTTAGTCTCACTGCTGCATTATGCTTAAGTATGTTAGAAAGATTGTTCATGAATAAGAAGATATTTGGATTTGGGAAATTTTCCTGACCACATTGTCATTAGTATAATCAAGTCCTCCCTCACATTATATTTATAATAGTGTAAACGTTTGGACTTTGTCTCCCTACAGGTACCGTCACGACCGGGTCCTAGTGTCACTGTATTGTGCGCACACAAGTTTAGGATTGAAGTTTGAGCATAACAGGACGGTCTCACAAAGTTCCTCCACGTTCTCAAGATAACTTCTTTTTACAGTTTGGTGGTCAAAGGTGCGGGCGACGGTCTCGCGGAGTTCATGGTGCTCTCGGTCCGCTTGCCCTGCTGTTCTTGGGTGATCCTTTCCACGACGTTGTAGTAGTAGTGGTGCTCGCCTCTGGCGGTGCCTAATGATACGGCGCTTGGTCGTCAATGGAGGTATGACATTGAGGTTGCATCAGTGTTACAGGAGCAGGAATTATTCATTCGCTGCGAGAGTGTTTAGACAGTCCGTTGGGCTTGGTAGCCCTTTTCCCTATCTTCGGGGATTTTATTTCTTAGTTACATTATACTCATTGGGTTGTGGCGGGAGGGGTACTGTCGGCGGTAGTTCGTACTGGACTTCCACATGAAAGTGGACTGTCGCCAATGTACTCATGACGTTTGTGTCTCCTCCTGGCTGAGCTCTCAGCTGGACCTTAACAGGGGTAATATTCCCGGGCCTTTATGCCCTTGGTCAGCTTCCTGGCTCACACCACCACTAGATGTCGGTATTACCGTTCGTCTTCTCAATAACGCACCATAATACAATCAACTCATTTATGTGCCCCACGGGCTAACACTTGCAGGCCAAAGGCTCTGCCAACACATAATTTCATTAAGACACAGACGTTTCGTACCTCACAAACGTTTCCCAAGTTTCCCAAATCCTAAGCTCACTGTCTTAACCTAGTACCGCTCTGATACCACTTTTGTAACACCCCTCATAACAAATACGTAATAGTCGCTCACGTGAACAGGAATTAAAGGCGTCTCACAGCGGAAGGAATTACAGTAATAGAACTCACATGGGTGTTACTTGCCACCACTCGCCCATACGAGTGATGTAGCAGTACAACATCTTAACAAAATTAAACATAAAAATACAATCCGCGGTGACAACGAGATACCACCTACATTTCTATCTAAGTATCAAAAGCACAACTACTGTGAGCATCTAAACATATTTCAAATCTTACAACCCCTTTCCAGTGGAATCATTAATACATAACGAGGTATGAACGGCAAATCCAAATCAACAACGTCCTAACTACCCAGTCCCGCACTTCGGCTTCAACGTGTTCAGCAACCTGCACAATAAGTGTAGTCTCAGCGATAGACGCTGAGTATGCCGGATCTGGACCCTATTGGTCACTTGTCATTTTTAACCGTCTTGATATTAGATTGATTTCATGCTTTGTCATTTTTCAGATATAATAAATATTGTAACGACATGCATGATTATATAATCAATCATCCAATCCAAACAGTCATATATGGATATACCCATCACTGTCATACATCATACAATACAATGGCATTGAGAACTCATTCATCGTATATTAACATCATCACATAGTACATCACTCGGCCCTCCGGGCCTTCACATATCGTTTGTTTAGGTTAGCACAGTCGGGCGTCAGTTAGGACAACCCGAAATATACTCACTTGGACAGTAGTCCCACGTACACACAAAGGTGCTCACTGCCCTGATCATCCGAAGACTCTGGGACTTATTCACTTTGCCTTTGTAAAGGCATCCATTTAGGTGGCCAAGGGCCTGGTGCCAACGGTAGCACACTCCGCCTGACGATCTATCTAGGCTCGATCAGGATTAACTAGGGAAAACCCGATACGGGTTAACCCAAGAGATCTCTACGCGCGACCAGCAGCCAGTGACTGTCTGGATTAAGGTACATCATCACATTCATTCACACTCCACTGTTAGCTTTGTTAGTTAGATAGTCAGTTACAGTTTTAGTTATGGAGTACATCACTTAATTTGTTGGCTGCCCTATGGGTCTTACGCATGCCTAGAATTATTCTAGGTAACATTCATGTTTGAGTCAAAGCTCTAGAGACCGACAATGTCGTGTCCCGTTCCTAAGTATTTTACTTAGGTTATAACTACATACTTGTAATACTTAGCGTATTAGGTCAAGCAACAGTGGTCACAATCACGCATTTCGCATATGTAGTTTTGTATAAGTCGATCTATAGTCGACGTAGTATTAGTCCCGTAGGACGTTCGTGCATAAATAAATAATGCAATGAACATAACTACACATCACACACATACATCACATACATACATTCACACAAGTTATTTATCAAACAAATCCGAGCCCGAGGAATTCCTCATGACAACCCGGATCAAATCCCTTTACATACCGTACACCGTTGACTAGATTCGTGCAGTGCAGACCACTAGAGCTTTCGAGCGCGTACGTCGGGAGTGCGATCTAGTAATACAAGGAACACTAAGCGTCAATCCACATGACAGCACAATTCGGTATTTCCGAATAACGTTCGAATCCTAGTACTATGTCCCCAGACTTAACATTTGTTACTAGCCATAGTATCGTTATTATTATTTTATAAACCCCTTACTCGTTGTGTGAGTTGATTCCCGGTTTATATTAGAGCATGAAACCTTACGTTATACACTTATGATACTTCACTAGGGTTTATTTATCAAACCAAAGTCTTATACTAACCTTAGTATTATATGTCGTTATAATAGTGTGTATCTTTATTTCTTGGTACTTGTTTATCTATGTATGTATGCATTTAGCATAACAGTTTGGGTAACTATATCCTTAGCCACATAATATTTTGTGTTATAATTGTTCCATAATGTTATATGGTACGATATTTTATGTGTCACTAGACTTTATAACACGTGGTTTTGGTAGCTGTTATGTATACCGAAAGTAGCATGCACATGTGTTACACTTGAATTCGTTTGCCGTATAATCCTTACTAACCACATTGTGACCCCATAACTTATAATATGTTATTGGTATTAAATTTTACAACACCAAAAACCTTGTGGTAAAATATAACCCAAGGTCTTTTCACACTTTTATTATCGGTTATATATATATATATATATATATATACCACTAATCTCATCTCACATCTCAAAATCACCATCCCACCATTTCTGCTACAGATTAATAGTTTTAGGACTGCATCACCACTTAAACTCCCTATGAGCTTACTTATACAGAAAGTTATTCATTTCAGAGACAGCTAGTACTGATGTATTAAGTTGTTAAATCTTTCTTCTTCTGTTTTGGTTTCTCATTTCTCGATCTGTTTTCTGTTTTCCTCCTCTTCCTCAATCTGTCTAGTTACTTAGTTCATGGTGTTATCACCATTTCATTTCAATCTATTACAGACACTTATATAATGATACCTGACTGGGAAGAATCTGGAACAGAAGAAACAGAAACTGAAACATCCTTTATCTATCCCCTCCTCAAATCTTTATTTAGGTTTACTGATTGGTTTCCAAACTTTTCAAACTATTACACCACCCGATGCTTGCATTGGTAAGAGGTTTGAACTTAAAAGCAACTCAAAACCATGGGGTTATCATCTCAGAAAACTCACTTAACAGAAACCAATCAGACTGTCAAACTGTAAAACCGAAAACCATAACCTGATAATCTATCTTGCATTTTGTAGTTTGCTCACGGTTCTGATTTGAATTTTCCCTAGTTGCTTAGCTATCTAAGTAAGTATCTTAGTATAGTTTGACCTCAAAACAGATTTACCAATACAATGTTTAAACTCATAAAGGTTGATGTACAGAAAGATCAGGATTGCAGATCTGAATCCAAAGCTGGTATCTGTTCCTATCTATTTTCCTTCTGTTTTATTCACAGTGAGTTTACGGTCTGTTTTTCTTTCTTACCTATGTGTTTACACACTTGGTTAAGTGGTTTAGTTAAGCTTTAAGTTCTTGAACCACCTAAGGTCATCCCTTTAAGCTCTCTGCAACTTTGTTATACTGAAACTGAAGTTTTCAGGAACCACAACCGAAAAACAGAAAACTGGTTTATACTCTTATTCTCCCTCCGTCAGTTTTCTAAACTGAGCTATACTCTCTTTATTTCCTTACCCACTTAGCTAATGATTATCGTGATGATTTTTTTTATTCAAGGACAGCTCTAAGCCACCTTGTTAAAACCACTGAAGTTTGAGCACACAACAGTCGGGTCTGCAGCAGAAAAATCTGCAACAGGTATGTTTCTTTCCTCTCTATTAGTTCATGTGTTTAATTCTTCATCCCTTTCCAAACTGTTAAACCAGTTACTGAAGCATTTCCATCAAGCTTTTTAAACCCAAACAAACTCAAGCAACTTGTTACAGATACGAAAATAGCAGACACCGAAACCTGAGGCTAATCCTCAGCATTTGTGAAACTGAGACATGCTATAGTTCTGTTCTATTTCTTTCTTGCAGATTCTTACCTTAGTTCCTATTTCCCCAGTCTTTTATGCCCACAGCTTAGGAGTCCTAGTATTGTTCTGATGCTAAACAATCCAAGACACTTAGTTAGAGCTACCAAGGTTATCTACTCAACAGGAAATTCCAAAGGTCTGAACCGATAACCAACAGCCAGGCAGTATATGTAATTTGTTTCCTTTTCTGTTACAGACTTACTATCAGCTTAATCCCCCATCTTGATTTAGTTGCCTAGGTATTAGTTTTAATGTAGTTTGAACCACAAATAATCCAAGGCTACAAGGGTCACTTCCCTACAAACTTTTACACAGATCTGGAAACTGAAACAAGTAGAAATACTTATACTGCTGTGATGTCTTTTTTTTTCTTCCACTGTTTGTTCATCTGGTTGGGTTCTTAACTCTCCCAAGTGTTCCTATGTATAGTTGAGTGTGTTAGAGTTGGTTTTAAATTCATTTACACACAACACAACTCCTTATAAACCCTCTGAAATCCCTTGTACAAAATTTCAAATCTCAGAACTGAAGGACTGACAGATCAATAGACACTGGTGCACAATTCTTTTCAGTCACATAGTTGTGCATCAGGTTAGGTTCTTAATTTCCTCAAGGTGTCCTTTCCCATACTTAAGTGTGTTAGAAAGTCTTAAATTCATTAGTTCACTTCACGAGCCAGTTGTACAGAACACAGAAACTCAAAACTAATCAGAAACTTCAAAATTAACAGAACTTCAAAACCAACAGAAACTTCCAAACTAACAGAAACTTCAAAATCGACAGAAACTTCAAAACTGATAATCCCCTTCTGTTTTCTGAAAATCCTCAGTTTTGGTTTCCTTTTCAGTTTCCCTTCATTACCAACCTAGATAGTTAAGTGTTTGATTGAGTTTTAAGTTTCTAATCTAGTCTTTCTATCCTCACATTTCCTCTGTAAAGCAGATATCCCAAAATACGGTCTCATCAGTTGGAACTACAGCAGAAACAAAACCAGCACTGCTACATTGGTTTTCTGTTTGTTTTCTTTTCTTGTGTTGTGATCTGTTTTACTTCTTTTCTTCCACACTCTCACGTATAGAGATTTGTTCAGGTATATTCATGAGATAACAAATGTGTTAGCAACTCAAGAGTACTAAATACATCGAGGCTACATGCTACAGGTTTGCATGTTTATCAACTTTGATAGATTTAATTTTCTTTCTGTTTCTCTGATCTTGAGTTAGTTTAGGAGTTACTCACCAGCCTTGACAACTCCCTAGCTACACCTTTGGTGGAAACCTCGAACCCACAGCACCTTGGCCAGTTGATTACACTGGAACAATTTATTTAGATGTTAACCCGTGACAACTTAGAGGAAAAACATGATTTGGAGTAACTGAAACAGGCATGGCCTGTACCTGGTTTTCTTTTCCTTCTTCACCGAGGATAGTACAGCAAAGGAGGTTGGCTTGGTCTTATTCCTTCAACAAGCTGAGAACTACCTACTGCCTGCTACATGCGGAGAGAGACAGGAAGGAAGAAGGAGAACTCAGGACTAGCTACGGCTATAACCGGTACAACCATGAAGAAAATATGGTGAAGCTTACGTAAGGAAACAGAGAACAAAAGAAAAGGTTTAGTGTATACTGGGTTTGTTACTGTAACAGAGGAGGAGTTCACACTGGTTTCGTGTGATCTTACCTTGAGGAAACAAGGGAGCTAACTTCCCGTCCTTCTCTGTTTTTCAACCGAGTTTCCCACTGTTCTAGCTCCCAGTATCGATCTTTGCTGCTGGTGTATATATTCACGGTTTAGTTCTTTGAAGATGAGAAACTCATAGGAGAGCAGTGTGCATAGTTTAAACTTGGAAAACTCACCTAACTACTGAGCAGTAGCCATGGAGGTGTGGGCAGCCCTCGGTGGGAGTTGGAGAAGATGACGGTACAGAAGGAAAGAAGAGGGAAGCTGATTATAACAGAGCGGTGTGGAGTTGGTCTGTGGAACTGTCGCGTGGGAAGTCCCAAGCGGGATGGGCAGTTTGCAAAAACAATTCCTTCTGTTGCATTGAAGTACAAGAAATCTGTAGACTAATTGTTCTGTCGCTCTTGAAGTTTGAAATGTTGTGTTTGAGACACCGATTTCAGAGGGGAATGTCGGGTGATTCACCTCCCTTTTCTGTAGCTCTAATATAGTGACTCCTAATTATAGTTCGTGGGTAGTTTATACTGAATTCGAGCTCAGCTCAACTGGTTAAGGTTTCGGGATAGGTACGAAGGGTCTCGGGTTCGAATCCCGGCTAGAGCATGTTGCTTTTATTTTTTTTTCCAGCCTTATTAGGCCTATTGATTGCATATAAGTGACTTGTACTAACATGTCACGTTATTAGTTGTATGTACATATATATGTACGACTATTTCGTTATGTCCCGTTTTTAATTACATCATTATACGGGTACAACTATTATAGTAGTGTTCTAATTATATGCACGACGTTATAATTTTGTAACGTTGTGTATATGTACGTATATATTCGTTTTATACTTTAATGTTGTAAGTTATATATATATTTAAATAACATTTAATTATTTAGGGGTATTTCAGTCTACCCCCCTTAAAGAGACTTCGTCCCGAAGTCGTCTTTCTCGAATGCTTTATAGCAACTACTCATATAGCCATGGTGCACATCTATTTGATGTGGCGATACTTAAGCGGTACAGTATAACTGGATTCATAAGGAGTGTACACATATATATATAACAATAGTCAACCATTCATACATGTTCACAACATACACATGTGCGCAATGCGCCAACAATTCATACATCCGAGTATCTCGTAGGATACTTACATACATGTTCTCAACATACACATATGCGCAATGCGCAAACAACCTACCAACAAGACAAAGCACGTATGCCCCGCAAACAAATACACATACAGACACACATGATAATCAATTAGTACACGTATGTCCCGAAGTCGCTTTACTTAAATAGGTGTATTATAATACCCTTACAATCCCATAATGTATCTATGTGATATATCATTTACGCATATCGTGTTGTGCTAATACCGCACATAGCCCTCAATTGTGGCGTTAATTCAAACACATATGGATATAGGTGATCCATCAGCACCATCATTTCCTATCAGTTCTACCAATCCTGACAACCTCCCAGAGGTGTCATACCATATCATCCTTCCACATTTCGTATCTAATTATTCGTTTCGCATCTAAGCGATACCCTAAGTAATCAATCTACAAGGTACAACAATATATATATCACCATATCATAAAGAAGGTACTACACCTGGGTGTAAGCACGCCATTAAGTATTTCATAAAATTCATACATACGAGTGCACATCTCACACACAACTCAACCACGTACGCCCCGCGTACCCAACAACACCAACAAAATGAACAAACAACATTCAACAATCAACATCGTGTGCCTCGCACACCCACAAACATACCAACAATCAACATCGTATGCCCCGCATACCCACAAACTATTGTATGCCCCGCATACGAAATAAGCCAAAAACAACTGTGAACAACAAAATTCAGTGAGAACATGTGCACAGCCAAGAGGCTCTACCCCCCTTAAAAAGGGTTACGCCCCCGTGCCCCGCAAGTATTCAACAGCCGCTCCATAAGGAGCGCTGGATACTTGGCTCTTATAGAGTCCTCTAACTCTCATGTGGTATCTTCCACCCTTGGAGTAGGAGAGACGGGTATGACTTTAGCCCCTTCGGGCTCTTAAATATATAAAGGGTGAGGCACGTATTTGTGCTCTCTCCCAAGTTCGTTCTGATGGGCCCACTACTCTGTATGAGCTGCAGACCCATGAACATAGGCTCAATTTCCCTCTTTCCACTATTGTGTATCCTCTTATTTGGATCACTAGCATATATTCGTGTGTCTTCTCCCACTGATATTCAGCTTGAGGCAATATGACATTAGCTCTTGTTAGTACTTGGTGCTCTTTGCACTTGTCTTTATAATATCAAGACATACCAGCCTATATGTCCACGTAGATGATGATTGTCATCTGTGTCTCCTGGTGTTTTTGTTCCAGAGTAATACACTGTTGTAGTTCTTGATACACACTCTTGTTGATGTCCATTGCATCTTTCTGTATTCCCCCTAGATTAATAACTTCACAAATGCAATACCAAAACACTCAGTCCTACAGAGTGCAGAGGCGTAAACTCTCAGCAGCTAATATCTAAAGAGCCAAACAGATAAGATGAGCGAATCATCATGTGAGTGGTACATTCCAAGTCCATTATCCCTTTTTAAGGTATCTGCTGGCATTTAGCTTGTCTATCATCATTGCGTAGTCACGCGTTTATGTTTTTGTTAAAGCATCTGCTAGTATACTGGCTTTGTTTGCCCATCAATTGGTAGATTCCTCTGGATTGTAAGGACTTGCACGATCCTTATGAGGGTTCTACGTATTATTCTTCCATATAGTGGTTTCTTGTTTCTGTCGTCTGCCTCGTCATCTTCGAAGGGTCTCCTTGTCCTCACTGTGTGTCGTCTGCTACTCTGTATCGTAGGTTCCTGGTTCCTCTAGCCCGTTGGTTGATTTGCGGTTCTTCTCGTCCATTTGAGGTGATCTGCGTCACTGTCCGTAGCACGGAGTTGACTACTTCTCGTGTTCCTAGCACTACTTGTCTACATGCATGGGGTACCATACTGATACATTACTACTTACCTGACTAACCTATAAATAAGTCTGTCAGGCCCACATGCTCCTATCGGAGTGCGGTCGTCCCATGTCTCGTTTAGTAAACTAGTAGCGTCCGACACACGACTATTGTGAAGTATTCTATTGTCAGTCTCCCTTTCGATGGATGTCCTTGTTGTAGTCCGATGTTGATTGGTCCATAATGTTGGTTATCTTGTCGTAGGTTCTAATGTTCTAGTAGTATTGTGGTAAGGTGGTTGGAACATTATTTATTTTTTGTTCCCTGGACTCATGTCCTTAGCAACATATCAGTGGTAGCACTTGGTTGCTAACCAGTTAAACGTTAAACGTTGATTCGTCTGTATGGCTGCAATCGATCAATGTAATGTTCGTGTTGAGCCCCGATGTCAGTTCTCGTATTTCGATCTTCATGAGTATATACATAATCCTTTCCTCCAGGTTTAATCATTATCATATCTTACCTATGCTTCCCGATACGGCGTAGGGTAAGTTCTCATATTTGGGTATTTATATGCGTTCTCTCTCCCGTTTAATTGGGCGTATTGTAGATTGCATGATTGCTTGAGCAACTTGGCTCTTCATCTTTCCAACTATTTCCATTGATGGTACTGCATCCTCAAAGGGTATGCTATTTCTCATAAGATTAGGTTTGTCCATTAGGACTAAACATTTATCACCATTAGTGATTAGCATCACGTGTTGGTATATACTCCTGGTATTCAGCTAGTAAGTATGTCTTTGTTGTTACTTATTGTTTAGTGCTAGTTACTTGTACTGCAGTTATTTATATTTCAGGTGCGCGGTATGGCGCCTGTTAGTAATCCATCATTGTTATTCATATTGCTTACGGTATGTACCGTAGCTCTCTTGTTTCATTATATTAACCTAGATGTTGTTATTTTAGTACTATACCTCGAAAGGTAATTGGAGTCGGTATTCCCGGTCTCCTAGGCTCATGCCTTTTTATTGTTCATTAGGTACTTGCGTACTCGCGCTATTTAGCGTTTGGTTAAGTGTTTGCCATTGTTTTAATTTGAACGTTCATTCATCACTGACGGTCGTCACAACAGTGAACGACATGTTTTTTTTTTTTACCACTCATTGGTACTTATCACTTTTTTTTACAAGGCGGGGCGCCTTTCTTCTACTTAGAACTTGTGTGGTAATCAGTATGATCTTGACAATACATACAAACTTATTCTTGATGTTGATTAGTTGTAATCGTACAAACCGTATATGGCACTCCTTGGTAAGGGTGGTGCTCAAGGTGGTAATTTTCAAGCGTTCAATATTGATTCGCGTTCATTGTTGCGAAGGTATTGGTAAGTCGTATTTTACGGTAGAATTGTTCTTTTCACTCTTGGTCCAGCTTGGACTGATACGTTTTACCAATTCCTTCGTTGTTCATCACAGGTTGGCGTATACGTACATATAGTTAGTGAATTATAAGTACATCTATTATAAGGTTAAAATGTTATAACGTATGATGTGTATAACATTTTATTAAATATGTGGCAATACTGTAATGGGGATCCCGAAAACGTTCGGGTCGAAATATGGCTTTCAAATTAAGTTCCGAATAGTGGATGCTGCCAAAGGGAGTGGCGGTGCCATACGCAAAAAGGGATCGAGGCAAATCGAGCCTTTGCCACAGTTCATTAATCCATGAACAGGATCTATATGGTAGATATTAGGAGTTGATGGAAATAAGAGTGAAAAGAATTTGATGTATAAGCCTTTTGGCAATAATATAGTTTTTTTTTAAAAAAAAGGTATGGTTTATAGTATTTAATGAGAAAAAAATGGGATTTATAACCTAAGGTAGTAGTAATAAAACCTTAGGAATTATAAGTATATGTCCTTAAATGTTACAAAATATTAAGATAAAGTTTTATATATTGCTTAATAGTATGAATCAAATCAAATAATCTTTACGTTAGATGATGGTGAATATGTGATATAATATGGGGAATTCTCATGAAATATGAGTATTAGTGTATAGATTGGGTGGTGCGCAATATATGCGAATAAATATAAATACTGAGCATAAGATATAGTTGGAACTATATGGTAGTTCTTGTTATACGGTTGTATTCTCTTCATAACTTTATTTGTACGGTACAATATACGCACCGTAAACTGATAGTCACAAGTTTCCCTACTTAATATCTTATTGCTACGTTGTTGCTAGTTGTTTGTAACTAGTATTTGTTGTTTGTTTCGTTTACTGGCTGTAACTGATTGTGGCTACTTGTGGAGAGTCCAGGAGTCATACGACTCTGGTGTGATCAGCACCAGTGTTGAACTATCCTTCTACCCCAATTTGTGGTTGGTTTCCTCTGATCCCGGGAATCAGGTTTCACCGTCCACTTCCAATTCAGCCATTGAATGTTTTGGTAATTAAATTATGTTATCTTGGCTCTCGGCCTGAGTCATTGCATTCGTTCTCGTTTAGTAGTTATAACTTGTTATGGGCTGGTGTGCCCCTTTTATTGCATTACTCAGACTCGTCGGTCCCTTCAGAGGTTGCAGGCCTCGTATCTTAGTGGTTTATTGTAACAATGGTAGTTCTATAGTTTATTAGAGGTGTACAATTGTTTGGTGATTATTGGTAGCCATGGTGTCGTACCATAGGTCTACACAATTCACAGTATTCGCTGAAATGATAATAGCAGTGGTAACTGCAGTTGTAATTGTTTGCAGCACTTGCAGTGGCAAGTGCGCGGGGTAGACGAAATTATTAGTACATTGTTCAAATCAGCGCTTGCAGTTACAAGCGCACCATGCAAGTAGAGTTGTCGGTTTCCGACTTGTTAGTCTCACTGCTGCATTAGTTGCTTAAGTACTGTTAGAAAGATTGTTCATGAATAAGAAGATATTTGGATTTGGGAAATTTTCCTGACCACATTGTCATTAGTATAATCAAGTCCTCCCTCACATTATATTTATAATAGTGTAAACGTTTGGACTTTGTCTCCCTACAGGTACCGTCACGACCGGGTCCTAGTGTCACTGTATTGTGCGCACACAAGTTTAGGATTGAAGTTTGAGCATAACAGGACGGTCTCACAAAGTTCCTCCACGTTCTCAAGATAACTTTTTACAGTTTGGTGGTCAAAGGTGCGGGCGACGGTCTCGCGGAGTTCATGGTGCTCTCGGTCCGCTTGCCCTGCTGTTCTTGGGTGATCCTTTCCACGACGTTGTAGTAGTAGTGGTGCTCGCCTCTGGCGGTGCCTAATGATACGGCGCTTGGTCGTCAATGGAGGTATGACATTGAGGTTGCATCAGTGTTACAGGAGCAGGAATTATTCATTCGCGCGAGAGTGTTTAGACAGTCCGTTGGGCTTGGTAGCCCTTTTCCCTATCTTCGGGGATTTTATTTCTTAGTTACATTATACTCATTGGGTTGTGGGAGGGAGGGGTACTGTCGGCGGTAGTTCGTACTGGACTTCCACATGAAAGTGGACTGTCGCCAATGTACTCATGACGTTTGTGTCTCCTCCTGGCTGAGCTCTCAGCTGGACCTTAACAGGGGTAATATTCCCGGGCCTTTATGCCCTTGGTCAGCTTCCTGGCTCACACCACCACTAGATGTCGGTATTACCGTTCGTCTTCTCAATAACGCACCATAATACAATCAACTCATTTATGTGCCCCACGGGCTAACACTTGCAGGCCAAAGGCTCTGCCAACACATAATTTCATTAAGAACAGACGTTTCGTACCTCACAAACGTTTCCCAAGTTTCCCAAATCCTAAGCTCACTGTCTTAACCTAGTACCGCTCTGATACCACTTTTGTAACACCCGTCATAACAAATACGTAATAGTCGCTCACGTGAACAGGAATTAAAGGTGTCTCACAGCGGAAGGAATTACAGTAATAGAACTCACAAGGGTGTTACTTGCCACCACTCGCCCATACGAGTGATGTAGCAGTACAACATCTTAACAAAATTAAACATAAAAATACAATCCGCGGTGACAACGAGATACCACCTACATTCTATCTAAGTATCAAAAGCACAACTACTGTGAGCATCTAAACATATTTCAAATCTTACAACCCCTTTCCAGTGGAATCATTAATACATAACGAGGTATGAACGGCAAATCCAAATCAACAACGTCCTAACTACCCAGTCCCGCACTTCGGCTTCAACGTGTTCAGCAACCTGCACAATAAGTGTAGTCTCAGCGATAGACGCTGAGTATGCCGGATCTGGACCCTATTGGTCACTTGTCATTTTTAACCGTCTTGATATTAGATTGATTTCATGCTTTGTCATTTTCAGATAATAAATACTGTAAACATGCATGATTATATAATCATCATCCAATCCAAACAGTCATATATGGATATACCCATCACTGTCATACATCATACAATACAATGGCATTGAGAACTCATTCATCGTATTAACATCATCACATAGTACATCACTCGGCCCTCCGGGCCTTCACATATCGTTTGTTTAGGTTAGCACAGTCGGGCGTCAGTTAGGACAACCCGAAATATACTCACTTGGACAGTAGTCCCACGTACACACAAAGGTGCTCACTGCCCTGATCATCCGAAGACTCTGGGACTTATTCACTTTGCCTTTGTAAAGCGTCCATTTAGGTGGCCAAGGGCCTGGTGCCAACGGTAGCACACTCCGCCTGACGATCTATCTAGGCTCGATCAGGATTAACTAGGGAAAACCCGATACGGGTTAACCCAAGAGATCTCTACGCGCGACCAGCAGCCAGTGACTGTCTGGATTAAGGTACAACATACATTCACACTCCACTGTTAGCTTTGTTAGTTAGATAGTCAGTTACAGTTTTAGTTATGGAGTACATCACTTAATTTGTTGGCTGCCCTATGGGTCTTACGCATGCCTAGAATTATTCTAGGTAACATTCATGTTTGAGTCAAAGCTCTAGAGACCGACAATGTCGTGTCCCGTTCCTAAGTATTTTACTTAGGTTATAACTACATACTTGTAATACTTAGCGTATTAGGTCAAGCAACAGTGGTCACAATCACGCATTTCGCATATGTAGTTTTGTATAAGTCGATCTATAGTCGACGTAGTATTAGTCCCGTAGGACGTTCGTGCATAAATAAATAATGCAATGAACATAACTACACATCACACACATAATCACATACATACATTCAACAAGTTATTTATCAAACAAATGAGCCCGAGGAATTCCTCAGGACAACCCGGATCAAATCCCTTTACATACCGTACACCGTTGACTAGATTCGTGCAGTGCAGACCACTAGAGCTTTCGAGCGCGTACGTCGGGAGTGCGATCTAGTAATACAAGGAACACTAAGCGTCAATCCACATGACAGCACAATTCGGTATTTCCGAATAACGTTCGAATCCTAGTACTATGTCCCCAGACTTAACATTTGTTACTAGCCAAAGTATCGTTATTATTATTTTATAAACCCCTTACTCGTTGTGTGAGTTGATTCCCGGTTTACATTAGAGCATGAAACCTTACGTTATACACTTATGATACTTCACTAGGGTTTATTTATCAAACCAAAGTCTTATACTAACCTTAGTATTATATGTCGTTATAACTATAGTGTGTATCTTTATTTCTTGGTACTTGTTTATCTATGTATGTATGCATTTAGCATAACAGTTTGGGTAACTATATCCTTAGCCACATAATATTATTTGTGTTATATTTGTTCCATAATGTTATATGGTACGATATTTTATGTGTCACTAGACTTTATAACACGTGGTTTTGGTAGCTGTTATGTATACCGAAAGTAGCATGCACATGTGTTACACTTGAATTCGTTTGCCGTATAATCCTTACTAACCACATTGTGACCCCATAACTTATAATATGTTATTGGTATTAAATTTTACAACACCAAAAACCTTGTGGTAAAATATAACCCAAGGTCTTTTCACACTTGTTTTATTATCGGTTACATATATATATATACCACTAATCTCATCTCACATCTCAAAATCACCATCCCACCATTTCTGCTACAGATTAATAGTTTTAGGACTGCATCACCACTTAAACTCCCTATGAGCTTACTTATACAGAAAGTTATTCATTTCAGAGACAGCTAGTACTGATGTATTAAGTTGTTAAATCTTTCTTCTTCTGTTTTGGTTTCTCATTTCTCGATCTGTTTTCTGTTTTCCTCCTCTTCCTCAATCTGTCTAGTTACTTAGTTCATGGTGTTATCACCATTTCATTTCAATCTATTACAGACACTTATATAATGATACCTGACTGGGAAGAATCTGGAACAGAAGAAACAGAAGAAACAGAAACTGAAACATCCTTTATCTATCCCCTCCTCAAATCTTTATTTAGGTTTACTGATTGGTTTCCAAACTTTTCAAACTATTACACCACCCGATGCTTGCATTGGTAAGAGGTTTGAACTTAAAAGCAACTCAAAACCATGGGGTTATCATCTCAGAAAACTCACTTAACAGAAACCAATCAGACTGTCAAACTGTAAAACCGAAAACCATAACCTGATAATCTATCTTGCATTTTGTAGTTTGCTCACGGTTCTGATTTGAATTTTCCCTAGTTGCTTAGCTATCTAAGTAAGTATCTTAGTATAGTTTGACCTCAAAACAGATTTACCAATACAATGTTTAAACTCATAAAGGTTGATGTACAGAAAGATCAGGATTACAGATCTGAATCCAAAGCTGGTATCTGTTCCTATCTATTTTCCTTCTGTTTTATTCACAGTGAGTTTACGGTCTGTTTTTCTTTCTTACCTATGTGTTTACACACTTGGTTAAGTGGTTTAGTTAAGCTTTAAGTTCTTGAACCACCTAAGGTCATCCCTTTAAGCTCTCTGCAACTTTGTTATACTGAAACTGAAGTTTTCAGGAACCACAACCGAAAAATAGAGAACTGGTTTATACTCTTATTCTCTCTCTGTCAGTTTTCTAAACTGAGCTATACTCTCTTTATTTCCTTACCCACTTAGCTAATGATTATCGTGATGATTTTTTTTTATTCAAGGACAGCTCTAAGCCACCTTGTTAAACCACTGAAGTTTGAGCACACAACAGTCGGGTCTGCAGCAGAAAAATCTGCAACAGGTATGTTTCTTTCCTCTCTATTAGTTCATGTGTTTGATTCTTCATCCCTTTCCAAACTGTTAAACCAGTTACTGAAGCATTTCCATCAAGCTTTTTAAACCCAAACAAACTCAAGCAACTTGTTACAGATACGAAAATAGCAGACACCGAAACCTGAGGCTAATCCTCAGCATTTGTGAAACTGAGACATGCTATAGTTCTGTTCTATTTCTTTCTTGCAGATTCTTACCTTAGTTCCTATTTCCCCAGTCTTTTATGCCCACAGCTTAGGAGTCCTAGTATTGTTCTGATGCTAAACAATCCAAGACACTTAGTTAGAGCTACCAAGGTTATCTACTCAACAGGAAATTCCAAAGGTCTGAACCGATAACCAACAGCCAGGCAGTATATGTAATTTGTTTCCTTTTCTGTTACAGACTTACTATCAGCTTAATCCCCCATCTTGATTTAGTTGCCTAGGTATTAGTTTTAATGTAGTTTGAACCACAAATAATCCAAGGCTACAAGGGTCACTTCCCTGCAAACTTTTACACAGATCTGGAAACTGAAACAAGCAGAAATACTTATACTGCTGTGATGTCTTTTTTTTTTCTTCCACTGTTTGTTCATCTGGTTGGGTTCTTAACTCTCCCAAGTGTTCCTATGTATAGTTGAGTGTGTTAGAGTTGGTTTTAAATTCATTTACACACAACACAACTCCTTATAAACCCTCTGAAATCCCTTGTACAAAATTTCAAATCTCAGAACTGAAGGACTGACAGATCAATAGACACTGGTGCACGATTCTTTTCAGTCACATGGTTGTGCATCAGGTTAGGTTCTTAATTTCCTCAAGGTGTCCTTTCCCATACTTAAGTGTGTTAGAAAGTCTTAAATTCATTAGTTCACTTCACGAGCCAGTTGTACAGAACACAGAAACTCAAAACTAATCAGAAACTTCAAAATTAACAGGACTTCAAAACCAACAGAAACTTCCAAACTAACAGAAACTTCAAAATTGACAGAAACTTCAAAACTGATAATCCCCTTCTGTTTTCTGAAAATCCTCAGTTTTGGTTTCCTTTTCAGTTTCCCTTCATTACCAACCTAGATAGTTAAGTGTTTGATTGAGTTTTAAGTTTCTAATCTAGTCTTTCTATCCTCACATTTCCTCTGTAAAGCAGATATCCCAAAATACGGTCTCATCAGTTGGAACTACAACAGAAACAAAACCAGCACTGCTACATTGGTTTTCTGTTTGTTTTCTTTTTCTTGTGTTGTGATCTGTTTTACTTCTTTTCTTCCACACTCTCACGTATAGAGATTTGTTCAGGTATATTCATGAGATAACAAATGTGTTAGCAACTCAAGAGTACTAAATACATCGAGGCTACATGCTACAGGTTTGCATGTTTATCAACTTTGATAGATTTAATTTTCTTTCTGTTTCTCTGATCTTGAGTTAGTTTAGGAGTTACTCACCAGCCTTGACAACTCCCTAGCTACACCTTTGGTGGAAACCTCAAACCCACAGCACCTTGGCCAGTTGATTACACTGGAACAATTTATTTAGATGTTAACCCGTGACAACTTAGAGGAAAAACATGATTTGGAGTAACTGAAACAGGCATGGCCTGTACCTGGTTTTCTTTTCCTTCTTCACCGAGGATAGTACAGCAAAGGAGGTTGGCTTGGTCTTATTCCTTCAACAAGCTGAGAACTACCTACTGCCTGCTACATGCGGAGAGAGACAGGAAGGAAGAAGGAGAACTCAGGACTAGCTACGGCTATAACCGGTACAACCATGAAGAAAATATGGTGAAGCTTACGTAAGGAAACAGAGAACAAAAGAAAAGGTTTAGTGTATACTGGGTTTGTTACTGTAACAGAGGAGGAGTTCACACTGGTTTCGTGTGATCTTACCTTGAGGAAACAAGGGAGCTAACTTCCCGTCCTTCTCTGTTTTTCAACCGAAGTTTCCCACTGTTCTAGCTCCCAGTATCGATCTTTGCTGCTGGTGTATATATTCACGGTTTAGTTCTTTGAAGATGAGAAACTCATAGGAGAGCAGTGTGCATAGTTTAAACTTGGAAAACTCACCTAACTACTGAGCAGTAGCCATGGAGGTGTGGGCAGCCCTCGGTGGGAGTTGGAGAAGATGACGGTACAGAAGGAAAGAAGAGGGAAGCTGATTATAACAGAGCGGTGTGGAGTTGGTCTGTGGAACTGTCGCGTGGGAAGTCCCAAGCGGGATGGGCAGTTTGCAAAAACAATTCCTTCTGTTGCATTGAAGTACAAGAAATCTGTAGACTAATTGTTCTGTCGCTCTTGAAGTTTGAAATAGTTGTGTTTGAGACACCGATTTCAGAGGGGAATGTCGGGTGATTCACCTCCCTTTTCTGTAGCTCTAATATAGTGACTCCTAATTATAGTTCGTGGGTAGTTTATACTGAATTCGAGCTCAGCTCAACTGGTTAAGGTTTCGGGATAGGTACGAAGGGTCTCGGGTTCGAATCCCGGCTAGAGCATGTTGCTCTTTTATTTTTTTTCCAGCCTTATTAGGCCTATTGATTGCATATAAGTGACTTGTACTAACATGTCACGTTATTAGTTGTATGTACATATATATGTACGACTATTTCGTTATGTCCCGTTTTTAATTACATCATTATACGGGTACAACTATTATAGTAGTGTTCTAATTATATGCACGACGTTATAATTTTGTAACGTTGTGTATATGTACGTATATATTCGTTTTATACTTTAATGTTGTAAGTTATATATATTTAAATAACGTTTAATTATTTAGGGGTATTTCAGTCTACCCCCCTTAAAGAGACTTCGTCCCGAAGTCGTCTTTCTCGAATGCTTTATAGCAACTACTCATATAGCCATGGTGCACATCTATTTGATGTGGCGATACTTAAGCGGTACAGTATAACTGGATTCATAAGGAGTGTACACACATATATATAACAATAGTCAACCATTCATACATGTTCACAACATACACATGTGCGCAATGTGCCAACAATTCATACATCCGAGTATCTCGTAGGATACTTACATACATGTTCTCAACATACACATATGCGCAATGCGCAAACAACCTACCAACAAGACAAAGCACGTATGCCCCGCAAACAAATACACATACAGACACACATGATAATCAATTAGTACACGTATGTCCCGAAGTCGCTTTACTTAAATAGGTGTATTAATAACTACCCTTACAATCCCATAATGTATATCTATGTGATATATCATTTACGCATATCGTGTTGTGCTAATACCGCACATAGCCCTCAATTGTGGCGTTAATTCAAACACATATGGATATAGGTGATCCATCAGCACCATCATTTCCTATCAGTTCTACCAATCCTGACAACCTCCCCGAGGTGTCATACCATATCATCCTTCCACATTTCGTATCTAATTATTCGTTTCGCATCTAAGCGATACCCTAAGTAATCAATCTACAAGGTACAACAATATTATATCACCGTATCATAAAGAAGGTACTACACCTGGGTGTAAGCACGCCATTAAGTATTTCATAAAATTCATACATACGAGTGCACATCTCACACACACAACTCAACCACGTACGCCCCGCGTACCCAACAACACCAACAAAATGAACAAACAACATTCAACAATCAACATCGTGTGCCTCGCACACCCACAAACATACCAACAATCAACATCGTATGCCCCGCATACCCACAAACTATTGTATGCCCCGCATACGAAATAAGCCAAAAACAACTGTGAACAACAAAATTCAGTGAGAACATGTGCACAGCCAAGAGGCTCTACCCCCCTTAAAAAGGGTTACGCCCCCGTGCCCCGCAAGTATTCAACAGCCGCTCCATAAGGAGCGCTGGATACTTGGCTCTTATAGAGTCCTCTAACTCTCATGTGGTATCTTCCACCCTTGGAGTAGGAGAGACGGGTATGACTTTAGCCCCTTCGGGCTCTTAAATATATAAAGGGTGAGGCACGTATTTGTGCTCTCTCCCAAGTTCGTTCTGATGGGCCCACTCGCTCTGTATGAGCTGCAGACCCATGAACATAGGCTCAATTTCCCTCTTTCCACTATTGTGTATCCTCTTATTTGGATCACTAGCATATATTCGTGTGTCTTCTCCCACTGATATTCAGCTTGAGGCATAATATGACATTAGCTCTTGTTAGTACTTGGTGCTCTTTGCACTTGTCTTTATAATATCAAGACATACCAGCCTATATGTCCACGTAGATGATGATTGTCATCTGTGTCTCCTGGTGTTTTTGTTCCAGAGTAATACACTGTTGTAGTTCTTGATACACACTCTTGTTGATGTCCATTGCATCTTTCTGTATTCCCCCTAGATTAATAACTGCACAAATGCAATACCAAAACACTCAGTCCTACAGAGTGCAGAGGCGTAAACTCTCAGCAGCTAATATCTAAAGAGCCAAACAGATAAGATGAGCGAATCATCATGTGAGTGGTACATTCCAAGTCCATTATCCCTTTTTAAGGTATCTGCTGGCATTTAGCTTGTCTATCATCATTGCGTAGTCACGCGTTTATGTTTTTGTTAAAGCATCTGCTAGTATACTGGCTTTGTTTTGCCCATCAATTGGTAGATTCCTCTGGATTGTAAGGACTTGCACGATCCTTATGAGGGTTCTACGTATTATTCTTCCATATAGTGGTTTCTTGTTTCTGTCGTCTGCCTCGTCATCTTCGAAGGGTCTCCTTGTCCTCACTGTGTGTCGTCTGCTACTCTGTATCGTAGGTTCCTGGTTCCTCTAGCCCGTTGGTTGATTTGCGGTTCTTCTCGTCCATTTGAGGTGATCTGCGTCACTGTCCGTAGCACGGAGTTGACTACTTCTCGTGTTCCTAGCACTACTTGTCTACATGCATGGGGTACCATACTGATACATTACTACTTACCTGACTAACCTATAAATAAGTCTGTCAGGCCCACATGCTCCTATCGGAGTGCGGTCGTCCCATGTCTCGTTTAGTAAACTAGTAGCGTCCGACACACGACTATTGTGAAGTATTCTATTGTCAATCTCCCTTTCGATGGATGTCCTTGTTGTAGTCCGATGTTGATTGGTCCACAATGTTGGTTATCTTGTCGTAGGTTCTAATGTTCTAGTAGTATTGTGGTAAGGTGGTTGGAACATTATTTATTTTTTGTTCCCTGGACTCATGTCCTTAGCAACATATCAGTGGTAGCACTTGGTTGCTAACCAGTTAAACGTTAAACGTTGATTCGTCTGTATGGCTGCAATCGATCAATGTAATGTTCGTGTTGAGCCCCGATGTCAGTTCTCGTATTTCGATCTTCATGAGTATATACATAATCCTTTCCTCCAGGTTTAATCATTATCATATCTTACCTATGCTTCCCGATACGGCGTAGGGTAAGTTCTCATATTTGGGTATTTATATGCGTTCTCTCTCCCGTTTAATTGGGCGTATTGTAGATTGCATGATTGCTTGAGCAACTTGGCTCTTCATCTTTCCAACTATTTCCATTGATGGTACTGCATCCTCAAAGGGTATGCTATTTCTCATAAGATTAGGTTTGTCCATTAGGACTAAACATTTATCACCATTAGTGATTAGCATCACGTGTTGGTATATACTCCTGGTATTCAGCTAGTAAGTAATGTCTTTGTTGTTACTTATTGTTTAGTGCTAGTTACTTGTACTGCAGTTATTTATATTTCAGGTGCGCGGTATGGCGCCTGTTAGTAATCCATCATTGTTATTCATATTGCTTACGGTATGTACCGTAGCTCTCTTGTTTCATTATATTAACCTAGATGTTGTTATTTTAGTACTATACCTCGAAAGGTAATTGGAGTCGGTATTCCCGGTCTCCTAGGCTCATGCCTTTTTATTGTTCATTAGGTACTTGCGTACTCGCGTTATTTAGCGTTTGGTTAAGTGTTTGCCATTGTTTTAATTTGAACGTTCGTTCATCACTGACGGTCGTCACAACAGTGAACGACATGTTTTTTTTTTTAACACTCATTGGTACTTATCACTTTTTTTTTACAAGGCGGGGCGCCTTTCTTCTACTTAGAACTTGTCTGGTAATCAGTATGATCTTGACAATACATACAAACTTATTCTTGATGTTGATTAGTTGTAATCGTACATAACCGTATATGGCACTCCTTGGTAAGGGTGGTGCTCAGAGGTGGTAATTTTTCAAGCGTTCAATATTGATTCGCGTTCATTGTTGCGAAGGTATTGGTAATGTCCGTATTACGGTAGAATTGTTCTTTTCACTCTTGGTCCAGCTGTGGACTGATACGTTTTACCAATTCCTTCGTGTTCATCACAGGTTGGCGTATACGTACATATAGTTAGTGAATTATAAGTTACATCTATTATAAGGTTAAAATGTTATAACGTATGATGTGTATAACATTTTATTAAATATGTGGCAATACTGTAATGGGGATCCCAAAAACGTTCGGGTCGAAATATGGCTTTCAAATTAAGTTCCGAATTAGTGGATGCTGCCAAAGAGAGTGGCGGTGCCATACGCAAAAAGGGATCGAGGCAAATCGAGCCTTTGCACATTTTCATTAATCCATGAATAGGATCTATATGGTAGATATTAGGAGTTGATGGAAATAAGAGTGAAAAGAATTTTGATGTATAAGCCTTTTGGCAATAATATAGTTTTTTTTTTAAAAAAAAAGGTATGGTTTATAGTATTTAATGAGAAAAAAATGGGATTTATAACCTAAGGTTAGTAGTAAATAAAACCTTAGGAATTATAAGTATATGTCCTTAAATGTTACAAAATATTAAGATAAAGTTTTTAATATATTGCTTAATAGTATGCATCAAATCAAATAATCATCTTACGTTAAGATGATGGTGAATATGTGATATATATATAGGGGAATTTATCATGAAATATGAGTATTAGTGTATAGATATGGGTGGTGCGCAAGTATATGCGAATAAATATAAATACTGAGCATAAGATATAGTTGGAACTATATGGTAGTTCTTGTTATACGGTTGTATTCTCTTCATAACTTTATTTGTACGGTACAATATACGCACCGTAAACTGATAGTCACAAGTTTCCCTACTTAATATCTTATTGCTACGTTGTTGCTAGTTGTTTGTAACTAGTATTTTGTTGTTTCGTTTATTCTGGCTGTAACTGATTGTGGCTACTTGTGGAGAGTCTCAGGAGTCATACGACTCTGGTGTGATCAGCACCAGTGTTGAACTATCCTTCTACCCCAATTTGTGGTTGGTTTCCTCTGATCCCCGGGAATCAGGTTTCACCGTCCACTTCCAATTCAGCCATTGAATGTTTTGGTAATTAAATTATGTTATCTTGGCTCTCGGCCTGAGTCATTGCATTCGTTCTCGTTTAGTAGTTATAACTTGTTATGGGCTGGTGTGCCCCTTTTATTGCATTACTCGGACTCGTTGGTCCCTTCAGAGGTTGCAGGCCTCGTATCTTAGTGGTTTATTGTAACAATGGTAGTTCTGTAGTTTATTAGAGGTGTACAATTGTTTGGTGATTATTGGTAGCCATGGTGTCGTACCATAGGTCTACACAGTTCACAGTATTCGTTGAAATGATAATAGCAGTGGTAACTGCAGTTGTAATTGTTTGCAGCACTTGCAGTGGCAAGTGCGCGGGGTAGACGAAATTATTAGTACATTGTTCAAATCAGCGCTTGCAGTTACAAGCGCACCATGCAAGTAGAGTTGTCGGTTTCCGACTTGTTAGTCTCACTGCTGCATTAGTTGCTTAAGTACTGTTAGAAAGATTGTTCATGAATAAGAAGATATTTGGATTTGGGAAATTTTCCTGACCACATTGTCATTAGTATAATCAAGTCCTCCCTCACATTATATTTATAATAGTGTAAACGTTTGGACTTTGTCTCCCTACAGGTACCGTCACGACCGGGTCCTAGTGTCACTGTATTGTGCGCACACAAGTTTAGGATTGAAGTTTGAGCATAACAGGACGGTCTCACAAAGTTCCTCCACGTTCTCAAGATAACTTCTTTTTACAGTTTGGTGGTCAAAGGTGCGGGCGACGGTCTCGCGGAGTTCATGGTGCTCTCGGTCCGCTTGCCCTGCTGTTCTTGGGTGATCCTTTCCACGACGTTGTTAGTAGTGGTGCTCGCCTCTGGAGGTGCCTAATGATACGGCGCTTGGTCGTCAATGGAGGTATGACATTGAGGTTGCATCAGTGTTACATGAGCAGGAATTATTCATTCGCTGCGAGAGTGTTTAGACAGTCCGTTGGGCTTGGTAGCCCTTTTCCCTATCTTCGGGGATTTTATTTCTTAGTTACATTATACTCATTGGGTTGTGGAGGGAGGGGTACTGTCGGCGGTAGTTCGTACTGGACTTCCACATGAAAGTGGACTGTCGCCAATGTACTCATGACGTTGTGTCTCCTCCTGGCTGAGCTCTCAACTGGACCTTAACAGGGGTAATATTCCCGGGCCTTTATGCCCTTGGTCAGCTTCCTGGCTCACACCACCACTAGATGTCGGTATTACCGTTCGTCTTCTCAATAATGCACCATAATACAATCAACTCATTTATGTGCCCCATGGGCTAACACTTGCAGGCCAAAGGCTCTGCCAACACATAATTTCATTAAGAAACAGACGTTTGGTACCTCACAAACGTTTCCCAAGTTTCCCAAATCCTAAGCTCACTGTCTTAACCTAGTATCTCGTCATCAGAGCGGTACTCCGCTCTGATACCACTTTTGTAACACCCCTCATAACAAATACGTAATAGTCGCTCACGTGAACAGGAATTAAAGGCGTCTCACAGCGGAAGGAATTACAGTAATAGAACTCACATGGGTGTTACTTGCCACCACTCGCCCATACGAGTGATGTAGCAGTACAACATCTTAACAAAATTAAACATAAAAATACAATCCGCGGTGACAACGAGATACCACCTACATTTCTATCTAAGTATCAAAAGCACAACTACTGTGAGCATCTAAACATATTCCAAATCTTACAACCCCTTTCCAGTGGAATCATTAATACATAACGAGGTATGAACGGCAAATCCAAATCAACAACGTCCTAACTACCCAGTCCCGCACTTCGGCTTCAACGTGTTCAGCAACCTGCACAATAAGTGTAGTCTCAGCGATAGACGCTGAGTATGCCGGATCTGGACCCTATTGGTCACTTGTCATTTTTAACCGTCTTGATATTATATTGATTTCATGCTTTGTCATTTTTCAGATATAATAAATACTGTAATGACATGCATGATTATATAATCAATCATCCAATCCAAACAGTCTATATGGATATACCCATCACTGTCATACATCATACAATACAATGGCATTGAGAACTCATTCATCGTATATTAACATCATTACATAGTACATCACTCGGCCCTCCGGGCCTTCACATATCGTTTGTTTAGGTTAGCACAGTCGGGCGTCAGTTAGGACAACCCGAAATATACTCACTTGGACAGTAGTCCCACGTACACACAAAGGTGCTCACTGCCCTGATCATCCGAAGACTCTGGGACTTATTCACTTTGCCTTTGTAAAGGCATCCATTTAGGTGGCCAAGGGCCTGGTGCCAACGGTAGCACACTCCGCCTGACGATCTATCTAGGCTCGATCAGGATTAACTAGGGAAAACCCGATACGGGTTAACCCAAGAGATCTCTACGCGCGACCAGCAGCCAGTGACTGTATGGATTAAGGTACAACATCACATACATTCACACTCCACTGTTAGCTTTGTTAGTTAGATAGTCAGTTACAGTTTTAGTTATGGAGTACATCACTTAATTTGTTGGTTGCCCTATGGGTTACGCATGCCTAGAATTATTCTAGGTAACATTCATGTTTGAGTCAAAGCTCTAGAGACCGACAATGTCGTGTCCCGTTCCTAAGTATTTTTTACTTAGGTTATAACTACATACTTGTAATACTTAGCGTATTAGGTCAAGCAACAGTGGTCACAATCACGCATTTCGCATATGTAGTTTTGTATAAGTCGATCTATAGTCGACGTAGTATTAGTCCCGTAGGACGTTCGTGCATAAATAAATAATGCAATGAACATAACTACACATCACACACATACATCACATACATACATTCAAACAAGTTATTTATCAAACAAATTTGAGCCCGAGGAATTCCTCCGGACAACCCGGATCAAATCCCTTTACATACCGTACACCGTTGACTAGATTCGTGCAGTGCAGACCACTAGAGCTTTCGAGCGCGTACGTCGGGAGTGCGATCTAGTAATACAAGGAACACTAAGCGTCAATCCATATGACAGCACAATTCGGTATTTCCGAATAACGTTCGAATCCTAGTACTATGTCCCCAGACTTAACATTTGTTACTAGCCAAAGTATCGTTATTATTATTTTATAAACCCCTTACTCGTTGTGTGAGTTGATTCCCGGTTTACATTAGAGCATGAAACCTTACGTTATACACTTATGATACTTCACTAGGGTTTATTTATCAAACCAAAGTCTTATACCTTAGTATTATATGTCGTTAAACTAGTGTGTATCTTTATTTCTTGGTACTTGTTTATCTATGTATGTATGCATTTAGCATAACAGTTTGGGTAACTATACCTTAGCCACATAATATTATTTGTGTTATATTTGTTCCAATGTTATATGGTACGATATTTTATGCACATGTGTTACACTTGAATTCGTTTGCTGTATAATCCTTACTAACCACATTGTGACCCCATAACTTATAATATGTTATTTGTATTAAATTTTACAACACCAAAAACCTTGTGGTAAAATATAACCCAAGGTCTTTTCACACTTGTTTATTATCGGTTACATATATATATATACCACTAATCTCATCTCACGTCTCAAAATCACCATCCCACCATTTCTGCTACAGATTAATAGTTTTAGGACTGCATCACCACTTAAACTCCCTATGAGCTTACTTATCCAGAAAGTTATTCATTTCAGAGACAGCTAGTACTGATGTATTAAGTTGTTAAATCTTTTTCTTCTGTTTTGGTTTCTCATTTCTCGATCTGTTTTCTGTTTTCCTCCTCTTCCTCAATCTGTCTAGTTACTTAGTCATGGTTTATCACCATTTCATTTCAATCTATTACAGACACTTATATAATGATACCTGACTGGGAAGAATCTGGAACAGAAGAAACAGAAGAAACAGAAGAAACAGAAGAAACTGAAACTGAAACATCCTTTATCTATCCCCTCTTCAAATCTTTATTTAGGTTTACTGATTGGTTTCCAAACTTTTCAAACTATTACACCACCCGATGCTTGCATTGGTAAGAGGTTTGAACTTAAAAGCAACTCAAAACCATGGGGTTATCATCTCAGAAAACTCACTTAACAGAAACCAATCAGACTGTGAAACTGTAAAACCGAAAACCATAACCTGATATATCTTGCATTTTGTAGTTTGCTCACGGTTCTGATTTGAATTTTCCCTAGTTGCTTAGCTATCTAAGTAAGTATCTTAGTATAGTTTGACCTCAAAACAGATTTACCAATACATGTTTAAACTCATAAAGGTTGATGTACAGAAAGATCAGGATTGCAGATCTGAATCCAAAGCTGGTATCTGTTCCTATATTTTCCTTCTGTTTTATTCACAGTGAGTTTACGGTCTGTTTTTCTTTCTTACCTATGTGTTTACACACTTGGTTAAGTGGTTTAGTTAAGCTTTAAGTTCTTGAACCACCTAAGGTCATCCCTTTAAGCTCTCTGCAACTTGTGTTATACTGAAACTGAAGTTTTCAGGAACCACAACCGAAAAACAGAGAACTGGTTTATACTCTTATTCTCCCTCTGTCAGTTTTCTAAACTGAGCTATACTCTCTTTATTCCTTACCCACTTAGCTAAAGATTATCGTGATGATTTTTTTTATTCAAGGACAGCTCTAAGCCACCTTGTTAAAACCACTAAAGTTTGAGCACACAACAGTCGGGTCTGCAGCATAAAAATCTGCAACAGGTATGTTTCTTTCCTCTCTATTAGTTCATGTGTTTGATTCTTCATCCTTTCCAAACTGTTAACCAGTTACTGAAGCATTTCCATCAAGCTTTTTAAACCCAAACAAACTCAACCAACTTGTTACAGATACGAAAATAGCAAACACCGAAACCTGAGGCTAATCCTCAGCATTTGTGAAACTGAGACATGTATAGTTCTGTTTTATTTCTTTCTTGCAGATTCTTACCTTAGTTCTATTTCCCCAGTCTTTATGCCCACAGCTTAGGAGTCCTAGTATTGTTCTGATGCTAAACAATCCAGACACTTAGTTAGAGCTACCAAGGTTATCTACTCAACAGGAAATTCCAAAGGTCTGAACCGATAACCAACAGCCAGGCAGTATATGTAATTTGTTTTCCTTTTCTGTTACAGACTTACTATCAGCTTAATCCCCCATCTTGATTTAGTTGTCTAGGTATTAGTTTTAATGTAGTTTGAACCACAAATAATCCAAGGCTACAGGGGTCACTTCCCTACAAACTTTTACACAGATCTGGAAACTGAAACAAGCAGAATATTATACTGCTGTTGTGATGTTTTTTTTTTTCTTCCACTGTTTGTTCATCTGGTTGGGTTCTTAACTCTCCCAAGTGTTCTTATGTATAGTTGAGTGTGTTAGAGTTGGTTTTAAATTCATTTACACACAACACAACTCCTTATAAACCCTCTGAAATCCCTTGTACAAAATTTCAAATCTCAGAACTGAAGGACTGACAGATCAATAGACACTGGTGCACGATTCTTTTCAGTCACATGGTTGTGCATCAGGTTAGGTTCTTAATTTCCTCAAGGTGTCCTTTCCCATACTTAAGTGTGTTATAGTCTTAAATTCATTAGTTCACTTCACGAGCCAGTTGTACAGAACACAGAAACTCAAAACTAATCAGAAACTTCAAAATTAACAGGACTTCAAAACCAACAGAAACTTCCAACTAACAGAAACTTCAAAATTGACAGAAACTTCAAAACTGATAATCCCTTCTGTTTTCTGAAAATCCTCAGTTTTGGTTTCCTTTTCAGTTTCCCTTCATTACCAACCTAGATAGTTAAGTGTTTGATTGAGTTTTAAGTTTCTAATCTAGTCTTTCTATCCTCGCATTTCCTCTGTAAAGCAAATATCCCAAAATACGGTCTCATCAGTTGGAACTACAACAAAAACAAAACCAGCACTGCTACATTGGTTTTCTGTTTGTTTTCTTTTTCTTGTGTTGTTATCTGTTTTACTTCTTTTCTTCCACACTTCACTCGTATAGAGTTTGTTCAGGTATATTCATGAGATAACAAATGTGTTAGAACTCAAGAGTACTAAATATCGAGGCTACTGCTACAGGTTTGCATGTATCAACTTTGATAGATTTAATTTTCTTCTGTTTCTTGATCTTGAGTTGAGTTGTTTAGGAGTTACTACACCAGCCTTGACAACTCCCTAGCACCTTTGGTGGAAACCTCGAACCCACAGCACCTTGGCCAGTTGATTACACTGGAACAATTTATTTAGATGTTAACCCGTGACAACTTAGAGGAAAAACATGATTTGGAGTAACTGAACAGGCATGGCCTGTACCTGGTTTTCTTTTCCTTCTTCACCGAGGATAGTACAGCAAAGAGGTTGGCTTGGTCTCTTATTCCTTCAACAAGCTGAGAACTACCTACTGCCTGCTACATGCGGAGAGAGACAGAAGGAAGAAGGAGAACTCAGGACTAGCTACGGCTAAACCGGTACAACCATGAAGAAATATGGTGAAGCTTACGTAAGGAAACAGAGAACAAAAGAAAAGGTTTAGTGTATACTGGTTTGTTACTGTAACAGAGGAGGAGTTCACACTGGTTCGTGTGATCTTACCTTGAGGAAACAAGGGAGCTAACTTCCGTCCTTCTCTGTTTTTCAACCGATGTTTCCCACTGTTCTAGCTCCCAGTATCGATCTTTGCTGTGGTGTATATTCACGGTTTAGTTCTTTGAAGATGAGAAACTCATAGGAGAGCAGTGTGCATAGTTTAAACTTGGAAAACTCACCTAACTACTGAGCAATAGCATGGAGGTGTGGGCAGCCCCGGTGGGAGTTGGAGAAGATGACGGTACAGAAGGAAAGAAGAGGGAAGCTGATTATAACAGAGCGGTGTGGAGTTGGTCTGTGGAACTGTCGCGTGGGAAGTCCCAAGCGGGATGGGCAGTTTGCAAAAACAATTCCTTCTGTTGCATTGAAGTACAAGAAATCTGTAGACTAATTGTTCTGTCGCTCTTGAAGTTTGAAATAGTTGTGTTTGAGACACCGATTTCAGAGGGGAATGTCGGGTGATTCACCTCCCTTTTCTGTAGCTCTAATATAGTGACTCCTAATTATAGTTCGTGTGTAGTTTATACTGAATTCGAGCTCAGCTCAACTGGTTAAGGTTTCGGGATAGGTACGAAGGGTCTCGGGTTCGAATCCCGGTTAGAGCATGTTGCTCTTTTATTTTTTTTCCAGCCTTATTAGGCCTATTGATTGCATATAAGTGACTTGTACTAACATGTCACGTTATTAGTTGTATGTACATTATATGTACGACTATTTCGTTATGTCCCGTTTTTAATTACATCATTATACGGGATACTATTATAGTAGTGTTCTAATTATATGCACGACGTTATATTTTGTAACGTTGTGTATATGTACGTATATATTCGTTTTATACTTTAATGTTGTAAGTTTATATATATTTAAATAACGTTTAATTATTAGGGGTATTTCAGTCTACCCCCCTGAAGAGGGGAAAATACGCCCAAAGACCCAAAAAGAGCAACAACCCAACGGAACAAAGAGCAAGAAAAAGGGAGGCCAAGGCAACGACCGGGCGTCTCTGTCCAGGCCCAAGCAGGCCGCAAGCATCGACCGGTCATGAATGACCGGTCATCAAGAACCCGAGAACATGGTATAGAGGACGACCGGTCGTCTGTGACCGGTCGCCATAGGAAGCATTTCGGTCGGTCATTTATGACCAGACGCCAGGAATCCGAGATATAGCGTAAAAGCGTCCGGTCGTTTGCGACCGGGCACCAAATACACCAAATAGAGCACGAACACGGCCGGTCGCCTGTGACAGGTCCATAAGATATTTATCAGATATTTTGTAGACTTACCAAGATATTTATGTGCCAACCTGGCACAATGTAATAGGCTAAAGGCCAGTAGGAAACACTATAAATAGGGGTTCACCCCCTCAATAAAAGGCACGCGAACAATATTCCAGAATTCTCGCTATTGCATTGCGTTGTTACGAATCTCTCTTTCTCTCCCCTCTTTAGCGCACCCCCTTCCCGGTAACAAGGTAATTCGACAGAACTTGAAGAGTTTGATGATAGATTAGGATCCCGACCGAGGAATTACGTGAGAAGGCTGCTTAGGAGCCTAGGGATTTATACGATTTCATTTGGCGCCGTCTGTGGGAAAGCGAACAGCTCAGATCTAGCAACCACGAGTCCACAACGGGAATAATAACTTTGGAAAACATACGAAGTCGACACATCTGAGAACAAAATTGTGTTTTTTGCAGGTTAGGTACGGAGATGGCACCCAGAACAAGGAAAAATCCCCAAACCAACGACGGGAGCACCGGACCAGAGACAACCCACGACTCCATCTCCAAAAAGGACTTGGAGAACATGCTGGCAAGCCTCACTAGATCAATCGACGAGAAAATCGTGGAAGGAAACGAGCTCCTGCAACAGGAGTTGATGCAGAGGGACGAAGAATTCCAACGGAAGTGGGAAGAGATGTCAGAGGCGATAGACCTCCTAAAGGGCCGGGATGCGGCCGGGAGCAATGACGGGAAAAGAGGCACCCGAGGAGAGGCCTTAATCACCCTCGAAGAAGAAGAAGACGATGCCATTGACATGAGCCTGTACCCCTTCTCTGAGAAGATCCGCAGAGCTAAACTTCCGCCCCACTTCGTCGCCCCGGCGGTGGAGAAGTACGACGGCACTGGGGATCCGGCCCAGCACATCAAGAAATTCATGTTCGCCATGAACACCCAGGGGATTAGCTCCCTCGCCCTGTGCAACTTATTTCCCGGGACACTCTCCAAGAGAGCCTTGAGCTGGATCTCGTCTAGGCCACCCCAGTCGATCTCCAGTTTCAAACAACTCACCGAGGAGTTTCAGCAGTACTTTGCGGCCAGCAAAAGGGTAAAAAGAGAAACAATAGAGCTCATGGATGTGAAGCAGGCGAAGGGGGAAACCGTGAAAGAATATAGCGAGCGGTTCCACAAGCAGGTGGCCGAAATCGATGATATAGACGAAAAGATACTGATCAAGGCCTTCGGGAATGGCTTGGCCCACCCCCGCCTCGCTGGAAAAATAGCCACCAGGGCGCCGAAGTCGCATGGTGAGTTGGCTGAGATGATCCATGACTTCCTTAAATCAGAAGTCGCGGAGAATAAGGCCAAGGAGCTCCTCAACAGCTTTAAAGCCCCCGCCACGGGTGAGAAGAAGGGAAGCCAGACAGGAGGGGCGGTCGCGACCGGAGGATCGCACCAAGGGGGAAGCCGATACAAGCCTTATTCTAAGACCCCGGCCCCCCAGGGACAACAGGCCTCGAGCTCCAGACCTTCCCAACGGTATCTATAGACCCAGGGAAGTATGCCGCTGCCGTGAGAGAGGGACTTCTGCCCCCACCAAGAAAGCCCTTCCCAGGAGAGGTGCCGGTGGCCTTCTGTGAGTACCACGGGCACCGCAGCCACAGAACCATAAACTGCGCGAACCTCGCCAAGGAGCTAAGGATAATTGAGGAGAACAAGAAGAAAGGAAGAGGAGGCCAGCAAAAGCACCATCATGGTAGCCAGTCCTCTCGGCCCAAACCGGAGGGAGAGGTCCACCCCGAGTTAGACCATAGCAAGTCTTTCGGGGTAATCACAGGTCTGTAAATTGCCTAGGGTAATTCTCTAAGATAGAGGGCGAAGTCCCCCCTTTAGAAAGAAAGAATCACCTCTGTACCCGGCAGGGGGCTGTAACTCGTTGCTATCTTATTAAAGTTTTTTACATAAATGATTGCATCTCAATAAAGTTTCACGTATCTTGAAGTTCGCAAATAAAACAATGCTAACAAAACAAAAAAAACTAATAAAATCCTCCTTGAGAATGCTCACAGGACTATTCTCAGAAGTAGGGCCCTTGACCCCCAATGAAAGAAAAAGGCACGTCCACGAAGTTCACCAAGAACTCCCGGACAAGAAGGATGCGAAACACCAAAAGCTCCCCCCGATCTATTTCACTGAGGATGATGAAGACGGAGTCCTATACCCGCATAACGACCCACTGGTATAAGGGCTCAGGTGAATGACCGCATGATGGGAGGAATCCTGGTCGACAGCGGAGCGGGTGCCAACGTCATTTCTGCCGAGGCGGTGAAAAAACTCGAGATCCCGGAAGACAGGATCAAGCCTTATTCAGCTGTGTTGGGCGGTTTCGTAGGAGGGATCTCGGCCAAGTCTACAGGGAGCATCGACTTCACCATCACCCTAGGACAAGGGGATGAGAGACGCACGGAAGAATTGACAGCCTTCATCCTTCCCGGGCTGTCAGGGTACAATATGTACCTCGGGCGGCCGGGAATAAATGCCTTCAGAGCCATCTGTAGCACCCACCACCTGAAGATGAAGTACCTGACCAGGTCAGGGAAGCTCGTCACGGTAAGAGGAAGCCAGAAAGTCGCGCGGGTATGCGAGGTACGAATCATGGAAAACCTGCCAGGAAATGAGACTGTCAGAACCGTGGGGTCTGAGAAGGAATTCAAGGGAAAACTCCCCCTCCCCGACGAAGCGACGGAGCGGTACGAGACCCGGCTGATCTCCAAAAGAGGTACCGCTACGAACTGACCCTAACAAATCCTTCAAGATTGGAAATGCCTTTGACAGCGAAGAACAAGTCCATCTAACAAGATTCCTGGAAAAAAGAAGGGCCACGTTCGCCTGGAGCACGGAAGAGATGCCCGGAATAGACCCAGGCGTTATCCAGCATGACCTCAATGTAGACCCCACACACCCAGCAATCCGCCAAAGAAGAAGGGTGATCGGGGCCGAGAGGGACCAGGCTGCTCGAGAAGAAGTCCAAAGACTCCTGCAGGCGGGTTTTATCAGAGAAGTGTCTTACCCCAAGTGGCTGGCGAACGTAGTTATGGTAAAGAAATCTAATGGGAAATGGAGGATGTGCGTGGACTTCACCGACCTGAACAAGGCATGCCCCAAAGATTTTTACCCGTTGCCATCGATTGACCGACTGGTCGTCTCGTCGGCCCAAAGCTCCGTCCTGAGCTTCCTAGATGCATTCTCCGGGTATAACCAGATAAAGATGAACGAGAAGGACTCCGAGAAAACTTCTTTCGTCACCTCGGCAGGAGTTTTCTGCTATAAGGTGATGCCATTCGGGTTGAAAAACGCCGGCGCAACTTTCCAACGAATGATAGACAAAGTGTTCCGGGAGCAGCTCTCGCGAAATGTGGAGGCTTATGTGGATGACATAGTCGTGAGAAGCCCGTCCAAAGAACAGCACATGAAAGACTTGGAGGAAACATTCACCACGCTCGACAAATTCCAAATCAAGCTAAACCCGGAGAAATGTGTATTCGGAGTCACCAAAGGAAAATTCCTTGGTTTCATCGTGGGGCAGCGGGGAATAGAGGTCGACCCAGAAAAGACCCAGGCGATTCTCGACCTCAGCCCCCCCAGGAGCATCAAGGACGTCCAGGCCCTTAACGGGAGACTCACCGCCCTAAGCAGGTTTTGTTCAAAATTGCAAGAAAAGGCAATCCCGTTTTTTAACACATTAAGGAAAAACAGCAAGTTCCAGTGGAGTCAAGAATGCAAGGAAGCCTTCGAGAAGATCAAAGAAATGCTTCGAGAGTTACCCAACTGGGAGTCCCAACGCCCGGTCAAGACCTCTATCTCTACCTATCCGCATCGGCCTGGGCGGTGGCAGCGGTCCTGATCATGGAAGACGAAAAGAAGGAGATCCCCGTCTACTACACAGGAAAAATCCTGACTCCCGTAGAAAGACGCTACACCAATATTGAAAAGGTCTTCCTGGCCCTAGTGGTGGCGTCCCGGAAGCTACGACCGTACTTTCAATCACACCGAATCCTTGTAAGACAAACTGGCCGTTGAAACAAATAACGAACAACCCCAATGCGTCAGGACGCATGGTAAGTTGGGCAGTTGAACTCACCCAATACGAGATCAACTTTGTACCGCGGACGGCGATCAAAGCTCAAGCCCTAGCGGACTTCATAACAGAGACTAGCTTCGATCAAGAAGAGGGAAAGCCACCCACCCCCTTCATCATCCAGGTAGACGGCGCTCGGTGCAAAACGGGAGCGGGAGCGGGGATTGTAGTCCAGACTCCCGACGGACGGGACATCAACTACGCCTTCCGGCTGGAGTTCGAAGTAACTAACAACGAGGCCGAGTACGAAGCTCTCATTCAAGGCCTAGAAGTCGCCATCGCCCTAGGTGCGACAGACCTGGAGGTATACTCAGACTCCCTGCTGGTCACCCGCCAGCACGACAACATATATGAAGTAAAGGAAGAAAAGCTCTGGAGGTACTTGCTAAGGGTTCAAGAGCTAAAGGCAAGCTTCTCGAGATGTGAGCTGAAACACCTTCCTCGGGCAAAAAACACCGAAGCGGACGCACTAGCAAAATTAGCAAGCATGGCCGAAAGGATACCAAGTAAGGTGTGGTTGGAGACAAAAACCAGCCCAAGCGTAGACGAGGCACAGGTCCTGGCGGCCGAGTCCCTCGTGCCAGAAGAATCTGGATGACCCCGATCGGAGTACATCCTCGAAGGAAAATTGCCCCCGGAGGATAAAGAAGCCAGAACCCTGAAGCGACGAGCGGCGTCATTCTTTTTTGAAGAGGGGCGCCTCTACAAAAGGTCTTTCGCCAGACCCGCCCTCAGATGCGTCACGGACGAAGAGGGAATTGAACTTATAAAGGAAGTACATGAAGGGATTTGCGGAAACCACCAAGGGGAAAGAGCCACGACCCACAAAATCATGAGACTCGGCTACTACTGGCCGAGAATGCAAAGCTGCAAGGAATACATCCGAAAGTGCACTAAGTGCCAGGAGCACGGCAGCAAAATACATAACCCCCCGGCCGTGCAAAAGGCCATACTATCCCCGATCCCGTTCGCAATGTGGGGACTGGACATCATTGGTCCTTTCCCAGAGGCATCTCCCGGGAGGTTCAGGTTCGTATATGTGGCTATTGATTATTTCACAAAATGGGTGGAGGCAATGCCAACCGTGTCCATCACAGCCAAGAGGTCGCAAGAATTCGTGTGGAGGCACATTGTGTGTAGATTCGGGCTGCCAAGAATTATAATAACTGACAATGGGACGCAGTTCAATTGCGACAGGTTCAGGGAGTTTTGTGAGCAATGGAAAATCGAGGTAAGGTTCGCATCGGTGGCACACCCCCAGGCCAACGGACAGGTCGAGAATGCAAACGGACAGATCATAAAAGCCTTAAAGAGAAAGTTAGGAAGCCGAAAAGGGGAATGGGCCGAACTATTACACCAAATCTTGTGGTCCTACCGAACGACGGAAAAGGGACCGACGGGAGAAACACCTTTCAGATTAACTTACGGCCTGGAGGCAGTCGTCCCAGCTGAGATTATGATCCCGTCGGTCCGTTGCGAATCCTATGATGAGCGGCTCAACAACGAAGGGGTAAAAGACCGCCTAGACCTTCTCGAGGAAGAAAGAGCCGTTGCGGCCGCCCGGATGGTGAAAGACAAGAGGAAAGTCGAGAGGTACTTCAACCGCAGGGTCAGGGAACGAAGCTTTATCCCCGGCGAGCTTGTCCTAAGGGAGGTTAACAGCCCAAGAAACTCGACCCCCAGTGGGAAGGTCCTTACATCATCCATCAGAAGGTTGGACGAGCTTCATATCACCTGAAAAATGTCGAAGGATACGAACTGCCCCATTCCTGGCATGCGGAATGCCTCAAGAAGTTCTATGTATGAAAATCAATGTAACTCATTGACAACATCAATAAAGGAATTATTTTTGGAAAGATTCGAACGCTAAAAGAAACACCCGGGCAATGCCCTACAGGATGCAATGCCCTGAAAAAGAAACACCCGGGCAATGCCCTACAGGATGCAATGCCCTGAAAAGAAACACCCGGGCAATGCCCTACAGGATGCAATGCCCTGAAAAATCTTGCTATGAGTTGTCGCACTCAAGCAAGAACAAAAACGGAAAACCCATCTCCGGAAACTCTAGGAGCTCTGGTCGCCTGTAATGGGTGAATCATTAGGTGTGGGACGCCACACCGTACCTCGGCTAAATCCCCTGGCAAACTCTTTCTCCCTCTCTCGGGAAAAGGAAAAAGGGGATAACCGCAAGTACCATCGCTTGGCTACCAAAAGCAAGGATTGGGAAAGAAAAAACAGAAGCGCCCGGTCGCTAAAACGACCGGGCGAGGACGGGAACGGTCGGTCGTCAAAACGGCCGGTCACGTCCTTAAGACAAAGCGTGGCGACCGGTCGCTCGAGTATGACCGGTCTCGCCCGCAAAAACGAATCAACTAAAAGGCAATCGGTAACACGCGCAATCAAAAGCGACCGGTCGTAATGACCGGGCCGCGAAACAAAGATAGCATAAACCAGCGAAATAACTGGCAAGTAATTCCATTAATCATTGAAAGTATGTACAATATCAAAACAAACAAGATGGAAACGGACGATAACTAAGACTAATCTAAATTTCCTCTGATCTAAGTCTCCTAAACAGCGTCAAGATTCGCAGGAGCAGCCCCTTGAACACTCTCCGAGGACCCGGACTTCCCGGGAGACGACCGGAGGCCTACCCCACCCTGATTCGCAGTACTCCCGGGAGGCAGAAATGATGCCTGGCCAGGGACAAGGCACGTCTCCCCGGGAAGGCGCCCGAACTTCTCAAGAACCTCATAAAAGGAGGTCTTGTGCGCAACCCCCTTGAAGGATAACTCCTGGTAAAGACCGTCATCCATAACCTCACCCCTACCCGCGAAGAACCTCGAAACAATTTGACGGCAGGTCTTCACCATCCTCCCGCATTGAGAGGTGAAGGATTCCTTCAAGTGAGCGAGCCTCGTGCTCTGCTGCCGCAGGTCCTCTCGCACCTTCCGAGAGTAAGCCTCGAGGCTGGCCACCTGCTGCTCCAACGTCTGACCCCAAGCCCGATACCGGTCGCGGCTAGCGTTGGCGGTAATCAACTCCTCCTCAAGATCATCAATCCGCAGGTTCAGTTTCTCCAGTCCCTCAACGGGATTCCCAGGCCTCGGGCCTAAGTAGTAAAAAAAGAAAGGAGGAAACCCCTTGTCAAAAAAAGAGTAAGGACAATAAGGAACGAGCGAAGAGGCGAGAGAATCACCTCTTGAAGCCAGCTCGGAGTTTTCTAACCGCAGCCTAGCGGACTCCTCCCCCGACACCTTTGCTTCTCTTCAGAGGAAAGCAGTTGCTCCTTACAAGCCGCAAGCTCGCCAGCCAACCTCTGGAGCTCGACAGACAGCTTCTCTTTCTCGGAAGCCAGGACCTCACCCGCCCGGGCCACCTCCGCCAGTCTCGCCTCGGAGGACGACAGGTCCCTTTTCAGGACAATATTCGCCTCGGAGGCAGAATGAAGTTCTTGAGAAAGTTTGGCCTTCCCCTCAATAAGCGACGCCTTCTCCTGCGTCAAAGTGGTCTTCTCGGCACGAAGGCCCTCAACCTCTCGGTCGTGGGAAACCCGAGCCTGCCCCACCAAGGACTCCAAATCAGAAAAAGCAAACGACCGGTCAGCAAACTCACTTAGTACCTTTTCAAAAGACGCAGCTTCCGTCTCCAGCGACCGGATCCGACCCTTGAGGGAAAAGTTCTCTTCACGCAACCTCTTCAGTTGCTCCTCGTACTCGTCACACTGCTTTGTATACGACCGGCGGGCATCGCCCAGCTCCTTCTTCATATCCGCGGTCTGCTCGCGCACCCGCCTGGAGATCTCCTCCTGAACGGTGTCAACAAAGATGCTGTTGGAGGATCGCTCTATCTTCAGTTCCTCCTGAGCATTGCGGGCCCGGCTCTCCTCCAGGCGTAGCTTCGAGAAAAGAGATTGCACGTGCAAGTCCACACCCTGTGCAAAGGCCACCGTCTGCACAAAATAAAATGATAAGCCAAAGAAAGTAAAAAGGAAAAAGAAGCAGCCCAAAAAAGTTAAGAAGGGATGAGCCGCTCACTCGGAAGATCCCCTGCCACATGAGGTTAAGCGAGGCCTCCAGCGGAAAGGAGTGTCGCATAATGGCGTCCGCTCCACCCCCACCGATCCTCAACCTCTCTTTGGCCGCGGTCGTGGTCTTCAGAGGGGCGAAGAGACCATCAGGAGATCCGGACATACGGGTGGCTTCCTTCCACAGCTCGGTATAGGAGGATGACTCCGTCACGGACAGCACAGGAAAAGGCTGACCACGGTGGTAACACCAGCCATCCTTCGCAGACGGGCCACAGAAGGACTCACGAGCGGGCGGAGGAGGAGAGGACGATGGGGAGGCACCAACACCCTCCTTCGCCTTCGAGCGAAGCCCTGAGTCCGCGGGCTCCCCCTGAGCCGCACCCGGCGTAACGCCCGCACCGCCGCCGTCGCCCCCGGGTAATGAAGTCCCAGGCCCAGAAGGAGCGATCTCCCCCAAAGGCCCCTGTTGTGGGGCGGCATCTGAAGCACCCGACTCATCAAGATGTACTATGTCGGAGGCTTTCGTCCTCTTGGCCATATGCTTTATCCTACCCTTCGAGCCAAGGGTCTTCTGGCGATGCTGAGTGGGAGCGGCTGACCGGCCGCCTCCCCCTTGGCCCTGGCTTTCTCAGCCTCGGGAGCTGCAAAGCAGAGAAACACGCAAGAGTGGATAAGCAAAGAAAAGCAGAGCCAAGACATTAGCGGCAGGTAACGACCAAGGGAACGAAGAAGTAAATAAAAAAAAAGGTGGAACACGAAGGATAAGACCGCACATGCACGCCCTCTCTCGTCCCACGGACTAAGATTGAGATCTGACCCGGGCGTAAGAGGAAGAAATACCCGACGGCCGGAACCTGGACTAGTGTACCAAGTACCTGGTTGGTTTGAAGTATCAGGCGACCGGGCCTCTGGAGTCCGAGGGGAACTCCCTTCCCCATCCTTTGCCGATCTCGGCTTCTTGACCGGGTGATCAGCTTCCTCCCCGGACCGCTTCCGGCCAACAACGACCGCCTCTTCCTCGCGAAGAACGGACTCCTCCACAGCTTCCAAGGTGGCGTAGTAGTCCACCTTTCCTTCCCCGGTCTTGAAGGTCACCAGTTGCCAGCTGTGAAAGGGGCCAACCTTCGCCCCGAGCTGAGGAAAATCTGCGACGAAAAGGAGATAGGTAAGCCCAGGACGAGGCAGAAAACGATAAAAAGAGCAGGAAGGAGAGAGGAAGACTCTCACCCTCAGAATGTGTAAGTGAGGCCAGGCGTGGACCGGTAAAAAAGTCCTCCACGCTCGGACGAAGGTCAGCCACCGCCTTCAGGGCTCGGGACATGGTGAGCTCCGACTTCGGAACCGTGGGACTATGCAGGGAGCCCCTGATAATCGAGGGGCAATAGGCGACCCCGAGATACCTCCCGGCAGGTGGGACGATGACAAACCACCGTGCGTTCCAGCGTTGAGCAAGCTTCTTGTATTCAAAAAGCGAATATCCGGACCGACCGGATATGGTTAAATTGTTGGAATCGACTCTGCTAGTGAAGAACTGAACAAACTCCGTAGCGGAAAGCGCCACCCCCTTCTCGGCGCACAGAGCAATGTAAGCATGGAGGTGACACACCGCTTTCGGGTGAAGCTGAGCAAGCGTACAGCAGCGGCGAGTTAGAAACCCCAATACGAACGGGTGGGGAGGAACCGTCATCCCACGCAAAAAGAAGTCGGAGTACACGACATACCCACGACCAAAATCGTCCATGGGATGCGAATCTTCAGAGGGAAGAAAACCTGGGTTCCTGTGGGAACGTCCACATTCGCAAGAAGCGAATCGAGAGCCTTAACATCAAGAATGCTAGGCAACGGCTCTCGATTACTGGAATAGGCGGACTTTGGTTTAAAGAGTGTCGGACGAAACTTCCCGTCCGATTTGAAACCCACGATGGCACTTTTAGCAGAAACGCGGGATGATTTGGAACTAGAAGACGCCATTAAAACAGCGAAGTAGAGCAGGGAAGAAGAGGCAAAGTGAAGGGAGAAGAGAAAGCGGAAATAGTGGAGCGAAAGAGAGAAAGTTCGAAAGTCTGTGAAATGCGAGAATTGGAGGAAAGAGAAAAACGTTGCCCTCCCAACACCTTTTAAAAGGAGGTAACACAATTTCCGAAATATTTAAAATATAAAAACGAACAAAAGGGCGCTTTTTGCAGGAAAATTGCAGAGACTCTGCACATTCTGCAGTGACGGCTGGCGTGCGCGAGACGATAAAAATTCTGCAACGGCCACTTCGTACGAACGCAGGCGCGTGTGGGGCACGGCCATGGCGCACGCGCATCGCACGGACTATAGTAAGTCCCATCCTTTTGCCTGAGGGAAAAAGATGGAACTTGTGGGACTGGGAGACAGGAAACGAAGAGGCAAGGCCCAACGAGAAAGCAAAAAGCAAAATTTTTTACCCTCACCCTCCAATCCGGGCCGAAAGAGTCAGGTTCTAAGTTCTACTTTCCTCACAAGACGCAAAAAGTAGAACTTGTGGGACTGATGAAGAGGGGAAAATACGCCCAAAAGACCCAAAAAGAGAGCAACAACCCAACGGAACAAAGAGCAGAAAAAGGGAGGCCAAGGCAACGACCGGGCGTCTCTGTCCAGGCCCAAGCAGGCCGCAAGCATCGACCGGTCATTCATGACCGGTCATCAAGAACCCTAGAACATGGTATAGAGGACGACCGGTCGTCTGTGACCGGTCGCCATAGGAAGCATTTCGATCGGTCATTTATGACCAGACGCCAGGAATTCGAGATATAGCGTAAAAGCGTCCGGTCGTTTGCGACCGGGCACCAAATACACCAAATAGAGCACGAATACGGCCGGTCGCCTGTGACAGGTCCATAAGATATTTATCAGATATTTTGTAGACTTACCAAGATATTTATGTGCCAACCTGGCACAATGTAATAGGCTAAAGGCCAGTAGGAAACACTATAAATAGGGGTTCACCCCCTCAATAAAAGGCACGCGAACAGTATTCCAGAATTCTTTCTATTGCATTGCGTTGTTACGAATCTCCCTTTCTCTCTCCCCTCTTTAGCGCACCCCCTTTTCGGTAACAAGGTAATTCGACAGAACTTGAAGAGCTTGATGATAGATTAGGATCCCAACCGAGGAATTACGTGAGAAGGCTGCTTAGGAACCTAGGGATTTATACCATTTCAGGTGGCGACTCATAATAGGTTCCAGTGAGCTAGCTTAGGTTTTAATAGTTATTGCTGTATGACATAGCTATTAATCTTAGGTTATAAGTGGACCTAAAACCCGGTTAGATCCCAATCAACTTTAACCGGCATAGGATAGGGTTTAAAATCGAGGCTCAGGACTGGTATGGTAATCCCGCAGCCCGCATGCTACCGGGCCACGCACAACTATTTGTCGGCTTAGCATGCGGTTGATTACATTTAAATCATGCATGTACACCAATAACACAAAACATACAATCCACAACAGTGGTCACAACAATACAGACAACACATCTACAACTAATCACTCTTTGTGTTCTTTGACCCTAGAGTGTTTCTCCTTTAATGGAGCTATTTCCTTAATAGACGACACGTACCCACTAGTCGGGTTATCCATAAATGTCCCTTTTATAAACTGGGTTTCATATCCATGATCCACATACTTCACATTTAAACAACATATAACATCACATCGCAACAAGCATTGCAGTACATCAATAACACATAACATAACGGGTACGGATCTCTTTAGGAACCGCCCCAATCATAGTCAGTTCACTGGGAGAGCCTAGAGAATGCTGCCAAACTCATGCTAAGCTCGTTTACATAACTCGTTACCGTCCTGTTAGACGAACGGATAACTTAACACAAAGATGGATCGGACATAGTGATCCGAACACACCGTACATAATCCCCAACAGACGTGAGTCAAGACCCTTAGTTAAGCTCAGGGGTGATTGAAGACCAATGAAGGAAGACAACCAACAGAGAGGGAGCTGAAGAAACTGTATACAACAACTCCCAAACAACGCATGACCGGAACTACCGGATTCCTCACCCCCCATAATATATAAATATTCACAGATAAAGACTCCGTTGTGGAACCTATCACATCAGCACACAATACAATATTACAATTGAGTTAATCACACAAAGGAGGGTCATACATTTACAGCAAACATCACACACAACATCACACAACTAGCTCACACATAGCCGTGGTTAGAACGTTCCTTAGGTTGGAAACGTTATTACCGGATACCGTTCTCTTACGTTTACCTAATAATGGTTAACTAGCCTTCCATGCGCATTCGAGGTTACCGGTATCGGTACGCAAACACACAACAACAATAACGATTGTAAACTCGTTTTATGATTCAACTTATAACGTGGCAAACATACAGAAAAAAACATTGGCATACAAGCCGGTGTAATCCGGTAGGACACAGGTTGCAAGAAAACCATACCTTGGCCCTTGCTGCATACGAGTCCCGCCAAACGTAGTTCCTAAACATGATTAGTAATGTCGGTTAATTAACTTATTTAACTTTTGAATAACTAAAGTGTTTTTACATGATCATATGTCATGTTTCCTTACTTAATTCACACTTGATTATCCTTGTTATACCCACTAGGGTTTACTACTTAAGTCACTCTTGTTTGTTTTTTTTTACAAGTTTTTGGTCCGACCGACCTTACACAAGGTCGGTCCATTCCATAACATATTACCATTTGAAAGTTTTACCCCGACTGACCTTGCAAGTCTGGTCCCCAAGGTTGGTCCATTCCCGAGAGTTTTCCCCGTTGAAAATTTAGACCCGACCGACCATGTCAAGGTCGGTCCCAAGTTCGGTCGATTCCAGGGACTCAATTCGTACCCAAAATACAAGCCCGACTGACCTTGTAAGTCCGGTCCCCAAGGTCGGTCCATTCCAGAAACTCTTTCTGGTAGTGTAAACTGAGCTCGACCGACCTTGCAGGTCCGGTCCCTAAGGTCAGTCGGCTCCAGGCCTTTGTTTCTACATTCCCATTTGACTCCAACTTCACCCCATATACCCTAGTATGTTCTAACCTCATTTGGGCACTTCAAACTCACCTTTAGCCTTCCATTAAATTCATTAAATCACTCACCAATATCACCTCAAACATTACATAAATTCTTATAAAAAGGTTAACACTTGTAATGTTTTTCACTAAGTTCCTTTGTGGTGTTTTATACCTATAATGATCGCTATCCAAAAATGTTTCCTTACCACCATTACCACTACTCCAAACATTATTTTCTTTGATCACCAAAACTTGCACAAGACTTAGCACTTCTCATAACACAACCTTGGTGTGCTTAAAACACCCATTTGATTTCTAAATTCTCCAAGACTATGCCCAAGGCATCATAACACTTAAGAACACCTTAATTCACATTCTTTCACCATCTTAAAGCTTAACCATTCCTAGTACCTTCTAGGTCATAGAATCTCATTATTACACATAAACTTCTTTGTTTATCAACTAAATTTTGCCATAACTTCTCTTGTATACTCTCACACCCAACACCTAGGTTTTCCACCTTTTAACAACCAAGAACCCTTAATCATTTAACACACACAAACACATTGTTTTCATCCTTTAACCATCCAAGACACTCACCTCCACAAGAAACATTCGTCACACACAACTAAATTTTTTAAACAACACTACATCACAATATAGTGCATAAACTTAAATTGCTTGGCACTTAGGCCCTTAAATAACATAAACCTTAAACACTGAATTTCCCACATATATATTGCCTTTGACCTGCAAATACACACAACATCTCATATGCCCCTTTAATAATCTGCTTAAGAATAATTCACTAGCTCATTTTCCATTGGCTCCTTAGGTATTTTATTAAGCAAATCAAGCTCATTTTTCCTATGGCATTTAAACTACATTGAGATAGTTTGTTTACCTCTTTTCTTCAAGATTTTTACTTGAACACCTTTGTTCTTCCTTGTTTGGAAATCGGCAAGAGGACTTGGTTACTTGTCAATGTTCTAATCAATACACAAGTAAAACCAATGAGCATTCAAGCTTCATGCTTGAACTCATTTACAAACCCTAGGTAATATATATTGTCTTAACACATTAGGATAGTTGTTTTACCTTGGAATAAAAGAGAGCTTGAATAAGTATCAAGATAGGACTCCTCCTAGTCCTTTGAAGATTGAAATGGAGCTATGAAGAGCAAAACAAAGCACCCTTGTGAGGTGAAATCTTCGGACATGTACAAAATGAGAGGAACCTTAGATTTTCTTTGGTTTTCCTTACCTTGAAGCAAAGGAGAATGACAAGGCATGGAAAGGTGAGCTCAAGCTCCTTCAATGGAGATTCTTCATGGCACCAAAATGGAGTTCTTGAAGATTTGAAAAGAGGAAATTGAAGAGCTCACTCTAACTAAGACAAAGGTAGTCTTGAAATTGAATTTGGACCATGGAGCTAGAAGTTACAAGCAATGGAAGTTGGAGAATAGCTACTTGCTGTAGCAAAACCGATGGAGCTTGGGAGAAGATGAAGAAATCGGTGGGAATTAAGAAAGAAAGAAGAAAGTGATGTGAGAGGTCTACTTTTGAAGATATTTATCATATAAAGGTAATTTCTTCTTTTTACTTACTTTTCCTTCTTTTCTTTACTTATATTGTACATGGTGGTGAGTCACCACTTAGGAAACCGGCCCCCTTCCTATAATAGGGCATTTCATGACTTATGTTGACCATTTAATTAAGCTAAGTTGACTTAAGTCAAAACTAGCACTATTTGGGCACTATTCACTAACCAAGGCACATAATTGTGAAAATATTGATTTCCCATTAATTTAGACTTCCTAATGTGATACTAAGTAGTACACATGTTAAATAAAGAGTAATTATGGACATTTAGCCTCTCAAAACTCATTTACAAGACAATTTTTCAAAAATGTGCTTTAAGACTCCTTAAAGCACATTTTGTGTTTTAACTTGTTTTCAAGCTTGGTTTTCTTTAGTAATTGGTTTGATATGTTCATTAACATACAAATAAAGTCTTGGTAAGCTTATTTGTAACACCCCCAAACACTGGCCTAGGAGTTAGGGGTATTACACGCCGCGTATTATTACATAATAACGCAAGGCTCTAATAAACAGACTTAAACAGATAATCAAATAAGGCCCAAACGAATACTTGAATAAAGTATAAACCAAAATGATGTCGTAACATCCCAAAGTAATAACAGAACCCACCAAAACGAATATCAAAAGCAAGAGCTAACTGAAGAGGCCCAAAGGCTCAAATTCAAATACAAAGTCTCCAAGGACGAAATAACAAATAAACTAAACTCCAGAGCTGAGCAAAGTGATCTTCGCTGATCAATATGCAATGTTAGATAAAGTAGGGGAATGAGCACACAACTATGCCCAGTACATGACAAACTTCATCAACCAGCATGCTCAAAACATTTTACAGAAACATTAACAAATCAGAAGGAGTCAAAGGAACCCGTAAGCATGTCAGAAAACAGAACAGAAGTCCATACAATAGAGGACTAAACAGAGTCAGAAGCAGAAAACAGAGCGGGACACTAGTTGATCATAGTATACAGACAGAACAAGCAACAAGCTCGTGAACAGAACGAGGAAACCTCACTCGTAAACAGAACAGGTGAAAACACCCGTGAACAGAACGGGGAACATCACCCGTGAACAGAAGGATCCTACATAGCGCGCTACGAGACAGCGAAACCAGCCATCCAAAGGCTCAGACACTGAGATAACTAGGTCCCAAAACAGAAGCTTAAATACAGATAAGCATATGTGCACCAAAGGCACCAGAAAGCACATAGATGGCTTGGAAATCAGAAGGGGAATCCAACCCCGCAAACGGAAGTCAAAACAGAGCTCAAACGAGCAAGTTATGGTCAAAACAGTACCATGTCCGAACTTGTGTCCGGACACAAGTCGAGACTCAGAAGTCGAAAACAGACAGATGTCCGAACATGTGTCCGAACTACGAAGTTCGGACGCAGGTCGAACATTAAAACAGTAGTAGAGACAGAGGTGTCCGAACATCAAAGGTCGGACAGATGTTCGGGCATTCTTCGGAAATCAGACACGCGCAAAGTCCAAACTTGTGTCCGGACATCCATGTTCGGGCACAAGTCGAGGCAAAATCAGAGAATACAGAAGGCTGTGTCCGAACTTCAAAGCTCGGACGGAAGTTCGGACACAGCGAAAACTTCAGAGAATTAAAGCGCAGAAGGGCATGTCCGAACTTCCAAGGTCGGACCGAAGTTCGGACATGCCGAAAAACTCAGAAGACAGAAGCGATTTTCACACAGACAGAGGCATCAAAACATTGTCAAAACATTGTCAAAACATTATAAGTTTTCAGAAAACAACCTTGGGGGTTTGTAGGCATTAAAACGACGTTAAACAGACAGTTCACAATCACAATCCAAGACAGAACGCAATCCGAATTCAGAACCGGAACGAAACTCCCCAAGCCGAACACACTAATCGAATCCATCAGCCACCTACCTCAATCACAGCAGAGACGAAATCCCAATTTGAATAGCAGAGTCCAGGCCAACACAGACTGAAACGCAGATCGAAGCGCAATCCCAAAACACTGAACCAACAATAAATGCAGAGACAAGCCTAACTCAGAAAACAGAAGACTCACAACCCTGGAACTGCCACTGATAAATGCAATTCAAACCCTTACCTGAATCTGACAGCGGAATCGCAGACGAAGCCAACAACAGCAGAATTTGACAGAGAACGTCGGGAGAATTCACTGATTACAATCAGATTGCAGAGAAGGGAATTAGGGATTGGAAAAGTTCTTAAAACTGATTGCAATACCAAAGAACGAAACACCATTCTGATTACGAAGAGAACAGCGAGACAAAGTAGAGTTCACAGCAGCAGTCAAGTCTTCAATCAGCAGCACTTGGATAGATTGGTGAAGAGCAATACGTGAAGAGAGAGAGAGAAGAAGGAAGGCACCACGACTCTGAGGAACTGATCGGAAATCAGGGATTTGAATAGAACGTGATTAACATCACGATAAGAGAAGTAATATCTCTTAATTGATAAAATAAATCCTTTACCTGAAAATAAATAACGAAAGACCTCCACGCCCCTGACTTTAATCCAAAGGACTTCCATGTCCTAAATTAAAATTAAACCAACTTAAAAATAAGTTGTGACGAAATAAAATATAACCAAATCTTGGGTTATAAAATCACCTCCCCCTTAAAAGAATTTCGTCCTCGAAATTAAAACGTACCTACTGCTCGAAGAGGGCGGGAAACTTAGAACGAACTTCACTTTCGACCTCAGGTCGCTTCTTCCTCTGACTGACCCGACCACTGCACCTTCACCAAGGGCATGGTCTTACTCCTGAGCTTGCGAACATCTCGGGCTAGGATCCTCGAAGGAACCACCTCGAACGTGAAGTCCTCCCTCAACTGAAGCGGACTGAAGTCAATCACATGCGACGGGTCCGGAATATACTTCCTCAGCATAGACACATGAAAGACACTGTGGACTCCAGCCAACAACGGTGGCAAAGCTAAACGATAGGCAACCGGTCCGATCCTCTCCAGGATCTCAAAAGGACCCACAAAGCGAGGGCTAAGCTTGCCTCTCTTCCCAAACCGGACAACTCCTCGAACTGGAGAAACCTTTAGATACACATGGTCGCCCACCTCAACCTCTAGAGGTCGCCTCCTCTGATCGGCGTAGCTCTTCTGACGACTCTGAGCCACAAGCAAGCACTCTCTGATAGACTGAATCTTGCCCACAACATCTTGAACCAAGTCTGGACCAATCACGGCTCTCTCCTTCAGGTCGTCCCAACAGATGGGTGACCTGCATCTCCTACCATATAAAGCCTCAAACGGGGCCATCCCGATACTGATCTGGAAGCTATTATTGTATGCAAACTCTATCAATGCAACGTGCTGATCCCAGCTGCCCCCGAAGTGCAACACACATGCTCTGAGCATGTCCTCAAGGACCTGATTCGTCCTTTCTGTCTGACCATCTGACTGAGGATGGTACGCTGAGCTGAACGACAACTTCGTCCCCAAAGCCTGATGCAAACTCTGCTAGAATCTGGACACGAACCTCGGATCTCTGTCAGACACAATCGAAGCAGGAACTCCATCCAGACTGTGATACCCAGTGTAGGGGTCACCTCCCACATCGATCGGGAGAGAGCACGAACCATGCCTTATAGGTGTGGGGATACTCTTCCTTTGTGTGAGGCCTTTTGGGGATGGTACCCCGAGAACAAAACCGTGCGGGCTGCGGCCTAAAGCGGACAATATCACACATGTGGGTTAAGACTAGGCTGTTACAGATGGTATCAGAGCCAGGCCCAGGTCGGTGTGCCAGCGGGGACGTTGGGCTCCCAAGGGGGGTAGAGTGTGATACCCAGTGTAGGGGTCACCTCCCACATCGATCGGGAGAGAGCACGAACCATGCCTTATAGGTGTGGGGATACTCTTCCCTTGTGTGAGGCCTTTTGGGGATGGTACCCCGAGAACAAAACCGTGCGGGCTGCGGCCTAAAGCGGACAATATCACACATGTGGGTTAAGACTGGGCTGTTACACAGACGCACTATCTAATCCATATATAGCTGACAGGTAGGAAGTGGGCGCTCTTCGTGAGCCGATCCACAATGACCCAAACCGCATCAAAACCCCTCGGAGTCTTAGGCAGTCCCATAACGAAGTCCATACCAACGCTCTCCCACTTCCACTCCGGAACAGGAAGAGGCTGAAGCAACCCAGCTGGTCTCTGATGCTCGGCTTTGACCTGCTGACAGGTCCGACATCTGGATACAAAATCAGAAATGTCCCTCTTCATGTTACTCCACCAGAATGTCTCACATAGGTCCCGGTACATCTTCACATCTCCTGGGTGTACCGAGTATGGAGCTCCATGAGCCTCCTGCATAATCTCACGTCTCAAAGCGTCATCTGCAGGCACACAAATACGGTCTCTGAATCTCAGACAACCATCCTCTGAAACTCTGAACTCGGACTCCTGACCAACAGACAAACCCTCTCTGATCTTACTCAACCCGACGTCGAGCTCCTGACTGGCATTGATCCGGTCGATCAAGGTAGGCTGAATCTACAACGCTGCCAACATCCCTGACCTCTCTGGACGAACGACCCAGATACCCATACACTGCAACTCGAGAGCAGACCTCTACACACCAGACAAAGCACAAACGGTCCCAGACGGACCCCTCCTACTGAGCGCATCAGCAACCACATTCGCCCTACCTGGATGGTAGAGGATCTCTAATTCATAATCGTGCAGCAACTCCAGCCACCTCCTCTGCCTCAAGTTCAACTCCTTCTGAGTGAGCAGATACTTGAGGCTCTTATGGTCCGTATACACCTTGCACGTAGCTCCATAGAGGTAGTGCCTCCAAATCTTCAAGGCAAACATAACAGCAGCTAACTCCAGGTCGTGGGTCGGATAGTTCTTCTCATATGGCTTCAACTAACGAGAGCCATATGCTACTACCTTCCCATGCTGCATCAGCACACACCCAAGTCCCTTATGGGACGCATCACAGAAAACCTCCAGACCCTCATTACCCTCTGGAAGGGTCAGAATCGGCGCAGACGTCAACCTCTTCTGCAGCTCCTGAAAACACTGCTCACAGGCCTCGTTCCACTCAAACTTCACATCCTTCTGCAGTAGACGAGTCAAAGGAATCACGAGCTTGGAGAAGCCCTCCACAAACTTACGATAGTAGCCCGCTAGTCCAAGGAAGCTACGTATCTCTCCAACATTAGTAGGCCTGGCCCACTCAGTAATAGCCCTAATCTTCTCCGGATCCACGGAGATACCATCCTTAGAGACACATGTCCCAAAAACACCACCTGATCCAGCCAGAACTCACACTTCTTCAGCTTCGCGTACAACTTCTTCTCCCTCAGAGTCTGGAGAACAGTCCTCAAATGCTCCTCGTGCTCCTCAGCACTCTTGGAATACACCAAGATGTCATCAATGAAAAACTACAACGAACTGGTCCAAGAACGGCTTGAACACCCGGTTCATCATGTCCATAAATACAGAAGGCGCATTCGTCATACCGAAAGGCATCACTAGGAACTCGTAGTGTCCATAACGAGTCCTGAAGGCGGACTTAGGCACATCGTCTGCCTTAATCCTCATCTGATGATAACCGGACCTCAGATCGATCTTCAAAAACACTTTGGCTCCTGCTAACTGGTCGAACAAGTCATCTATGCGAGGGAGAGGATACCTATTCTTAATGGTAACCTTGTTGAGCTCCCTGTAGTCAATGCGCAAACGCATGCTACCGTCCTTCTTCTTAACAAATAACACCGGCTCTCCCCAAGGCGACACACTAGGGCGAATGAAGCCCTTATCCAGCAGCTCCTGCAATTGGACCTTCAACTCCTTAAGCTCAGCAGGCGCCATGCGGTATGGGGCCTTAGAAATCGGCTGAGTCTCAGGTGCGAGCTCGATCGAGAACTCCACCTCTCTGACAGGGGGAAGCCCAGGTACATCATCCTGGAACACAACTGGGAAATCTCTAACTACTGGAATGTCCTCCAACTTCGCATCCTTGCGAACCTCAAGGATGTAGCACAGATATCTCTGGCATCCTTTCCTCAGGAAACGAAATGCCTGCATGGCTGAAATCACTGGCGGCGAGCACGGGAGTCCATTCCCTGCTACAACTAGGCGGGGCTGACCCGGCTCCTCAAAGGTCACTCTCGAAGCAGCACAATCAATGTGGGCATGGTGCGCAGCAAGCCAATCCATGCCCAAAATCACATCAAAAGTAGTCATCTCCATCGGGATGAGGTTAGCAAACAGAGTCCTATCTCTGACTAACACAGGACTATCTTTACAAACAGAGTTCAAAAGCATAGAAGAGTCTCTAACTAATGGACTATGCACACACAACTCAACACCCAGAGGCACAACAGGCAAACCGAGCTCACCCACTAACTCAGCAGGAATAAAAGAGTGGGTGGCTCCAGAGTCAAACAAGCAGAAAACAGAACGAGAAGACAGCTGGAGAATACCTGTGACAACTCTGTCAGTCGATCGGTCTCTCTCTCCAGCCATCGCGTACACTCTGGCCTGGCCCTGGGGCTTCTTCTGCTCAGCCCAGTCTCGATCTCTGGACCCTGAAGTAGACTCACCAGCTCTACCTCCAGAGCTACCCCTGCTTCTCTCGGCCTGAGGGCAGTCAGCTATCCTATACCCCATGGACCCACACTTGAAGCAGGCTCCAGACTTCCTGTACCAGTCCTGACCTCTGTGAAACTTGCCACAGACCTGGCACTTCAGAGCAGGAGCTGACGAAGACGAACCACCTCTATCTCGCGAACGGTCCCCAGAGCAGTCTCCAGCTCGGTCTCCAGTAGACTGCTTCTTCTGAGAAGCAGACTGATCCCTCCTGTCGCTCTCGTCGGACCTCTGCTTCCTCTTCTGGTCCTTCCCGCCAGACTGGCGACCTCTCAAGTCAGCCTCTACCAACAGGGCGACATCAGCTACGTCCCTGAAGGTCTTGTGACGCAGAGGCGTCACAGCAGAACGGATATCAGGCCTCAGGCCACTCTCAAACTTCCTGGCCTTCCTATGCTCGTCAGGCTCAGGTGCAAACTTCGACAGGCTGATGAACTTCCTGACGTACTCCTCCACACTCATATCCCGACCCTGGCGTAGTCGGTTATACTCCAAGATGCGCTGGCCCTTATAGACGTCGGGGTAGAACTGCTTATTGAACTCCCCAGTGAACTGCTCCCACGTCCAAGGCTATGGGAATCTGCCCATTACTGACCTCCACCACTCCTTGGCTTCGGCCTTGAAAAGAAAGGTGGCGAAGTCCACCTTCTGCTCCTCCTCAGAGCCCATCACACGCAGCAAATCCTCGACCTCAGTCAACTAATGACTGGCCTCCTGGGGGTCTCCTGCCCCATCGAACGACGGCGGCTTCAGCTTCATGAACTCCTGAAGCACCTTCACATTTCTCCCTCCAGCATCCGCCCCAGCTGGGCCTGCTCCGCCAGCTGGTCCTCCTCTAGCTGGACCACCCCCTGCAGCCATGGTCTGCATGAGCTGCGTCATGAACTGCTGAACAGCATCAACAACATTTCTTGGAGGGTTCGTTGCTCTTCTTGGCGGCATTCTGAAAGTCCAACAGCAGGCAATTAGACTCAGACACTAACACTGACGTTTCCGACTGACTGGCTAACTTAAAATCCCAGCAGATTAGAACCTGGCTCTGATACCACTAAATGTAACACCCCCAAACACTGACCTAGGAGTTAGGGGTATTACACGCCGCGTATTATTACATAATAACGCAAGGCTCTAATAAACAGACTTAAACAGATAATCAAATAAGGCCCAAACGAATACTTGTATAAAGTATAAACCAAAATGATGTCGTAACATCCCAAAGTAATAACAGAACCCACCAAAACGAATATCAAAAGCAAGAGCTAACTGAAGAGGCCCAAAGGCTCAAATTCAAATACAAAGTCTCCAAGGACGAAATAACAAATAAACTAAACTCCAGAGCTGAGTAAAGTGATCCTCGCTGATCAATCTGCAATGTTAGATAAAGTAGGGGAATGAGTACACAACTATGCCCAGTAGATGACAAACTTCATCAACCAGCATGCTCAAAACATTTTACAGAAACATTAACAAATCAAAAGGAGTTAAAGGAACCCATAAGCATGTCAGAAAACAGAACAGAAGTCCATACAATAGAGGACTAAACAGAGTTAGAAGCAGACAGAAGCAGAAAAACAGAGCGGGACACTAGTTGATCACAGTATACAGACAGAACAAGCAACAAGCTCATGAACAGAACGAGGAAACCTCACTCGTAAACAGAACAGGTGAAAACACCCGTGAACAGAAAGGGGAACATCACCCGTGAACAGAAGGATCCTACATAGCGCGCTATGAGACAGCGAAACCAGCCATCCAAAGGCTCAGACACAGAGATAACTAGGTCCCAAAACATAAGCTTAAATACAAATATGCATATGTGCACCAAAGGCACCAGAAAGCACATAGATGGCTTGGAAATCAGAAGGGGAATCCAACCCCGTAAACGGAAGTCAAAACAGAGCTCAAACGAGCAAGTTATGGTCAAAACAGTACCATGTCCGAACTTGTGTCCGGACATCAATGTTCGGACACAAGTCGAGACTCAGAAGTCGAAAACAACAGATGTCCGAACATGTGTCCGAACTACGAAGTTCGGACACAGGTCGAACATTAAAACAGTAGTAGAGACAGAGGTGTCCGAACATCAAGGTCGGACAGTGTTCGGACGTTCTTCGGAAATCAGACACCGCAAAGTCCGAACTTGTGTCCGGACATCCATGTTCGGACACAAGTCGAGGCAAAATCAAGAATACAGAAGGCTGTCCGAACTTCAAAGCTCGGACGGAAGTTCGGACACAGCGAAAACTTCAGAGAATTAAAGCGCAATAGGGCATGTCCGAACTTCCAAGGTCGGACCGAAGTTCGGACATGCTGAAAAACTCAGAAGACAGAAGCGATTTTCACACAACAGAGGCATCAAAACATTGTCAAAACATTATAAGTTTTCAGAAAACAACCTTGGGGGTTTGTAGGCATTAAAATGACGTTAAACAGACAGTTCACAATCACAATCCAAGATAGAACGCAATCCGAATTCAGAACCGGAACGAAACTCCCCAAGGCCGAACACACTAATCGAATCCATCAGCCACCTACCTCAATCACAGCAGAGACGAAATCCCAATTTGAATAGCAGAGTCCAGGCCAACACAGACCAAAACACAGATCGAAGTGCAATCCCAAAACACTGAACCAACAACAAATGCAGAGACAAGCCCAACTCAGAAAACAGAAGACTCACAACCCTGGAACTGCCACTGATAAACGCAATTCAAACCCTTACCTGAATCTGACAGCGGAATCGCAGACGAAGCCAACAGCAGCAGAATTTGACAGAGAACGTCGGGAGAATTCACTGATTACAATCAGATTTCAGAGAAGGGAATTAGGGATTGAAGAAGTTCCCAAAACTGATTGCAATACCAAACAACGAAACACCAACCTGATTACGAAGAGAACAGTGAGACAAAGTAGAGTTCACAGCAGCAGTCAAGTCTTCAATCAGCAGCACTTGGACAGATTGGTGAAGAGCAATACGTGAAGAGAGAGAGAGAAGAAGGAAGGCACCACGACTCTGAGGAACTGATCGGAAATCAGGGATTTGAATAGAACGTGATTAACATCATGATAAGAGAAGTAATATCTCTTAATTGATAAAATAAATCCTTTACCTGAAAATAAACAACGAAAGACCTCCACGCCCCTTACTTTAATCCAAAGGACTTCCATGTCCTAAATTAAGATTAAACCAACTTAAAAATAAGTTGTGACAAAATAAAATATAACCAAATCTTGGGTTATAACATTATTAGGTCTTAACCAAACTTATCCCAAGCTTAGAGCACATTTTCGCCAATATTGGCTTTAAGGTATTTATTTGTGTTTTGTTTGGTTTAGTTGTCTACCAAAGTCTCCTAAGGACTTAATTAACCTTATTAAATCATAATTGAATGTTATAAAGTCTTGGTAGGCTCTTTGGGTCCTAACCAAGTTCACTCCAAGCTTAGAGCATGTTTTTTCTCAAACTGTGTCTTAGTGTTTTATCGTGTTTTTACTATGGTTTAAATTGTACACTGATGTTTATAAGGAACTTTTTAGCCTTTAAATACCATAGTTTAAAATTTAAACAACATATCAAGGTTTGGGGTATTTCATTAATAAGTTAAAATTTAGGAATATTTGTAATTAGATTACATAAAATGTTACACAAATAAATCTTATTCTATAGTTAATAATAAATAAATGTAATACTTTTACATCTAAATGTGAAGTGGATTAGTAAGTCTAGATTAAATCATCTCTTAACATTTATAGTATTTAAATATAATGTAATGTTTTAAGATAAAATCATTAAAAGGATTATGATATAATCTATATTAAACTATGATTTGGGAATTTATCTAAATAATTATCCTTAAGTTTCTTAGAATAAGATAAGCCATATAAAATACATTTATTACCAATATTCAGGATGTGAGTTTATAATTAAGTGATGTATTCAGTAGTTAGAACTTATAAAAGGTTTGTAAAGAGGAATTAGATACCTAAAACCTTAAAACCTTTAGTTAGATGAAACTAGGTTATATAAGAGATCATATTGATCTACTTTACAACATTGAAAATATTAATATATCATTTGAATATAAGGTATGGGGATTTTTCAAAATATATTATCTTATTACATAATTAACAATTTCACTTAAGAATCAGAGTTTAACTCTTAGATAAATTTTACCTTATGTTAATATGTAATGCTTATCCTAAAACATAATAAAGGGAATTAATTTATTAAGTTATTCCTTTGAAACCTTAGGGTTGTAAAACAATTTAAAACGTATTTAAGACTTAAGTTTATTGAAGTTTAGTATAAAAGGATTGTACATAGACTATGGGGGGATGGGTGTAAAAATAAGACATTTAGGAAATTAAATGTAAGTAAGGATACATAAAAGGTTATACTAAACACCTTATTGTATAGGTAATAATAAAACATATAATATACCTTGTGAATACTAAACGCAAGATTAATTCGTTAAATCTAAGTTAAGTACAGTATAGTTATTCAGGATGAGAAGCAATTTAACATCTCATGACAAGTTTATTAGATGGTTGTAATTAAAAGTCATTCTGAACTAAGGATATGATAATTGAGTTTAGTGGCTCAATTAAGTATCATAAAATGTATCTACCACACTATGATTCCAATATACAAGATGTAGATCTTAATTAAGTTAAAGGGAAGAGTTAATCATAATAGGTCGGATAGTAGATGTTGATAAGAATGAATAATCGTTACATTATGGGATAATAATATAGTATTCTAAGACAAACCTATCATGGGTTATGATACGACGTTATTCTAAATTAAGAGTAAGGGTATTGAGATTAAGAGTTATTATTGACATTCTAAGATAAGTCGAATGTTATATATAACATTTAATTGAGACTTAGAAATAAGAGTAAGGAGTTTATTTAAGCTTAACGTAGGCTACAAGTGATTGATGATAGACTACATTTAATATTCTTCAGAGTACCGTTGAATGCTTGCGCAAGTTGACTAGAACTGCTACAATGTAAATTAGGTACGATTTCTCGTACTCTTATGCTTTGCTAACAAGACTTAAAGGATATTTTTGACAAACGCTAATTGTTCTCAGTGGAATTTCTAAAAAGGAAATGGTTGTGTGACTAACTAAGCTTGTGTGACTAACTGAGCCTTGAATGTGAAACTTACATGGTTTTTGGTTCCTTCTATTTGGTTATCCCGTTAGACATTAACTGCTTAGGGTTTACGCTTCTACACTCTGTAGGACTGAGTGTTTTGGTATTGCTCTCGGTAGTTAGTGATCTAGTGGGAATGTGGAGAAGGTCAATTTTGGTAATTCTTCTTTTGACTCTGGATATCGTTTCATCCATGAGCTGGGTCTTGATGTTTCGACGTGCGCGCGTCTTCAATGGTAACAGTGAGGGGTTGTATATCCCCTGTCCCAAAAGGGACATGGTAGACAATGAGGGGTTGTATATCCCCTGTCCCAAAAGGGACATAGTAGACAGTGAGGGGTTGTATATCCCCTGTCCCAAAAGGGACGTAGTAGACAGTGAGGGGTTGTATATCCCCTGTGCTAAAAGGACGTACTTGGCGGTGAGGGCCATCTCTACCAATTGAATTATTCCACTCTTGAGTTATTGGTTCTTGGATCTATCTTATCATTCCTAGTTCTTTGTGACTATCTGAGTCTTTCTACTCCTAACGGGAATTGGGTTAAACTAAGGCATTGGATGTTCACTAACACATGGTGTGGTTTTGTTTCACTAACTTTACCTTTCTGTTATTCATCTTTCTTCTTTACTTGTTATCTTGATTTGGTGATTTGTGGAATGCCTTGCTCCTCTGTGTGGATTAAGTGATTGCTTCCAAGCTATTATTTAGTTAAGAGTTGTATTATAAGTTTGTTTTTGGAGGATCGTACCAGTTCCATTCCAGGGAACTGACCCACCCCTCTCGGGGTGGGCTGCTTGGTTTTATCTTGCAGGTACGAGTTACTTTACAGGTGGCCACGAAGAGAACGAGCGATTGGGATGCGATTAGGTGTTGTGGAGAGTTTATGCGTTTTATTTCTGTTTTATTTTTGTTAAGTTTTCTCGAGGTTCAAGCCATGACAATTGTAATCTTTAAGTTGTAATTGGTGAGGTTTGGTGCCGGGTGTTTGGAACCCGATGGTCTGTACGCCTTTAGTATTTTGTTTCCGCTATTAATATGTTAAATAGGGGTGTTACATCTGCTTTATACCGGATTACACCGGCTTGTGTGCTATCTGTTGTTTGAAATAACGATCAAGATAATTGTTGTAAAATGTTGTATTACTCTTGTGCACTGTTGTGTTACTTTATGTGTGTGATGCTACTAACTATAACGTGTATGTCCCACGCATAAAACACTACATTACCAGTGGATTAAATACCTGCGTTTAATTATACCGAGAACTTGTACTCAAGTTTCTCACTAACTTCACTTTATAACAAACGTCGTTATCCTAAACGTGATAACTTACAATACACATTGTGTTCTTGGTTAACGTCCTTGTGTGACATCCAACAAATAATATACTACGAGAAGCGAGGAGCCCAGTTGTATCTGGTCATGCATGCTGTAGGAGTTGTACCTATCTCAGGTCATCTCCTATTCAAATTTACGTCGCGACGGGAGTTTTGGGTGCACTATGTCACTCACCGGGACCGTACCGGAACATTTCAAGTTAAGAGGAAGACTTCACTTCTCTCGAGGGTACGATACCCACCTCTTTTAGTACAGGAGTTAACTACGTTATCTTCTGAGGGAATTATTACCCACCTACTTGTACGAGAGTCCCATCTTGTCTAAGGGTTTATCATACCCGACCGATTTACTCTATGAAGATGGAGTTTAACGAGGTCACTATACCTCCACTGTTGTGAGGTACTCTTATATACATGTTAGTCTCATTGTGAGGATCTGACTACTAGCAAACAATTACAGACATCTAACCTGACCTTCTGAAGTCTTGTTCTGTGTGACATTGTTATCATTGTATGGATGCTTGTTATGATTATGTTATGATGCTCATTTACAGCTTTACAAAAAAATGACTTGCATGTATTCGACAAAGTAGTTGGTGTGGCCCAGTAGCCGGTGGGCTGCACGTTTTTCATACCGGCAAATTATTTTGCTGAGCCGTTTCATGGCTAACTGTTATACCCAAAATTTCACCCCCCGGAAGAGAGTCTCTACTAATAGGCTAGTAGCAAGGGTTCCCAGTTCGATCGGCACATTTCAGAGTACTAGGGACAGCTTAGTCATCTCCAGGGGCATTTTCGTAAGTTTTCAAGGCTCCTAAGCCCCCTATAGGCTTTCTCTCTCCTCCAAATAAGGGTCAAATCAATTCAAAATTCTTTGAAATTTTAACCCATGATAGAGGATGACATCTGAAGCATAATGGCGTTGGAATTTTGATTTTTCAAATTTCCAATAATTTTCTAGCAATTTCTGATTGAATCTGACGAGAAATTGAATTTAAAAATATTCCAATATCCAAAAAATTCGATTCCACTTTAGAAAATTCAGAAATATCATCCTTTACCCATGTGTAAAATTTCATAATCAAATTCCTTTTGGAAGCCCTTGAGCTAAAACGTCGGTAAATCTCAGTTTTTACCGGATTTTTCTATCTTTAAGGAATCCTATATAAGGAACCTTATCCCATGATCAAAGGAGAACCTGAAGAACCCTAGACTCTCAAAGAAGGCAGTTGTCTCTTGCTCTTCACGTTTTTGAACTCCAGAGCCACAATCAAACACCGAAATCTCACCAAAATCAACACCAAAACATATTTTTCAACTCCCACAACATCATCAATCATCAAACATCAACCAAACCACCTCGAAAACGTGAAGAACACCTTCAACAATCAACAACCAGAAGCTCGGGTCAAACACAATCCAGAACCGGCACCATCGGAGCCTCCAAAGAATCCCGACGTGAAGAATCCTCTTGAATTCGAAGGTAAAATAGGTTACAATCCCACTTTTCTAATTCCCCACAACCTTATTAACTCTCTGTTAAATTTTGGGTTCAAACTAACTTTTTTACGCTTCTGTACAGCTGTTTGCTTAAGCTTATATCCAATAAATTGTTTACCAAGTTTCGTGCTTAATTCGAATTCAAATTGAGAACTTTCAATCACTAACGTCTTGTACATCTTTCAGGCTACACACCCATAAAATTTGAGCAAAAAACACCTTCGGGAACAGCCTCAACGCCGCCGTCCGAGGGCGGTCCGCACCCACGGACGTCATGTCCGGGGTCCCGGACTCCCTGTCCGTAAGCCCGGACGCCCACGGACGATGGCGGGATTTTAAAAAATTCAAAATTTAGGTTTTCTAATAATGTCCGGGCCCACGGACAGCCTGTCCGTGGCCCCGGACTTTGCATTTTTTTTTGTTTTCCTTTAATTTCGGCTCTTCTGTATAATTAGGTTAACTGGGGTCCGTGGTCTCGGACATGGTGTCCGTGGCTACGGACGTAAGCAAAATTCGACCTGATTCTGCCTCCGAAACCCTAGTTTAGGTAATTTCACTTTTCACTTTTATTTTCTATCAAAAAATGCTAAAAAACATAAAAAAAGAAGCTCGCGCATTTAGGTTAAAACGACTTCGTGATTAGCCGTAAATAAACTAAGTAGAGGAAAAACGACTTCTGGGGGTAATGAAAGTAATTGAACCCTAAATAAGTCGAATACCAAGCCCCCGAACCCGAACTCTTCCTTTCCTAATTTATCCTAGGTTAAAATTAGGTGGCGACCATAATAGGTTCCAGTGAGCTAGCCTAGGTTTTAATAATTATTGTTATATGACATAGTTATTAATCTTAGGTTATAAGTGGACCTAAAACCCGGTTAGATCCTAATCAATTTAATCAACATAGGATAGGGTTTAAAATCGAGGCTCACACTAACCATTTCCAGGTACCTGAAGAAAGAAGAAAATACCCGACCGAGTGTAGGTGGGGTAGAATTAAGATAGGGATTATTATTGCCGGCACCAATTTACAGTACTGTATTTTTACTATTGGTTTTGTTATTTTAAGCGGTTTTTATTCAGTGCTCTGACCGTAGCATTTGTAAGTTGTATTGGAGTTAGCCTTGTTAGTCATATGGGTGACTAGCGGCGTTGTAGCACCACCCGTTGTTATGTATATATTTTCCGCTGCATTTCCAGTTATCTTTGGGAGCTATCATCGTACAGGTTGTGGAGTTTCGGGTTGGGGTGTTACTAAAAGTGGTATCAGAGCGTAGTTGCGCTCTGAGATCTGAATACAACCGAAATTAGCCTTGGGATATAGGGTGTGTGATAGAACAGTGAGGAGTAGAAAGTTAGTTTTTACTTGGTCCGCCGAAGGGCGTTAACAACTGTTCAAACTTACAGTAACTACAAACTATGACCTGTCTAAATAATGAGCAGATGTCATGAAAAGGAATACATTAATTAACACAAATACTTAAGACTACCTGAATTGGCGAAAGGGTTTGTTGAAGACCGTACGACGCCAACTGCCATCCACACGGGAAGCTGACGACGAATAACAGTGACGCCATACCCATGATAACCAGAAAGGCAAACAATACCGCCAAGTATACAGTGATGATGGAGTAAAATATATCTCAATGGACATACACCGCATGATGATCCAACCTGCATGGCGCACTTGCTACAACAAGTGCTGCTCCAGTAAACCAAATAAAGGAGAATGAAGACCTACACGGAAAGAGAAAATACTAAATTTTATGGGATACCCACGCACTGAGCTTACCGCCCAGTGCGGGACTGGATGATCTTACAATCCCTTACTAACTTCGTGAGAAGATCGTGCGAAACCTTGAAATATGACTACCAGTGTAGTCCTACCAAAATAACCAATGACAGTATCAAGAAAATTAGAACAGAATCATACTATATCTAACTACACATCCAACATAAATAAACACAGGATGTAATACGTGCTCAAATACCTAGGGTCTCAGCTAGTATCATTACAGTGACAATGCTGGACTCCTAATAAATAGTGAGAAGAGAACAAACTTTAAATTTATATTTTCAGAAGTCAGGAAAAATACTTCTTTAGTGATGTCAAGTGCTACATATATATATACATATAATTGGGAGGTTATTAACCTAAAACTTTTTAGGAGTATTGATATATTTCAGAGGGATAAGTATCATAAAATATACCTACCCTATTTTGAGGCACATGTCCTACTCTATCCTTATGGATTTATACGAGCTTATGTCTTCTATGACAGCTCAATTTAGGAATGTAAGTAAAGAACGCATGAGAACAAATAAAGTTACCTCCTAATGTAATATAAATTTTTATATGATCATAGTAACAAATAACTCTCTATGGAGGCAATGTAAGCTATACTAAGAGTTTGAATTCGGATATACACCAAAGGTGAGGGGAAGTTAAACTTAAAAGAGGGAGAACATACCCCTTGACTTGTAACAAGCGTTTTACACGTGAACTTTCCTAACAATATATATCAATCTCTATGATTATAAATCCCCTATTTTATACACCTAAACAACCTATTCTTGGAAGCCATTGAGTTTGTGGATTAACCATGTTCCTAGGAGGAAGTAACAAACATTAAGCGTTGATTGTTTTGTCACCAAACCGTAGGATTCAAATGGGAAACCCTTAATTTGGGATGGTACTAATATTGAAGGACACTTAACCTAGGTCGAACTCATGATTCACCTGATTTATGGAGTTTAATTAAAGTCAGAATAAAACAAGCTTGGAACAGTAAGAAATAATACTTGTGAGACCATAAATATATAATGAGTAATAAAAACTTTTCTTAGAGTCTTATTCCAAATTTAGTAATAACTATGACTGTCCTTGTTCCAAGTGATGATAACCACATTATAGGTAATGATCAAGCCCTGATAAGTTAAATACTAGAAAGGCCTTTTAAAGAAAAGAGTGTATTCTAAGGTATCCAGGTCCATAATTGAATTTATTGCTTGTATGATGGGTCTAAGAGTCAAATGATTGCTGAATATATTTATTAGACAATATGGGTCTAGATGTTTTAATAAGAATTTATGTTTTATGCCAAGAGGAAAAACTGGCTTCCCCGCTTGATGATTCGATCAAAGGAATTTAATTCCGGGGATTAAGGAACACACTAGTTTCAAGTGTAAGTTACAACCGTTACTAGAGTAGTTGTATAACAGTCAAGGAAGAATGCTGTAAACACCATGTCACAAAGTCTTGATAAGATAAAATTTGGAAACTTGCAATTATGTGGTTGTTTGATATTTGACCTGGGAGGTTGAACTTGATCCTGGTCAGGTCAAGGGAAAACCAAAGACAAAATGGGGTGGAGGGATAGTTCAACACTGACGCTGACCCCGTCAGAGTTGGATGATTCCTGAGACTCCCTACAAGTGGTCACAAATATCTCTGTGATAGTAAGTATTTGTTCTTAATTTTAATATAAAATTTGACTAATAAAGTATATGAGATGTAGAGGGCATAAGTTAAAAGATAAATTATCCAGGTTATCTTGAAGAGATTAAAATAGCAAAATCAACTCCGCGTATGTCAGAAAATAGTCAACTGTGAGGGAAATACTAACTGCTATTATACCATGAACCATGTTAATAAGTTAAATATTAGATCAAGAGACAATTACCTATAATAGGAGTATTCTCAAGTTACCTTCTAAGTTATGGCCATATTACCATCTGAAGGGAAAGATCGACTTCCAGTCTTTCTTTATGAATTTAAACCCAACATATTTAGTGGGAACCTACCTATAAGCTGGGTAGAATATAAAGAGTAGAAACATTATATTAATACTCACATGAGTTAATTCATAAACCGCGAAAACATGTGGAATTGTGAGAAATATGTACCTTGTTAGAAACCTTAGCGGGAACCCTACTGTGGTATACTTAATGAACAGACAATAAAAGATCGGATATGTACTACCGACAATTAGTGAATCGATAATAACAGGAAATCTTCTATACTATAAACAAGATGCACGACTCGACCGTAGCTCATACTCTATATTGAGAATGGAAACCGAATATGGTGACAGTAAACTAAAATACCAGAATCACAAGATGATGACCTGAAGACCAAGAAGAGGAACTTTAATATACCCCAGTATTATACAAGACCTGGACGCCGACGATTACAACTACAGGAGGCGTTGAATAGAAGACAAATTTAAAACCGACAAGAATACTGCAACCTTACAGCTACAACAACCGAACCACCGAATGCATCAACAACACCGACGAAGATGATGAACCCCACTATCGGGACGCTACAACTATCAATGAAGAATCTATGCAGTAAACCAATCGGGTAAGGACCCATGGAAGGAAGAATGCTTCAACTAAACGTGCGAGAGCTTATGGACTTGACAAGGAATAATCCTAAATTGGACAGGTAAGTAGTAATATATATCAAGAAGATACCCCATATGCGAAGGCAACTAGCGGGAGGAACACAGGAAAAGAATCAACTCTGATAAAGAGCAAGACGCCTCAAAAATATTGACGAGAAGAATCTTAGTGGAATCGCCGTCATGAGCAGCTATCAGAAATAAGCACACAGGCACAAAACAATAAAGTGAAACTCGTGAAGAACTCCACGATGAAAAATCAAATGGAAGGCGAACTGTATTACAGTATATGCCACGTAGGGGAAGAACCTCGTAGTAGATTTGTCCAAAAAGGATAATGAAAGATACATAACATGTGCATGAGCATCACAGGATGGGCAAACCTTACAATAGTATTGGAAGCCCAACGTACAGTAATCTGATATACAATGAAGAATACCAAGCAATGCTACAGCTAACAGTTACTTAGAGACAAAATAATCGGGAGTAGTGGCATGACGCGGCACATCGACCCGACAGTCTAAACAAGACATGGAATAATATCGGCAACAAATAAGATGGTAAATCACCTTCACCCATACATACGGGATTCAAATATAAAAGCATAATAATGCAAAATAGAACATGTCAGAGAATGCATAGACTCTTAGGGGCAATACCCCGTAAAAGGACAAAAGTCCGTCAGAATCAACAGTGACAATCAAACGAAAATAATGATGAACACAACTCACCAACCCAACATGTGAACATAAAGGAACTTAAATATACCACCTATGAAGCGCATTTAAGACTATTCCAAAATGATTGAGCATTACATAATCAGAGTCGTGCAACGGAAGCGGGTGGTCCCATCAGTTAAAACTATCTACTGAGCTCAACGGAAATGCACAACGTATTTAACATATCTTAACAAAAAATATGTGCCATACCCACCAAAAATCTTACAGTCGGGAGGCTATCTTTTAAACTAATCATAAGTTTCAAATAAGGGTGAAGATTGGTCACTATTTATAGACAAGTTATGCTAGTCTAGGGTACGTGGGCGTACCCCTCTTTTAAGGGGGGGAGATCCTACTACGTTTTAGCATTTTTAGCATGGAAGTACGCTTTCGTTGTACTGTTGCACTGTGATTTGTATGTGTACATGTGTGACTTTGTGATTCTATGAATTTCACTTACTAATGTGTACTACGTTACACTGGCATGAATGGATTATGTGTACTACGTTACACTATATTAAAGCTACTTTGTTTCTACGTGATTATGTGTACTACGTTGCACTATATTGGAATGACTCCGTGTTTGCATGATCAGTACTATGCTACACTACTATGAATGAATTACGTGCACTACGTTGCACTGCACTAAAGTTATTTTTGGTGATGACCTTTCATGCTCATTATACTGTATGTTATGATTAAATATATACTACGAACTGAAAAGTAGTGAAACTTGGGACTTGATCCCTAAAATAGAATTGAGTTGTGGATGCTTAGTGGAACTTGATTCCCCACAACCATTTGAAATACCCCGAATCTAATTAATACCTGCTTATTATTAAATAATGAAGAATTGATCTAGAAACAGATCATTTTAGTTACGCATGCTAAGCTATGCATGCAAACATTACGTAAATTAATATTATTACACGTGCGCATGCAAACTCACGCATGCAAACGTCACGAAAAACAGTCGTTTTACCATAAACGCTAACTGGCGTAATGTTACTAAAAGTATTAACGTACTCGTACAAACGTTTGTTGTAACACCCCATCCAACATTAACACACTTAACGACCAACTGCAGTGGAAATCATACTTCATCACATTACTTAACTCGTTGGTGTTACACGCCGTTAACCACCCACGTGGCTAACAAGGCTATTACATATACATTGTATCGGTCTGATGGACTAGATTCCCGAGCGACTACACATTACTGTCCCTCTCCATAAACAACAACAACAACAAATACCTTAAATTGTACCGAGTATTCACAAACTAATGCCGATAACAATTTCGGTCTTACTACACCTACTGTACATATATAACTTAAATGCATACCCATGTACAACGACTACCCCGTCCTACTCTCGAACGGCTTCCAGCTCCTTGTACCTGAAATAGGAAAAATAAGAGAAAGGGTGCCCCCCCAGGGGCTCAGCACCTTTGCGGGTATGGTAATCTTGCAGCCCGCATGCTACCGGGCCACGCACAACTAATTGTCGTCTTAGCATGCGGTTGATTATATTTGAATCATACATGTAAACTATAAACACACAACACATAACATTCCACCACAATGGGCTCAACGAACAGATAACACATCCTTACTTGATAAGCCACTCATTGTGTTCATAAACCCTAGAGGGTTCTCCTCTAGTGGAGCTACTTCCTTAATAGACGACACTTACCCAATAATCGGGTTATCCTTAAACGCCTCTTTTATAAACTGGGATTCATATCCATGATCCACATACACCACATAACAACACTTTTCATGTTTCAACGTGCACATAACATAACATCGCAATGGGAATTGCAGTACAATAATAACACATAACATAACGGGAACGGTTCTCTTAGAAACCGACCCAAACATAGTTAATTCACTTATGAGCCTAGAGAATGTCACCCTCATGATAAACTCGTTATACAACACTCATTACCGTCCTAATAGTCGGAAGAGTAACTTAAGTTATGATGGTTCGGATATGGTGACCCGAACACACCACATAAACACATGTTCCCCCTAAACCAATCATAAGTCAGAATAGCTAAGCTTTGGAGTAAGCTAATGGGAGATCGTGACCCGTGAGGGAACAACCATAACAGAGAAGGGTAAGGCTAAAAAGGATACCCACTCCCAAAACACGCGACCGGCCTAACCGGATTCCTCACCCCCGTTAGTACATATTTACTTGTAGATAATAGTTAGAGCCCCACTATGGAACCTATCACATCCACACACCAAGAAGGTATTTCGACTTGGTTAAACACACGAGGGAGGTCCATACATTCACACACAACATCACACAATTAACTCACGCATAACCATGGTTAGAACGTCCCATGGTTTGGGTCGTTAAATCTGGATACCGTTCTCTTATGTGATCCTAGATTTAGTTAGCTAAGGTATAACACTTTCGAGGTTAAACGGTATTGGAATTGAACACGCCACATAAATGAATTTGTATAAACTCATTACATGTTTTATCTCACAACGTGGCAAACACACAGAAAAACACATTGGCATACAAGCCGGTGTAATCCGGTAGGACACAGGTTGTAAGAAAACCATACCTTTTCACTCTAACGTGCCATCACATGTTCCTCGTAACATCTTTGAACAACTGGTAACATTACATTTACTTTTATTAACATCGGGGTAACATGATTGTTTAAAGTCTAATGCTCATAACTTATCCTCGTTAACTAGTTAAATAACTTCACATTTTAACTTGTTTTACTTTTACATTTTAATACAACTTTTCCCCCACTAAATTGTCATTATAACTCACTTAACATGTCCTTAACAATCTTATAACATCATTACTTAATAATCCCCATCATCCTATAATCTTAAACAATGTTTTTGGTCCATACAGCGCCTTGTCCGAACTTGTGTCCGGACTTCCCAAGTTCGGACACTATTCGAGGCTCAAATGGGTGTAAACAGACGACTGTCCGAATAGGCCTCCGAGCTTCCCAAGTTTGGACGCTGTTCGAGGCCAAAACAGAATATAGAGATAGGTGTGTCCGAACGTCCAAGTTCGGACGGTAGTTCGGACACTGGTCGAGGCTTTGAAAACTTACGCGCAACAGGGCATGTCCGAACGTCCACGTTCGGACGGTAGTTCGGACATACCAAAACCTTCATTTTCTATACCTTTAAACACTTACTCATTTCGTGTCAAAATGCCCAACACTTACAGTATTTCCCCCTTAGGTTTATAGCATGTCCCCACACATTATTTAGCCCACCAAAATACTTTATGTCCTTCCAAGAATTTTCTTCACAAGTTCAAACATCTTCCTTACCTAAATATCATTTCCTCCTTGTACATCAACATTACCTAAACCTTAACAAACTCCTCCAAGACTTTAGTACATCCCAAAACACCCATTGGATTTCTAGAACTTCCAAGATAATCCCTTAATCCTTCTTGCCTTCTAAAACACCTTAATGCACCTTTCTTTCCCTAGTAAAACACTTAACCATTCTCAACACTTCCAAACTCACCAAAACTCATTTCAAACACTTAAAACTTCTTATACATTATCTAAATTTTGACATGGGTTCTTCTAGCACATTGCTATAACAAAGCACATAGCTTTCACCATTAGACATTCAAGAACACCTAAAATCCATCAAGAGTATTCTCACACACAAACACTTAGGTTTTCACCCTTTTACAACCAAAAACACTTAATCACTTAATACACATTCCTTACACACAAACATATTGTTTTTCCTCCTTTAACCATCCAAGACACTCATCTTCACAAAGAATGTTCTTTACACACATCTAAATCCTTAAACTACACTACATCACAATATAGTGCATAAACTTAAATTGCTTGACACTTAGGTCCTTAAATAACATGGCTCATAGGCCTTTAAATTGCATAAACCTTAAACACTGAATTTCCCACATATATATTGCCTTTGACCTGCAAATGCACTCAACAATACATATGCCCTTAATAAACTCCTTGAGAGCATTTTTCTAGCTCATTTGTCATTGGCTCCTTAAGTATTTTATTAAGCAAATCAAGCTCATTTTTCCTAGGCATTTAAACTACGTTGAGATAGTTTGTTTACCTCTTTTCCTTCAGAAGTTTTTCATTCTAACCCCTTGCTCCTTCTTCGATAGAAAACCGGCAAGGCTTGATTGCTTGTCAACTTCTAATCAATGTACAAGCAAGGTAATGAGTATTCAAGCTTCATGCTTAAACTCATTGTAAACTCTAGGTTATATATATTGTCTATACACTTTAGGATAGTTGTTTTACCTTGGAATGAAAAGAGAGCTTTGATAAGTGTCAAAATGAGCATGTTTTATAGGTGTATTTCATGTTTTATATTAGCACTTTTCTTGCTCATTCCTCCACTACGGTTAGTTTTCCTCTAGTTTATGTTTTATTGTTTATCTCACAAAATTATTGGTTTAACATGAGGAAAACCAAGCCGGGAGTGAAGTAGTCAAAGAGACGAACGCGTAGACGCAAGCGGCTCAGAAAACGGAGTCCAAACGAAGAATCTAGAGCCGGTCAAAGTTGGAAGGAAAATAGGCCACGGTCAATGGTGCAACCGCGCCTGTTATAGGCGGACACCACCACACCAACCGCCAGGCGGACACCCATGCATTACCGCCACTTATGAGGCGGTCCTCTCTGATCCAACCGCGAGGCGGTCGTCTCCACCTCTACCGCCACTTATGAGGCGGTCTCCTCACATGCAACCGCGAGGCGGACAACACTACCACTACCGCCACTTATCAGGCGTACTAACAGGCGGACAACACTACCACTACCGCCACTTATCAGGCGGTATTAACAGGCGGACAAGATTAAAATCGCAAATCCGGCTAGTTTCTTCTTCGCGCGCAGTCGTCATCTTCAACTTGAATCGTCTTATCTATCTACCCCGACGCCTACCTTAAATCGCTCCTGCAGTCTGCCTCCTGTCCCCTGCAATTAATGCTTCAATCAATGAAGCAATCAATGAAGCAAATATCTACGTACCACTACTCTTCATTTTCTTCTATAAATACCCATTCCCTACAGCCTTGTACGAGTGCACGGAGAAACCAGAAAAATCACTCATTCTCACCTCATTCATTCTCTTCCATTTACACTCACATACATCTCATACCCCAGTTCTCTAAATTCTCAAATTCACCCACTTCTCTTATAATAACCTACGTACATGTTTCACTCTTCGACCTCTCCATTTCTCCATTCACTAATCACGTCTCCGTGCTGTTATTACGTCCAACCTCTGTCAGATTTATTACCAGTTAATATGTCTGGCTAAGGAGGATTTGCTCCGGGCAAGGTTTTTTAATTATGGTTTGTTTAATTATGTAATCAATATTTTTACCGGTTTTTAAATACAGTTTGTTACGCTTAAAGGATTTCTCTCACCATTTTAATAAATTACATGAATTTATTAAATGTTTTCCTAAGTCTATTTTGATCAGACCAGGTGATAAATAGACAGGTTATTTAAGCCGTAAATCTGGAAAACTTATTATGATTTAATAAGTTAGTATTTACAGATGCAATTATAATTCCTCGAATTTAACGTCCGTTTACATAGTGCTGCTCGAACCTTGATTAGACCGAGCATTTTCTGGTAAACGAGTTCTTAAGGGTCTATGACTTAGTCCTTAGGATAAAACAGGAATTTTGCCAAACTAATTTATTAAACCGGAAGAGATAGCATAATTAATCAGATTATATAAAACCTGAACCCGGAGTTCCATTTAATTCATCTGCACTCAGCAATTTAATCTGCTCTTTTAATTCTCTAAAAACAAGTCAATTAACTTCCCCCCTTTTGTGACAAGCTTAGGAACTACTTTAGCTCGCTATAAGTCCCCACGGTTTGACCCCGGCCGCTTCTGTCTTCTACACTACTACGACCGGTTTTAATTTGCAGCCCGACGGATATTTTGAGTATTAATTTCTTTTCTTTTTTATAACTACACCTCTTCTAAATCACTCACGATAAATCCATTCTGCAAGCTTGAATAAGCATCAAGAGAGGACTCCTCCTTGTCCTTTAAAGATTGAAATGGAGCTATGGAAAACAAGAGGAGACACCATTAATGGTGAATTTTCGGACATGTAATAAAAATGAAGGAAATGTTGTTTTCTTTGGTTTTTCCTTACTTGAAGCAAAGGAGAATAACATGGCATGAAAATATGAGCTCAAGCTCCTTCAATGGTGAATCTCCATGGCCGAAATGGAGTTCTTGAAGATTTGAAAGATAGAAGTGTAGAGCTTGCTCCAACTAGAAGAATGGTGTCTTGAAATTGAATTTGGACCATGGAGTCATTAGTTACAAGCAAAAGGAGTTGTAGATGGTGAGGTTTGCTGTAGCAAAACCGATGGAGTTGGGAGAATGAAGGTAGTGACGGTGGGTGTGAGTGGGAAGGAAGGAATGAAATGAGAGTTTGCCTTTTACAAGATATTTACTTATAAGTAAATAGTAACTTTAGTGTCATCTTTATTTACTTATCAAACTAGCAAGATGGGACTCGCCACAATAAAACCGGCCCCCATCATCTACTTAAGGGTAGTTTGGTCTTTGTTGACCAATTAACTTACTTATATTGACTTATGTCATAAACTAGCATATTTTGGTTACTATTCACAAAAACAAGGCACATACTTGTGAAATTTTTTGATTTCCCATTGATTTAGACCTCCAAATGTGATACTAAGTAGTACACATGTTAATTAAAGAGTAATGATGGACATTTATCCATTCAAATCTCATTTACAAGACAATTTTCAAAATGGCTTTAAGATCCTTAAGCACATTTTGTATTTAACTTGTTTCAAGCTTGGTTTCTTTAGTAATTGATTTAATATGTTCATTAACATATTTATAAGGTATAGGTATGACCTTTAGGTCTTGTATAAATCTATCCCAAGCTTAGAGCACATTTCTGCCCATATTGACCTTAAGGTATTTATTTGTGTTTTGTTTGGTTTAATTGTCTACCAAGGTTTCATAAGGACTTAATTAGCCTTATTAAATCATAATTGACTATTATTTAGTCTTTGTAGGTTCTTTGGGTCCTAACCAAGTTCACTCCAAGCTTAGAGCATGTTTTTGCTCAAGTTGTGTCTTAGTGCTTTATTGTGTTTTACTATGGTTTAAATTGTACACTGATGTTTCTAAGGCACTTTTTATCCTTTAAATATCATAGTTTAGTATTTAAACAATATATCAAGGTTTGGGGTATTTCAATCTACCCCCCTTAAAAGAACTTCGTCCTCGAAGTTCACACTTCCCACACATCATTGGATTAGAACACAGGGATTACTTATAAAAATAAAACTTTCATAACCAAGCATACTTTAATCACAACCTCGACTTAACGGTCCGGGTACATATACACATCCATACATAACATAACATACTCACATGATAACCTCGGACTCAATGGTCCGGGTATCTTAACAACATTTGCACATACATAACAACCCTTAGACTCTTGGGCTGGGGTAACATAAAAACATTTAGACCCATAGGTCTTGATAACATAACAGCCTTTAGACACATAGTCTATGTAGCACAACAACATTTAGACTCATAGGTCTTGATAACTCATAGGTCTTGATAACATACACTTTGGAACTCAAGGTCAAATAATATTTATTACACATACCATACACATGTCATAGCATGTATAACATCAAAGATATCTTTTATATACATTGTGATCCTGCGAACCCGGTCGCGATGGACACCTTCTGGTCCCCGTCCCTTTGGGAGAATCAAAACAATCACTAAATCTTTAACATATACACTTCTCATGTCACCGGTCTGAAGACAAGGCTCATGCGTCCTCGGCTCGTGAGCAAGTACTACAAAAATATTCTTTACTAGGTTAAGTATAAGAGAATCCTTTATTTCAAATGTTAACCGACTGTTTTGAAAACACCAATTGAAAATCCTTTTGAAAACACATACAACTCCAAGTCCAACTTATGCTGTTTGCTTCTTTTCAAGCGTGGTTATTTATGACCACTTATAGGGAGCTTAAGAATCATCCAACCCTGATGTGATCAGCATCAGTGTTGAACTATCCTTCCACCCCAATTTGTGTTCGGCTTCCTTGATCACATGCAAATCAAGTTCCACCTCCCACTTCATTTTCACGCTCAAATAATACACTCATTTCCAATTTTCTATCTGTTGGTCATTTCTAGGCATAATCATACATCTCCAAGGGATAGAACTCTGTCTATCAGTTATCTCCACTCACTTTAATCCTGTTACCTAGGCAATCTTATTCTCACTATGTCGGTTCCATACCCTTTCATGAATCACTATATTACATATATACATATATTTTATCAAAATACAACACACAGTTTTACATTTATACACTGTCGGGGTTTTTGTTCCCCGGGAGTTTCTTTACTCCCTTATACTTCTACTCTCACACACAACTGTTAACAAAATAAAACACACTTATCACAATGGTATCCGCATCTTTTGTGCGCAGTTACCACAATTAAACCATGAATGAATGCGTATGTTTATGTAACGCACGCACCAATCATCCAAACAAATCATTTTGTGCTATGCATAACATAGCTCACGTACACTTGTACGGTAAAACACACTAAGCGGTTTTACGCTCTACCCCCTTAAAATGGATTACGCCCACGTAATCAGTCACTAAACATTGGCTTAAAATGTTCTGCCATTGTGAAGTGTTTTAACTTCCACGCGGTCTATTATACAATGCATCTGATTAGAGGATCTTAACCATATTGGCAGTTTAGTTCCTAAACCAAGAATTCTCATTGGAGTTTGCTTTAACTCTTAACGGGTTTCGATTCTGGCCTGTGAGGCTTCTAGGCATTAATAATTAGCCATTCACTCCTGTTCACTATGCACATTCAACACTTGAATCACTGGCTCACTAGTTTCTACTGCGCAACTCTAATAACTATAGAGCTTAGTTTGCCCCACTCGTTATTCTTACTGTATTGTACATCTCCCATTTATCACCTTTATCTTGGTAACAATGTTTCTCAACCGACGCATGGTATCTCTTACGTTAGCGACTCGGTGAGTTACAAAACTTTCCATCCACTTCTCTAATAACTTACTGCGTAAACTGCTACGATTTCACAATGATGACTTGTTTCCTTCCGACTTACTGTCGGTTGAGGTTGACTACTACTAGTGTGTAGTGCTCTCTCAGCTATTTCCCACACTTGAGGTATTCCATACCAATATTTGATATTTAGTGTTACCGTAGTCACTTTTATTCTTAATCCTGCCTCCACATTGTCCTGTACAAGTACTCTTTCAATTGGTATGTCTTTGCATTTCCTATGCATCAGTCACTCTGGTGTTATAAGCTTGCTTTCTGTTTCCACCACAATTAACATTTCCCGAATCCTAGGTATCGCACTCGATCAATACTGCGCAAATGCAATTACCGAAAACACTCAGTCATACAGAGTGCAGAGGCGTAAAACTCTTGGCAGTAAATCTCTTATGCGATGCAATAGGAATTTACACGTGTTTCACTGAGATTTTTTATCTATAGTACTAGCTACCGGCTTATTGCCAGTCTGTTTATAATCACTTCCCTTGCATCTCCACTGAGTTATCTGCCATATTATTATCTAAAAACACTTAAAAAACAGTCGCTTTCTGCACACCGTGTTCTTTCTTCTTGCACAACACTAACTTACATGGTATTCACTGTCATATTGTTTCACACATATACTTACATCGTTAGTAGTTTGGTTCGTCCTTTGCTTGGATGACTATTGAATACTCCTTGAGCGTTGATCATCGAGTCAAGCCGGCCGTATTTCAGCTCGGTGCTTCACTTTATACCCACATGCTACTCAACTAACTTTCTCGCAACGACAACATGGTCAATCCCTAAACATGTTTCTTGAACGGTTCACATAACTACCGCTGTTGGGTCTACAATATCGAGAGGTTACCCCACTCTTAATGCGGTGGTTCGTTCTCCCCTCTATTCACTTATACAACATAAACTTCTGCAATCAATAAATTTACATAACATATCTTGCTTTGTGGCTTATAAGCTTATTGTCTGAGCTGCGCTCATTGTAGGCTGTCCACACACATGTACTTTCTGTACAACATTACATGGTTGGATGTCATATTGGGCTCCATGACAAGGGCGTTGCATCATGTTCCTTTCATGGGATGCCCTTAGGATTGTAGTCCGTTCTCTTGACATTATGTTAAACTGGGTGTTAGTTTCAACCCTTGTGTTTCTGTCACGTTATTCGTTCACTATCGTTGATGTGAACACCCTTCAAAGATCGTTCTGGGTGTTGCTAAGTTATGCCATACATCTGGCTTGCACTTATTAGTATATTCAGTTAGCCACGCGTTTTTGCGTTCTTGACTAGCTTATTATCTTCTTCTGTGAAGATCAACATCTCCTGGTAGTGTAGGTACTCATTCTGGGAGTTTGCATCCCGTTCATTGCACATTAATGTGTCCACATTAAGCATTTGCCTCGTCATGTACAGGCTGGGTCACCATTCCAGCTATCATGTTTATCCCTGGGATCCTTAAAATATGCTATGTCTTACATAACAGTTAGTGCAGTTCGTATTCCCTGACTCTTAAACATTTCCTTGAAACCAATTCACTAACTCCTTTAGTCTCGTAAATTAACTGAGTTCCTTACTTCACCCATTCTCGGATCCTTTGCTCTTGATTGACTTACACTGCTGACCGATTACGGAGTCGACTACCTCTCGTGTTCCGGACTCTACTCGTATACATATGTGGGGTACCATGCTGATACATTGCTACTTACCCAACTAACCCATAAGTAGGTCTGTCAGCCCACAAGCTCCTATCGGAGTGCGGTCGTCCCACATTACAATTGGTACACTCGTAGTGTCCGTCACACGCCTAGGTGAAGTATTCTGTTGTCAACTCCCTTATGTTGTCCTATGACAACATGCATTCCGTGCTTCCCGAACTTAATCGAGGGGAAAGTTTATCCACTGTTGTATCTTTATCAACTACCCTTGGTTTACTGGTTTGGTTTAAAAGAAGGTTAGAAAGAAGTATTGGTTTGAAAGAAAATCTGGTTTTGAAAGAAAAGAGTTTGAAATAAATCTGAGTTTGAGAGAAAAAATTTCATGGTTTCACAAGTCTTCTTGTCTTAACCAAGTCTAGCTTCCACGGTTATGATGATCTCACTTAACTTCATGGTACTTTACTAAGTACTTCGTATTCGCTAAAAATTCTCCCGAATAGCCCTGTTATAGCAGCACTTGCCATGGCAAGTGCGCCATGCTAACTGGCTATCGGTTAAACACATACCGGTTGTGGTATTGTTCTTACCCGCACTGTTATCAGTGGCCTTGTTGGCCCTTACTTGACCTTACAGTCTAGACATTAAATCCTCTGGGGACTTCTCACTGTCTGCACATGACAATCATTAACTAGGGTTTTCCCATTCTTGGAGACCCCTTTTCTTTTGTATTGTTTTCTCCTCGTAGCCCGTTCCACACATTTGTCGTGGTTACTGAGACTTGTCTCTTGTTTGGGTACTACGTTGTAGTTCCCTTGGTGGTTGGTAAACCGTTGGTGTATTATTTAACATTTGTGGTCCCGTAGACACTGGTCTCGGGTCCCATTACTTCACTTTGGCCTGTTGCACGGTTGGTGCGTTGCAGCTGGTTGCTCTCGACTGCTCAGCATGTCGACCCAGGTTGCCGGAAATTCTATTCTCTTATACACAAAATTCTTCATCCTTCTATTAATGCGGTTAACATTGTTCAGATGGAAACCGTCTCCGGGATTCCCACTCTTCAGGATCTACCGTATGACTGGTCCTCCTTACTTACAGCGATGTTTAATAACAACCAGATCGGGCTTTCCTGAATATGACAGGACTTTCATCTCTCTGGCGTTGTTTCCCAAGTTATAAACAGGGATTGTGGAGGGCGGGAAGGATATTGTAGGTTTCCAGTACACACTGGTAATACCTAACTAGCGTATCTCTCACGCTATCACTCAACCCTTAACCCAAAGTACTAAAATCCTAACTCGGTACTTCCTAAGCTCGGTAATTCAGTCCTCAGAGCGATACTTCGCTCTGATACCACTTTTTGTAACACCCCATCCAACATTAACACACTTAACGACCAACTGCAGCGAAAAATATACTTCATCACATTACTTAACTCGTTGGTGTTACACGCCGTTAACCACCCACGTGGCTAACAAGGCTATTACATATACATTGTATCGGTCTGATGGACTAGATTCCCGAGCGACTACACATTACTGTCCCTCTCCATAAACAACAACAACAACATATACCTTAAACTGTACCGAGTATTCACAAACTAATGCCGATAACAATTTCGGTCTTACTACACCTACTGTACATATATAACTTAAATGCATACCCATGTACAACGACTACCCCGTCCTACTCTCGAACAGCTTCCAGCTCCTTGTACCTGAAATAGGAAAAAGAAGAGAAAGGGTGGCCCCCCAGGAACTCAGCACCTTTGCTGGTATGGTAATCCCGCAGCCCGCATGCTACCGGGCCACGCACAACTAATTGTCGTCTTAGCATGCGGTTGATTATATTTGAATCATGCATGTAAACTATAAACACACTACACATAACATTCCACCACAATGGGCTCAACGAACAGATAACACATCCTTACTTGATAAGCCACTCATTGTGTTCATAAACCCTAGAGGGTTCTCCTCTAGTGGAGCTACTTCCTTAATAGATGACACTTACCCAATAATCGGGTTATCCTTAAACGCCTCTTTTATAAACTGGGATTCATATCCATGATCCACATACACCACATAACAACACTTTTCACGTTTCAACGTCACATAACATAACATCGCAATGGGAATTGCAGTACAATAATAACACATAACATAACGGGACCGGTTCTCTTAGGAACCGACCCAAACATAGTTAATTCACTTATGAGCCTAGAGAATGATGTCACCCTCATGATAAACTCGTTATACAACACTCATTACCGTCCTAATAGTCGGACGAGTAACTTAAGTTAAGATGGTTCGGATATGGTGACCCGAACACACCACATAAACACATGTTCCCCCTAAACCGATCATAAGTTAGAATAGCTAAGCTTTGGAGTAAGCTAATGGGAGATCGTGACCCGTGAGGGAAACAACCATAACAGAGAGGAGGGTAAGGCTAAAAAGGATACCCACTCCCAAACAACGCGCGACCGGCCTAACCGGATTCCTCACCCCCGTTAGTACATTTTTACTTGCAGATAAATAGTTAGAGCCCCACTATAGAACCTATCACATCCACACACCAAGAAGGTATTTCGACTGGGTTAAACACACGAGGGAGGTCCATACATTCACACACAACATCACACAATTAACTCACGCATAGCCGTGGTTAGAACGTCCCATGGTTTGGGTCGTTAAATCCGGATACCGTTCTCTTATGTGATCCTAGATTTGGTTAGCTAAGGTATAACACTTTCGAGGTTAAACGGTATCGGAATTGAACACGCCACATAAATGAATTACTATAAACTCATTACATGTTTTATCTTACAAAGTGGCAAACACACAGAAAAACACATTGGCATACAAGCCGGTGTAATCCGGTAGGACACAGGTTGCAAGAAAACCATACCTGTCACCGGGGTTTCACTCTAACGTGCCATCACATGTTCCTCGTAACATCTTTGAACAACTGGTAACATTACATTTACTTTTATTAACATCGGGGTAACATCATTGTTTAAAGTCTAATGCTCATAACTTAACCCCGTTAACTAGTTAAATAACTTCACATTTTAACTTGTTTTACTTTTACATTTTAATACAACTTTTCCCCCACTAAATTGTCATTATAACTCACTTAACATGTCCTTAACAATCTTATAACATCATTACTTAATAATCCCCATCATCCTATAACCTTAAACAATGTTTTTGGTCCATACAGCGCCTTGTCCGAACTTGTGTCCGGACTTCCCAAGTTCAGACACTGTTCGAGGCTCAAATGGGTGTAAATAGACGACTGTCCAAACATGCGTCCGAGCTTCCCAAGTTCGGACGTTGTTCGAGTCCAAAACAGAATATAGAGATAGGTGTGTCCGAACGTCCAAGTTCGGACGATAGTTCGGACACTGGTCGAGGCTTTGAAAACTTACGCGCAACAGGGCATGTCCGAACGTCCACGTTCGGACGGTAGTTCGGACGTGCCAAAACCTTCATTTTCTATACCTTTAAACACTTACTCATTTCTTGTCAAAATGCCCAACACTTATAGTATTTCCCCCTTAGGTTTATAGCATGTCACCACACATTATTTAGCCCACCAAAATACTTTATGTCCTTCCAAGAATTTTCTTCACAAGTTCAAACATCTTCCTTACCTAAACATCATTTCCTCCTTGTACATCAACATTACCTAAACCTTAACAAACTCCTCCAAGACTTTAGTACATCCCAAAACACCCACTGGATTTCTAGAACTTCCAAGATAATGCCTAAATCCTTCTTCCCTTCTAAAATACCTTAATGCACCTTTCTTTCCCTAGTAAAACACTTAACCATTCTCAACACTTCCAAACTCACCAAAACTCATTTCAAACACTTAAAAATTCTTATACATTTTCTAAATTTTGACATGGGTTCTTCTAGCACATTGCTATACCAAAGCACATAGCTTTCACCATTAGACATTCAAGAACACCTAAAATCCATCAAGAGTATTCTCACACACAAATACTTAGGTTTTCACCCTTTTACAACCAAAAACACTTAATCACTTAATACACATTCCTTACACACAAACATATTGTTTTTCCTCCTATAACCATCCAAGACACTCATCTTCACAAAGAATGTTCTTTACACACATCTAAATCCTTAAACTACACTACATCGCAATATAGTGCATAAACTTAAATTGCTTGACACTTAGGTCCTTAAATAACATGGCTCATAGGCCTTTAAATTGCATAAACCTTAAACACTGAATTTCCCACATATATATTGCCTTTGACCTATAAATACACTCAACAATCCATATGCCCTTAATAAACTCCTTGAGAGCATTTTTCTAGCTCATTTGCCATTGGCTCCTTAAGTATTTTATTAAGCAAATCAAGCTCATTTTTCCTAGGCATTTAAACTACATTGAGATAGTTTGTTTACTCTTTTCCTTCACAAGTTTTTCATTGTAACCCCTTGCTCCTTCTTTGATAGAAAACCGGCAAGGCTTGATTGCTTGTCAAACTTCTAATCAATGTACAAGCAAGGTAATGAGTATTCAAGCTTCATGCTTAAACTCATTGTAAACCCTAGGTTATATATATTGTCTATACACTTTAGGATAGTTGTTTTACCTTGGAATAAAAAGAGAGCTTGAATAAGCATCAAGAGAGGACTCCTCCTTGTCCTTTAAAGATTGAAATGGAGCTATGGAAAACAAGAGGGGACACCATTAATGGTGAATTTTCGGACATGTAATAAAAATGAAGGAAATGTTATTTTCTTTGGTTTTTCCTTACCTTGAAGCAAAGGAGAATAACATGGCATGAAAATATGAGCTCAAGCTCCTTCAATGGTGAATCTCCATGGCACCGAAATGGAGTTCTTGAAGATTTGAAAGATAGAAGTGTAGAGCTTGCTCCAACTAGAAGAATGGTGGTCTTGAAATTGAATTTGGACCATGGCGTCATGAGTTACAAGCAAAAGGAGTTGTAGATGGTGAGGTTTTGCTGTAGCAAAACCGATGGAGTTGGGAGAATGAAGGTAGGTGATGGTGGGTGTGAGTGGGAAAGGAAGGAATGAAATGAGAGTTTGCCTTTTACAAGATATTTACTTATAAAGTAAATAGTAAACTTTAGTTGTCATCTTTATTTACTTATCGAACTAGCAAGAGTGGTGACTCACCACAATAAAAACCGGCCCCCATCATCTACTTAGGGGTAGTTTGGTCTTTGTTGACCAATTAACTTACTTATATTGACTTATGTCATAAACTAGCATATTTTGGTTACTATTCACAAAAACAAGGCACATACTTGTGAAATTTTTGATTTCCCATTGATTTAGACCTCCAAATGTGATACTAAGTAGTACACATGTTAATTAAAGAGTAATGATGGACATTTAGCCATTCAAAACTCATTTACAAGACAATTTTTCAAAAATGTGCTTTAAGACTCCTTAAAGCACATTTTGTATTTTAACTGTTTTCAAGCTTGGTTTTCTTTAGTAATTGATTTAATATGTTCATTAACATATTTATAAGGTATAGGTATGACCTTTAGGTCTTGTACAAATCTATCCCAAGCTTAGAGCACATTTCTGCCCATATTGACCTTAAGGTTTATTTGTGTTTGTTTGGTTTAATTGTCTACCAAGGTTTCCTAAGGACTTAATTAGCCTTATAAATCATAATTGACTATTATTTAGTCTTGGTAGGTTCTTTGGGTCCTAACCAAGTTCACTCCAAGCTTAGAGCTTTTTTGCTCAAGCTGTGTCTTAGTGCTTTATTGTGTTTTACTATGGTTTAAATTGTACACTGATGTTTCTAAGGCACTTTTTAGCCTTTAAATATCATAGTTTAGTAGTTAAAAAATATATCAACGTTTGGGGTATTTCAGCCACCCCTAATTACAACACACCTAACACATGGATAGCCGTAGTTAGAACGTTCTCGTAGGTTGGGATGTTAAATCCAAATACCGATCTCTTATGTGATCCTAGAGTCGGTTAGCTACGGTTTACACATATTCGAGGTTAAACGGTATCAGAACTAAATACGCCACATAATTGAATTACTATAAACTCATTTCATGCTTTATCTTACAAGGTGACAAACATACACAAAAACAGGTTGACATACAAGCCGGTGTAACCCGGTAGGACACAAGTTGCAAGAAAACCATACCTTACACCATGGGTTACTCTACCGTGTCACCTTACGTTCCTCGGTTCACACTTGATTCACTGATAACATCTCAAGGGTTTTATTAACATTAAGATCATACAGTATGTAACAACTAATACTACCGTAGTTAACCCCGTTATCCCGTTAATCTTAGTTTTACTCAAGTGTTCCTAAGTTCTCAACTTTCTTATTCACTTCTCAAACTTGTTTACACTCCTAATGACCTTTGCATGCCACCAAACAAGTCCTAATCATCATCTAAAACCATCCCCAATCAATTCCCCATCATTAGAACACTTTAAAACACATTCTGGAGCATTTTTAGACTGGTCCGGGTTTGTGTCCGGGGTTACAAACCTGGACCAATCCCGGAAATAACATTCTGCCATGATTTTCCATTGGTCCGGGTATGTGTACCGAGATATAAACCTGGACCACATGCTGGGACAACATTCTGCCATGTTTTTAAGGTGGTCCGGGTTTGTGTACCGATTTACAAACCCGGACCATGTCTGGAACTGTAAAATTTGACAGTTTTTGATCTCTTTTCAACCCCTATTTCATACCCAATCTCTTCCTAATCATTCCACATGTTTCCTAACATGTTTTAGCACCTTAATCATGCTCTAAACCTCCTTAAATCATTGATCAAACTCATCACTCAATTTTTGTTTAATTCCATAATTTTGCACTATAAAATTCTGCACTTGCACACTAGTGTCTTTCCAAAACTCCTCATGACAGCTTATACTTCATTCTCCAATCATTTGACCATACCAAATATTTCCTAGACATTTACATTACAATTTCCAAGTTCACTCACCATTCCACAAGGTCAACACTCTATTTCTTTTCTAGGAATTCCAGGACATTAAACTCCATTCATGCTACAGATATTTTTGCATAACTCCACACCATTCTCTAACTACCATTTCAAGGTGATTAATACACCAAATCCATTACTAACAACACCTAGCTAGCCTTAGGTTCTCCAAGCTCATAAGGTCACCTAAACCACTTAATTTCTACCGAAATTTTGCCATAACTTCGTTACTAACCTAACTTATCCAAATTTCATCATCTTCATCACCTAATCCCAAGTATTCACAATTCACACAAACTAACCAAATCCTTAAAGGATTCTACCAACACATAAAAACTCATCCAAATCTCACTAAACACATTATAATGCTTTAATCTCAAATGCATGACACTTAGGCCCTAAAATCACATATCAATGCACAATACATTAAACATCCTCACCATTTCCTCTTCTAATCACCAAACACATTTCCCATACAATTTTTGGTTCATTCTTTTAAATTACCCAACCCAAAATTTCAAAGGCAATTAAGGGTAAACATTAGGGTAGTTTATTTACCTTAAATTCACAAATGTTCCCTTCTCACTCCTCCTTCTTGTTCTTGGATTGCAACCGGTCATGATGGAAATCATTTGCCAACTAAAGACCAATGCCCAAGGAATGATAATGAGGATTAAACAAGTATCTAAAATCTTGGAATAAACCCTAGGATTAAGGGAGTGTTTAAGACATCAAATGGAGGAATTACCTTCCAACCTCTAATGGAGTATTTTGGCAACCCAAGTAAGCAAGATCCAGTACTTCTTGGGGATGAAACAAGGCTAGAACCAAGATTATCAATGGGGTTCAAAACAGGAAAAATCGGTCATAAAATGAACTAGGAGAAATAAGGCATTTTTGAAGCTTATTTTTACCTTAGGACAACAAGGAGTTGTCTAGCTCAAGAAATGGTGTTCTTCTCTTCAATGAATAGAAATTCATCTTTTTGAATTTTGAAAAGAGGGAATGAAGCTCCAGGATGAGGTGAGCAAGAATATGTAGTTTTTTTTGTTGTTTTGACTTTGTTTAGGGCTTGAACAATGAAGAAGAAGGTGTGAGCTGGTAAGGGTGAGAGGAATCGCCATTAGAGGGAAAAGAAAATATAGAGGGAGGTGTGGAGCGAAAAGAAATCGTGAGGGAAGGGAAATGGGAGAGAGAGAAAAGTGAAAAGCACTCTTGTACTTTTGCTTTACTTTATTATTTGTCTTTGTGACTAAAGTAGAATTCAATAGTAGGAGGGGGAGTATAAAACGTGGCCTACTGCTGGAAGGGCCTGATTTTTATCAAAATGGGCAAGGGCATTTTTGACTTTAGCAAATAACACCCATAAAAACCTGAATTGACACTATTCACTAATCCGGGTCCGTTTTCTGGATTTTTTTCGTTTAATTTAATTTTAATGGTTCTTAGGCTCCCATTAATTTTTAATTATAGCTATATGATCAACTATAATTTTTATGGGGTCATTTAAATGTTTAAAGTCACGTTTTGAGGTTTTCTCGAAAAACGCGCTTTAAGACTCCATTAACGTTTTAACCCAGTATTTGGATCCGTTTCTTTGGGAATTGTTCCCGCATACTATTTAGGACTGATTAAGCCCTAGGAATCCCTCTCGTATCCTAGTCGAGGTTATATACCTCCTAAGATAATTAAATACACGTTTTTACATTTTGTGACTTTACGCGTTTTCCTTTTTCCTTTGGTTTTACTTTCTTCACCAATATTCTTAAGGACTTAATTAGCCTTAGAAAATTATAATCACCTAATTAATTAACACATTTAAGTTCGGGATATTTCAGGTTACTACAAGAGAGTTCCTTTTTGAGAAAAATCTAGTTCCCCCTTAGGCAAAGCTTGTGTCCTTGGGGTAGGAGGTCAATGGAAACGTTGGAACATGTTTTGTTTTTATGCCTGTTTATTATTGGAGTTTGAAAGAAGTTACTGACTTGGAGTAATGTGTGGTTTGTCTTCAAAGACTCGGTGTTTGATATTTATCAAGATTGGTTCTCTATTCCACTAGCAGCTAAGGCAAAAAGGATCTGGCCGTCTACATTATGCTATGGAGTTTATAACATTTGGATGCACCGTAATGATGTGGCTTTTAGGGATGAACCCCTTAATGTCTCCCAAATAGAAATCAAGATAAAGTTGGGTATATAGAGATGGACGAAAGTATGGTGGAGATCCCCTTGTCATGTAATGCTTTTATAGATACTCTGTCCCTAAAGGACTATGTATAGTCTAGTTAGGAAGTTGAGGTCAACTTAGGTTCTTATGAGATGGAAATTGTGAGTATTGTGTAAGACTTCTTTAATTTCCCTTTGCTTGATGGGTAGGTGAAATACCCCAAACATTAATTACCCTGATTAACAAGGGATTAATTAATGAGGAGAGATTAATTCATGATTAGTCACCAAAGAATAATGACTAATGGGCAATATTCACTAAAGGATATTAAAACCTATAACTACATATATACAAAGAAATATGTATAGTCCAAGATGGGCACCAAACCACACATAAGGATCATGAACTAAAGAGACTACACTAACAAGGAGAAAACAACTCCTAACATTAATACAACATGTAACACATTAATACATGTATTAATAATATAAACAATGTTATAAGATTATATAAATCATTTTATATAGTCAAACAAAAATATAAGTGCAATAGTCACTTACATATACTCATAAGAACAAGGAAATAATATGTGTCACAACCTAACACATAAACCTCGTCATAATGTACAACTTTAAGGTGTAACAACATTAAGTCTCAAAAAAATATGAATTTTCCCCCTAAGAAAGAGCCAAAAACGACAGCCCTCACATGTCTAGGACAAGACAAGCCCAAAGAGGAAGGAGACAAGCTCACTTTCCCTCTTTACACACACATTGACTATTATCTCATTTCACTTACTAATACCTCACTTTTCTCTCTCTTTCACTTTGCCCATGCTCTCACCCACGAAATAAGACTCCTCCTCACCTTTCCATCTGTCTCCAACCTTACTCCATACCCATCATCTTCTTCCTTGAGCTCCAAAGAACAATAATGGTGCTTTAAGCTTCTTTTCCTCTTTTTATGCCTTAAAACCCCATTTTTCTGCTCAAAAAAGTACTACAACCCCTCCTAACCATCTATGCACGAAATAAGCTGATAATGGGCCAATAATCGTGGGAAACCAAGGGAAGAAGTCTTGCTAAAGTTCAATCAAAGACAAGGTAAGAAAACTCCTAAAACTCCATTTCCTTCCATTTTTGAGCTTGAAACTTCAACCACTTACCCCCCTCTGTCCATGGCCAAAAATTCAAGGTTGGGAAGCTCAAAAACTCCACCCGAAACCGTGGGTACCAAGACCTAAGCAAGAAGAACAAAAACAAGGTAAAAATGTGCTTTAACTTCCATCTTTGTCCTGGACTCATATATGGCCGAATTTTCCACCATTTTTAGCACCCTTCTCTTCACTTATATCCTACTGGAACCTTGGTGTCTCCCACCCACATCCATGGCCGAAAATAAAGTAAGGGAATCCCCAAAGGTAAAATCTCCTAAAGTTGAGTTTTAGTGCTCAAATCTTGTTCTTCCTTAGATCTACACATGTACTCACTTCACAACTCTTTTACTACTATTTAATAAGATCTTGGAATGGAAAAATCAGCTCTCAAGAGCCATAAGGTAAAAATCCACCCCTAAAACCCATTTTAGAGACCTTAAACTCTAGATCTTGTTTATGAAATTTTAAAGCTTTAAATTCACTTTTATTTTCTCCTATTAGCCGTGAACAAATTGAAGTGATAGTGGTGGGAGTGCTTGGCCAAAAATACAAGGGGTGAGTGGTGAAGAAATATCAACTTTGAAGGGGTAAGTTACTTAATCAAGTCTTAAGGTTTTGAAGTAAGGTCTAAGCTTGTGTATAGTGTATAATCTAACCAAAAACTGTTACTAATGTAGTGTGGAAAATACAAGAGGATTCCAAGGAGTTTTGGAGCCTTGAAACAAGTAAGTGAGCTTAAAACTTATTTTAAGCTTTCATCTTGTCAAATTAAATAGGGCCAAGATTGTAGTATGGTATATAGGTGATTTTGACTGAAAAATATACTTAAACATTATGGTAACTTGTTTAGCTAATTTACTTAGACAAATAATGACTCATAATAGCTTAAAAGTAACAAAAGGGGTTAAAATGCAAAAACAACTACAATTTTCTGGTCCTATGAAATACCCCAAACCTTGGTATATTGTTAAACATTTAAACATGGTATTTAAAGGCTAAAAAGTGCCTTAGAAACATCAGTGTATAATTTAAACCATAGTAAAACAGTAAAGAACTAAGACACAGTTTGAGCAAAAACATGCTCTAAGCTTGGAGTGAACTTGGTTAGGACCCAAAGAACCTACCAAGACTTAATAACATTCAATTATGATTTAATAAGGTTAATTAAGTCCTTAGGAAACCTTGGTAGACAATTAAACCAAACAAAACACAAAGGAATACCTTAAAGTCAATATGAGCAAAAATGTGCTCTAAGCTTGGGATAAATTTGTATAAGACCTAAAGGTCATACCTACACCTTATAAATATGTGAAAGAACATATTAAATCAATTACTAAAGAAAACCAAGCTTGAAAACAAGTTAAAAACACAAAATGTGCTTTAAGGAGCCTTAAAGCACATTTTTGAAAAATTATCTTGTAAATGAGTTTTGAATGGCTAAATGTCCATCATTACTCTTTAATTAACATGTGTACTACTTAGTATCACATTAGGAAGTCTAAACCATTGGGAAATCAAAAATTTCACAAATATGTGCCTTAGTTTGTGAATAGTAACCAAAATATGCAAATTTATAACATAAGTCAATATAAGTAAGTTAATTGGTCAACAAAGACTATACCCCTAGGTAGAGATGGGGGCCGTTTTTATTATGGTGAGTCACCAACATGTAAAAGAAATCAATTAAGGAAAGGAAGGAAAAGTAAGTAAAAGAAGAAAGCTACTTTATAAGGTAAATATCTTGTAAAAGCAACACCTCATTTCATTTCTCCCTTTCCCACTCATTTCCACCATCTCAAACCTCCCTCTCTTCTCCATCTCGGTTTGCTACAGCACAACCCACACCATCTTCAATCTCTTGTATCTTCTAGCTCCATATACCAAATCAAATTCTAAGACCTATTTGTCTTAGTAAGGCCAAGCTCTACACTTCTCTCTTTCAAATCTTCAAGAACTCCATTTGGTGCCATGAAGATTCACCATTGTTGGAGCTTGAGCTCACCTTTTCATGCCTTGTCATTCTCCTTTGCTTCAAGGTAAGGAAAGTCAAAGAAAATCAATGTTTCCTCTGTTTTAGTGTGTGGCCGAAAATCACCACTTATGGTGCCTTCATCTTGCCTTGTTCTAGCTTCATTCCAACCATTCAAGGGCTTGGTGGAGACCTCTCTTGTTACATATTCAAGTTCTCTTTCAAATTCAAAGGTAAATATCATTTTAGTGTATTAAAACACTTATGTTGAACTAAGGTTTGTATATGAGTTTAAGTGTGAATTCTCAAGCTCATTACCCTTTTATGTATATTGAATAGAAAGTTGACAAGTGATCAAACTCCTTGCTGATTTTCGGTTCAAGGAAACAAGAAAGAAGTTTGAGAGGAAAGAGGTAAACAAACTATCTCAATGTAGTTCAAATGCCTTAGGAGAAATGAGCTTGATTTGCTTAATAAAATACCTAAGGAGCCAATAATGAATGACCTAGTAAAATGCTCTCAAGGAAACTATTAAAGGGCATATGTGTTGTTGTATGTAATTGCAGGTCAAAGGCATTATTTATGTGGGAAATTCAGTGTTTAAGGTTTATGCAATTTAAGGGCCTAAGAGCCATGTTATTTAAGGGCCTAAGTGCCAAGCAATTTAAGTTTATGCACTATATTGTGATGTAGTGTAAATTTGGTGAAGTTTTGTGTGTGAGGAAGTTCTTGGTGGACTTAGGTGTTCTTGAATGAAATAAGGTAAAAACCTAAGTGTTTGAATGTGAGAATATACAAGAGAAGCTATGGCAAAATTTGGAAAATGTATAAGAAGTTCTAAGTGTTTTAAATGAGTTTTGGTGAACTAGGAAGTGTTAAAATTGAACAAGTGTTTTACTAGGGAAGAAAGCATGTATTAAGGTGATTTAGAGTGATACAAGGACTTAGGTATTATCTTGGAAGTTCTAGGAATTCAATGAGTGTTTTTGAGGATGTATTAAAGTCTTGGAGAAGTTTGTTTAAGGTTTAGGAATGTTGATGTACAAGGAGGAAATGATGTTTAGGTAAGATGTGAAAAAGGAGATTTAGTTAGTAAGAAATGATGTTTGAGAGATGATGTTATGATGGTAAGGAAACATTTTTGGCATAGTGGTTATCATAATTATGAAACACCACTTGGAGGAACTAAAGAGAAAACATTATAAGTGTTAGGAATTTTGGTAAGAAACATTGTAAGTGTTTATGGAGTTATAAAATGAGTTTTATGGTTGTTGTATGAAGGGTTAAATGTGTCAAATGATGTTAGAACACATTAGGAGGCTTGAGGAAAAGTTGGGAAGAAGTTTAACAAGTTTTGGTCAAGTTCTGGTGTTGTCCGACCCACTGGTCCGACCCAGGGTGGGTCGGACAGCCTCTGTTAATTCACCCGTTGATGTTTCTGGAATGGTCCGACCCAGAGGTCTTGGGTCGGACATGGGTCGGACAGGTGGATCTGAAAGACGGAAAAGTTTCTGGAACGGTCCGACCCAGTTGTGGGTCGGACGGCCCAAAATATGTAAAAAAAAACAAACTAAGTGTGGTTTAAGTAGTAAACCCTAGTGAGTTATAATGACAATTTAGTGGGGGAAAAGTTGTATTAAAATGTAAAAGTAAAACAAGTTAAAATGTGAAATTATTTAACTAAGTTAACGGGGATAAGTTATGAGCATTAGACTTTAAACAATCATGTTACCCCAGTGTTAATAAAAGTATATGTAATGTTACCAGTTGTTCGAGAATTGTTCGAGGAACATAAGTGGACATGATAGAGTGGACTCCGGTGACAGGTATGGTTTTCTTGCAACCTGTGTCCTACTGGATTACACCGGCTTGTATGCCAATGTGTTTTCTGTATGTTTGCCACGTTATAAGATAAAACATGTAATGAGTTTACAGTAATTCATTTATGTGGCATGTTCAACTCCGATACCATTTAACCTCGGAAGTGTTAAACCTTAGTTAACTGAGTCTAGGAGCACAAGAGAGTTCGGTATTCGGATTAAACGACCCGAACCATGGGACGTTCTAACCACGGCTATGTGTATGTTAATTGTGGGATATTTGTGTGTGTATGTATGGACCTCCCTCGTATGTGTAACCCAGTTGTAATACTGTATGATGTGTGGATGTGATAGACTCCATATTGGGGTTCTAACTAGTATCTAAAAGTGAGTATGTACTAACAGGGGTGAGGAACCCGGTTAGGCCGGTCGCGTGTTGTTTGGGAGTGGGTATCCTTTTTAGCCTTACCCTCCTCTCTGTTATGGTTGTTTCCCTCACGGGTTATGATCTCCCATTAGCTTACTCCAAAGCTTAACTATTCTGACTTATGATCGGTTTAGGGGGAACATGTGTTTGTGTGGTGTGTTTCGGGTCACTAAACCCGAACCATCTTAACTTAAGTTACTTGTCCGACTATTAGGACGATAATGAGTGTTGTATAACGAGTTTATCACGAGGGTGACATCATTCTCTAGGCTCACCAGTGAATTAACTATGTTTGGGTCGGTTCCTAAGAGAACCGTTCCCGTTATGTTATGTGTTGTTGTTGTGATGCAATTCCCATTGCGATGTTGTTATATGCACGTTGAAACGTGAAAGTGTTGTTATGTGGTGTATGTTATATATTGTAAAATGTGGAGTATGTGGATCTTGGACATGAATCCCAGTTTGTGATAAGAGGCGTTTAAGGATAACCTGATTAATGGGTAAGTGTCGTCTATTAAGGAAGTAGCTCCATTAGAGGAGAAACACTCTAGGGGTAATGAACACCATGAGTGACTTATCAAGTAAGGTGGTGTTATCTGTTTGTTGAGCCCATTGTGGTGGAATGTTATGTGTTGGGTGTTTTTAGTTACATTCATGATTTAAATATAATCAATCGCATGCCAAGACGACAATTAGTTGTGTGTGGCCCGGTAGCATGCGGGCTGCGGGATTACCATACCAGCAAAGGTGCTGAGCCCCTTGGGGGCCACCCTTTCTCTTCTTTTCCTATTTCAGGTACAAAGAGCTGGAAGCCGTTCGAGAGTAGGACGGGGTAGTCGTTGTACATGGGTAATCATTTAAGTTGTGTATATACAATAGGTGTAGTAAGACCAAAATTGTTGTCGGCATTAGTTTGTGAATACTCGGTACAGTTGGAAGGTGTACGTTGTTTCTGTTGTTAATGGAAGGGTCAGTAATGTGTAGTCGCTCGGGAATCTAGTCCATCAGACCGGTACAATGTATATGTAATAGCCTTGTTAGCCACGTGGGTGGTTAACGGCGTGTAACACCAACGAGTTAAGTAATGTGATGAAGCTTGTTTTCTACTGCAGTTTGTTATTAAGTGCGTAAGTTTGGATGGGGTGTTACAAAAAGTGGTATCAGAGCGAAGTATCGCTCTGATGACTGAATTACCGAGCTTAGGAAGTACCGAGTTAGGATTTTAGTACTTTGGGTTAAGGGTTGAGTGATAGCGTGAGAGATACGCTAGTTAGGAACTACCAGTGAATACTGAAAACCTACTATATCCTTCCCGCCCTCCACAATCCCTGTTTTATAACTTGGGAAAGAACACCAAAGAGATGAAAGTCCTCTCATACTCGGGAATACCCGATCTGGCTGTTATTAAGTACCACTGTGAGTACGGAGAACCTGTCATATGGTAGATCCCGAAAACTGGGAATCCCGGAGACGGTTTCCGTCTGAACAGTGTTAACCGAATTAATAGCGAAGAATGAAGAATTTCGTGTATAGAAGAATGGAATTTCCGGCAACCTGGGTCGACATGCTGAGCAGTCGAGAACAACCAGCTTGCAACGCACCAACCGTGCAACAGGCAAGAAGTGGATTAATGAAACCCGAGACGAGTGTCTACGGGACCACAGTTGTTAAATGATATACCAACGGTATACCAACCGGCAAAGGAACTACAACGTAGTGCCCAAACAAGAGACAAGTCTGAGTGACCACGACAAATGCGTGGAACGGGCTACGAAGAGGAAACAATACTAAGTAAAAAGGGGTCTCCAAGAATGGGAGACACCCCAATTAATAATTATCATGTGAATACAGTGAGAAGTCGCCCAGAGGGTTAATTGTCAAGAATGTAGGAACAAGTGAGGGCCAACAAGGCCACTGATGACAGTGCGGGTAAAAACAATACCACAACCGGTATGTGTTGAACCGATAGCCAGTTAGCATGGCGCACTTGCCATGGCAAGTGCTGCTATAACAGGGCTGTTCGGGGAAGTTTTAACAACTACAAAGTACTTGGTAAAGTACCACGAAGTTAAGTGTGATCATTATAACTGTGGAAGGGCTTAACAGCCTAACCTTTGTAATTGGAAGTACACCAGTCAGCAAGAAGCTAGATTTGGTTAAGGCAAGAAGACGTTGTGAACCACGAGAATTTTTCTTTCAAACTCAGTTTTATTCCAAACTCTTTTCTTTTCAAAACCAAATTTTCTTTCAAGCCCATACCCATTTTCTACTTCTTTTAAAAACCAAACCAGAGGACCTACACCGGCCTCAATGCCACACGGTAGGTAAGTTATACCCAGTTTACTTTGAATAACCGGAAGGGAAACCGGTAAACCTAAGGGTAACAACCCGAGGGAATGGATTGAGTTCATGGTAATACAACAGTGGATAGACTTTCCCTTGATTAAGTTCGGGAAGCACAAAATGTATATTGTCACAAGACAATACAAGGGAGTTGACAACAGAATACTTCACCTAGGCGTGTGACAGACACTACGAGTGTACCAACTGTAATGTGGGACGACCACACTCCGTGAGGAGCTTGTGGGCCTGACAGACCTACTTATGGGTTAGTTGGGCAAGTAGCAATGTATTAGTATGGTACCCCACATATGTATACGAGTAGAGTCCGAAACATGGGAAGTAGTCGACTCCGTACGACGGTCAGCAGTATAAGTCAAACAAGAGCTAAAGATTACCATGAATGGTTGAAGTAAAGGAACTCAGTTAAGTTAACGAGACTAAAAGAATTAGTGAAATCCTTTCAAGGAGATGTTTAAGAGTCAGGAGGTGCGAAGTGCACTAACTGTAATGTAAAGACATCGCATATGTCTTAAGGATCCTCAGGGATAAACATGATAGCTGGAATGGAGACCCAGCCTGTGCATGGCAAGGCAGATGCCTAATGTGGACACATTAGTGTGCAAGGAACGGGATGAAACTCCCAGAATGAGTACCTACACTACCAGGAAAATGTTGATCTTCACAGAAGAAGATAATGAGCCAGTTGAGAACTCAAACGGCGTGGCTAACTGAATGTACCAATAAGTGCGAACCTGATGTAATGGCATAACTTAACAACACCCAGGAGCAATCCTTGAAGGGTGTTCGCATTAACGATAATTGTACGAAATGACATGATAGAAGCACAAGGGTTGAAACTAACACCCAGTTTAGACATAAGTTGTCAGGAGACGGACTGGCAATCCTAAGGGGCATCCCGTGAAAGGAAACGTGATGCTACGACCTTGTCATGGAGCCCAATATAATATCCAAATCATGAAATGTTGCACAGAGAAATAAATGAATGTGGACAGCTTACAATGAGCACAGCTCAAGACAATAAGGCTTATAAGCCAAAAGCAAGATATGTTATGTAAGTTTGATCGATTGCAGGACTTTATGTTATACAAGTAAATAGAGTGGGGAACGAGCCACTGCATTAAGAGTGGGGATACCTCTCGATATCGTGAGACCGCAGGAGCGGTAGTTATGTGAATCAAGTTCAAGAAATATGTTAAGGATGGACGATATTATTTTTGAAAGAGAGCAGTTAGTTTAGTAGCATGTGTGTATAAAGTGAAGCACCGAGCTGAATAATGTTGGCTTGTGACTCGAATGATCAATGCTCAAGGAGCATTCAGTAGTCATCCAAATGAATGATGAACCATAATACGAATGATGTAAGTATATGCGTGGAAGTTAATGAGACAGTAAATACCATGTAAGTTAGTGTTATGCAATGAGTAAGAGCATAGTGCGCAGCAAGCGACCGTTGTATAAGTATTGTTAAACGATAATATGGCAATTAAGCACAGTTACGAGTTAAACCCAATAGAGATACAACAGTAAGTGATACTAAACAGACTGGGCAATAAGCCAGTGGTAGGTACTATGTGATAACGAACTCAGTGTGGATCTCATTGCTAATAAGAGATTTACTGTCAAGAGTTTACGCCTCTGCACTCTGTATGACTGAGTGTTTTGGTATTGCACTTGCGCAGTAATGATCAAGTGGGATAGCTAGGAATTGGAAACATGTTAATTGTGGAGGAATAATGTTATAATGGCCGATGCATAGGAAATGCAAGGCCGCACCAATGAAAGAATACATGTACAAAACCAAATGTGGAGGCATGATTAGCAACAAGTGACTGCAGTAACATACTAGATATCGGTATGGAATATACCTCAAGTGTGGGAAATAGCTGAGAGAGCACTACACACTAGGTAGTAGCTCAACCTCAACTGACAGTAAGTCGGAAGGAAACAAGTCAATCATTGTGAAATACATAGCTGTATACACAGTAAGTTATTGGAGAAGTGGATGGAAAGTCTTGAAACTCACCGAATTCGCTCACGGTAAGAGATACCACGCATCGGTTGAGAAACCGTTATTACCAAGATAAAGGTGATAATAGGAGAATTATAATACAGTAAGAATAACGAGTGGGGCAAACTAAGCTCTATAGCTATCACAGCTGTGCAGCAGAGGCCAGTGAACCCATGCTTCAGATACCAAATATGCATGGTGAATACGAATAAATGGCTAATTATTAATGCCTAGAAGCCTCACAGGCTAGAACCGAAACCAGTTAAGAGTTAAAGCAAACTCCAATGAGAATTCTTGGTTTAGGGACTAAACCGCCAATATGGTCAAGATCCTCTAACCGGAACACATTGTATAACGGACCGCGTGGAAGTTGAAACACTTCACGACGGTAGAACTTTTTAAACCAATGATTAAGTGATTGATTACATGGGCGTAATCCCTTTTAAGGGGGTAGAGCGCAAAACCACTTAGTGTGTATTACCGTACAAGTGTATGTAGTGTACGTGACCTATGTTGTGCATAGCACAAAATAATTTGTTTTGATGATTGGTGTGTGTGTTACGTAAACATACGCATTCATTCATGGTTTAATTGTGGTAATTGCGCACAGAAGATGCGAATACCATTGTGATAAGTGTGTTGATTTATTAACAGTTGTGTGTGATAGTACAAGTGTGGGGAGTAGAGAAACTCCCGGGGAACAAAAAAAAACCCCGACAGTGTATAAATGTGAAACTGTGTGTTGTATTTTGATAAATATATGTGTATATATATACTATATATGACTCATGAAAGGGTGTGAAACCGACATAGAACCTAGCGAGAATAAGATTCCCTAGGCAACAGGGTTAAGGTGAATGGAGGTAACTGATAGAAGGAGTTCTATCCCTTGGAGATGTTATGATCATGATTATAATGATTAAAAAGATAGAAAATTGGAAATGAGTGATTTATTTGATGCTTGAAAATGAAGTGGGAAGTGGAACTTGATTTGCATGCTATCAAGGGAAGCCGAACACAAATTGGGGTGGAAGGATAGTTCAACACTGATGCTGATCACATCAGGGTTGGATGATTCTTGAAGCTCCCTATAAGTGGTCACAAATAACCACGCTAAGAAAAGAAGCAAAGAGCATAAGTTGGACTTGGAGTTGTGTGTGTTTTCAAAAGGATTTTCAATTGGTGTCTTCAAAACAATCGATTAATATTTTGAATAAAGGATTCTCTTATACTTAACCTAGTAAAGAATATTTTTATAGTACTTGCTCACGAGCTGAGGACGTATGAGCCTTTGTCTTCGGACCGGCGACATGAGAAGTACATATGTTAAAAAAAAAATTAAGTGAATGTTTTGATCTCTCAAAGGAACGGGGACCAGAAGGTGTCCATCGCGACCGGGTTCTGCGGGATCACAGTGTATATCAAAGATATTTTTGATTGTTATACATGCTATGACATGTTGTGTGGTATGTGTAATAAATATTATTTTGACCTTGAGTTCCAAAAGTGTATGTTATCAAGACCTATGAGTCTATACGTTGTTATGTTACATAGACCTATGTGTCTAAAGGCTGCTATGTTATCAAGACCTATGGGTCTAAATGTTGTTATGTTACCCAGACCCAAGAGTCTAAGGGTTGTTGTGTATGTGAAAATGTTGTTAAGATACCCGGACCATTGAGTCCGAGGTTGTCATGTAAGTATGTTATGTTATGTTACGTTATGTATGGATGTGTATATGTACCCGGACCGTTAAGTCCGAGGTTGTGATGTAAAGTATGTTTGGTTATGGAAGTTTATTTCCAAGTGATCCCCGTGTTCTAATTCAAATGATGCGTGGGAAGTGTGAACTTCGAGGACGAAGTTCTTTTAAGGGGGGTAGATTGAAATACCCCAAACCTTGATATATTGTTAAACATTTAAACATGGTATTTAAAGGATAAAAAGTGCCTTAGAAACATCAGTGTACAATTTAAACCATAGTAAAACAGTAAAGCACTAAGACACAGTTTGAGCAAAAACATGCTCTAAGCTTGGAGTGAACTTGGTTAGGACCCAAAGAACCTACCAAGACTTAATAACATTCAATTATGATTTAATAAGGCTAATTAAGTCCTTAGGAAACCTTGGTAGACAATTAAACCAAACAAAACACAAAGGAATACCTTAAAGTCAATATGAGCAAAAATGTGCTCTAAGCTTGGGATAAATTTGTATAAGACCTAAATGTCATACCTACACCTTATAAATATGTGAAAGAACATATTAAATCAATTACTAAAGAAAACCAATCTTGAAAACAAATTAAAAACACAAAATGTGCTTTAAGGAGCCTTAAAGCACATTTTTGAAAAATTGTCTTGTAAATGAGTTTTGAATGGCTAAATGTCCATCATTACTCTTTAATTAACATTTGTACTACTTAGTATCACATTAGGAAGTCTAAATCAATGGGAAATCAAAAATTTCACAAATATGTGCCTTAGTTTGTGAATAGTAACCAAAATATGCAAATTTATAACATAAGTCAATATAAGTAAGTTAATTGGTCAACAAAGACTATTATACCCCTAGGTAGAGATGGGGGCGGTTTTTATTATGGTGAGTCACCAACATGTAAAAGAAATCAATTAAGGAAAGGAAGGAAAAGTAAGTAAAAGAAGAAAGCTACTTTATAAGGTAAATATCTTGTAAAAGCAACACCTCATTTCATTTCTCCCTTTCCCACTCATTTCCACCGTCTCAAACCTCCCTCTCTTCTCCATTCTCGGTTTGCTACAGCACCACACACACCATCTTCAATCTCTTGTATCTTCTAGCTCCATATACCAAATCAAATTCTAAGACCATATTTGTCTTAGTAAGGCCAAGCTCTACACTTCTCTCTTTTCAAATCTTCAAGAACTCAATTTGGTGCCATGAAGATTCACCATTGTTCGAGCTTGAGCTCACCTTTTCATGCCTTCTCATTCTCCTTTGCTTCAAGGTAAGGAAAGTCAAAGAAAATCAATGTTTCCTCTTGTTTTAGTGTGTGGCCGAAAATCACCACTTATGGTGCCTTCATCTTGCCTTGTTCTAGCTTCATTCCAACCATTCAAGGGCTTGGTGGAGACCACTCTTGTTACATATTCAAGTTCTCTTTCAAATTCAAAGGTAAATATCATTTTAGTGTATTAAAACACTTATGTTGAACTAGGGTTTGTATATGAGTTTAAGTGTGAATTCTCAAGCTCATTACCCTTATATGTATATTGAATAGAAAGTTGACAAGTGATCAAACTCCTTGCTGATTTTCGGTTCAAGGAAACAAGAAAGAAGTTTGAGAGGAAAGAGGTAAACAAACTATCTCAATGTAGTTCAAATGCCTTAGGAGAAATGAGCTTGATTTGCTTAATAAAATACCTAAGGAGCCAATGGTGAATGACCTAGTAAAATGCTCTCAAGGAAACTATTAAAGGGCATATGTGTTGTTGTATGTAATTGTAGGTCAAAGGCATTATTTATGTGGGAAATTCAGTGTTTAAGGTTTATGCAATTTAAGGGCCTAAAATCCATGTTATTTAAGGGCCTAAGTGCCAAGCAATTTAAGTTTATGCACTATATTGTGATGTAGTGTAAATTTGGTGAAGTTTTGTGTGTGAGGAAGTTCTTGGTGGACTTAGGTGTTCTTGAATGAAATAAGGTAAAAACCTAAGTGTTTAAATGTGAGAATATACAAGAGAAGCTATGGCAAAATTTGGAAAATGTATAAGAAGTTCTAAGTGTTTTAAATGAGTTTTGGTGAACTAGGAAGTGTTAAAATTGAACAAGTGTTTTACTAGGGAAGAAAGCATGTATTAAGGTGATTTAGAGTGATACAAGGACTTAGGTATTATCTTGGAAGTTCTAGGAATTCAATGAGTGTTTTTGAGGATGTATTAAAGTCTTGGAGAAGTTTGTTTAAGGTTTAGGAATGTTGATGTACAAGGAGGAAATGATGTTTAGGTAAGATGTGAAAAAGGAGATTTAGTTAGTAAGAAATGATGTTTGAGAGATGTTTGATGTAAGGAAACATTTTTGGCATAGTGGTTATCATAATTATGAAACACCACTTGGAGGAACTAAAGAGAAAACATTATAAGTGTTAGGAATTTTGGTAAGAAACATTGTAAGTGTTTATGGAGTTATAAAATGAGTTTTATGGTTGTTGTATGAAGGGTTAAATGTGTCAAATGATGTTAGAACACATTAGGAGACTTGAGGAAAAGTTAGGAAGAAGTTTGACAAGTTTTGGTCAAGTTCTGGTGTTGTCCGACCCAGTGGTCCGACCCAGGGTGGGTCAGACAGCCTCTGTTAATTCACCCGTTGATGTTTTTGGAATGGTCCGACCTAGAGGTCTTGGGTCGGACATAGGTCGGACAGGTGGATTTGAAAGACAAAAAAGTTTCTGGAACGGTCCGACCCAGTTGTGGGTCGGACGGTGGGTCGGACGGCACAAAATATGTAAAAAAAACAAACTAAGTGTGGTTTAAGTAGTAAACCCTAGTGAGTTATAATGACAATTTAGTGGGGGAAAAGTTGAATTAAAATGTAAAAGTAAAACAAGTTAAAATGTGAAATTATTTAACTAAGTTAATGGGGATAAGTTATGAGCATTAGACTTTAAACAATCATGTTACCCCGGTGTTAATAAAAGTACATGTAATGTTACCAGTTGTTCGAGAATTGTTCGAGGAACATAAGTGGACATGATAGAGTGGACTCCGGTGACAGGTATGGTTTTCTTGCAACCTGTGTCCTACCGGATTACACCGGCTTGTATGCCAATGTGTTTTCTGTATGTTTGCCATGTTGTAAGATAAAACATGTAATGAGTTTACAGTAATTCATTTATGTGGCGTGTTCAACTCTGATACCATTTAACCTCAGAAGTGTTAAACCTTAGTTAACTGAGTCTAGGAGCACATGAGAGTTCGGTATTCGGATTAAACGACCCGAACCATGGGACGTTCTAACCACGGCTATGCGTGTGTTAATTGTGGGATATTTGTGTGTGTATGTATGGACCTCCCTCGTATGTGTAACCCAGTTGTAATACTGTATGATGTGTGGATGTGATAGACTCCATATTGGGGTTCTAACTAGTATCTAAAAGTGAGTATGTACTAACAGGGGTGAGGAATCCGGTTAGGCCGGTCGCGCGTTGTTTGGGAGTGGGTTTCCTTTTTAGCCTTACCCTCCTCTCTGTTATGGTTGTTTCCCTTACGGGTTATGATCTCCCATTAGCTTACTCCAAAGCTTAACTATTCTGACTTATGATCGGTTTAGGGGGAACATGTGTTTGTGTGGTGTGTTTCGGGTCACTAAACCCGAACCATCTTAACTTAAGTTACTTGTCCGACTATTAGGATGGTAATGAGTGTTGTATAACGAGTTTATCATGAGGGTGACATCATTCTCTAGGCTCACCAGTGAATTAACTATGTTTGGGTCGGTTCCTAAGAGAACCGTTCCCGTTATGTTATGTGTTGTTGTTGTGATGCAATTCCCATTGCGATGTTGTTATATGCACGTTGAAACGTGAAAAGTGTTGTTATGTGGTGTATGTTATATATTGTAAAATGTGGAGTATGTGGATCATGGACATGAATCCCAGTTTGTGATAAGAGGCGTTTAAGGATAACCCGATTAATGGGTAAGTGTCGTCTATTAAGGAAGTAGCTCCATTAGAGGAGAAACACTCTAGGGGTAATGAACACCATGAGTGACTTATCAAGTAAGGTGGTGTTATCTGTTTGTTGAGCCCATTGTGGTGGAATGTTATGTGTCGGGTGTTTTTAGTTACATGCATGATTTAAATATAATCAATCGCATGCCAAGACGACAATTAGTTGTGCGTGGCCCGGTAGCATGCGGGCTGCGGGATTACCATACCAGCAAAGGTGCTGAGCCCCTTGGGGGCCACCCTTTCTCTTCTTTTCCTATTTCAGGTACAAAGAGCTGGAAGCCGTTCGAGAGTAGGACGGGGTAGTCGTTGTACATGGGTAATCATTTAAGTTGTGTATATACAGTAGGTGTAGTAAGACCGAAATTGTTGTCGGCATTAGTTTGTGAATACTCGGTACAGTTGGAAGGTGTACGTTTCTGTTGTTAATGGAAGGGTCAGTAATGTGTAGTCTCTCGGGAATCTAGTCCATCAGACCGGTACAATGTATATGTAATAGCCTTGTTAGCCACGTGGGTGGTTAACGGCGTGTAACACCAACGAGTTAAGTAATGTGATGAAGCTTGTTTTCCGCTGCAGTTTGTTATTAAGTGCGTAAGTTTGGATGGGGTGTTACATCCTAAGTGTAAAAAACCAACTTAGCTGTTATATTAAATATTTTTATGTCATTAAGTGTTATATTTGAGGTTTGTAATAAGGCCAAGTGCTTAGGCCATTTCTATGCATTATTTAAGGCTTTTTATGCTTTGTAAGTTATGTATTTGATTAGTACAAAATATGGTGAGGAAATCTGGTTACTATGGGTTGTTTGGTGATTTTAAAACCACCTAAAATTATCAAGTAAAAATACCTACGAATTTGAGTGGAAGTTGGTTTGAAAATAAGGTTAAAATTGGGTTTAAAAGTGACTATAAACTTAAATGTTGGTCTAGTGTACAAAAGGATAAAACATGGGTGGTTAAATATAAATAAACTAAATCTAGGTTGTCAAAATGATATATAGCCGAAAATTAGGCTTCATTTGGAGTTTAGATGAAAAATATAACTTTTTGTGAAGTTTAGGGCTTAAATGGTAATTCTAGAAAAACTTGGGGTCAAAACTGTAATTATGGGAGAGTGATGGTCAATGCAGTAGGTTGGCGGTCAACCATGGTCATATAGGGAGTGTTGACCAAAGGGGATGAGTGGAATAATCAAATTAGAAAGTTAAACAAGTTTAGGAGCTAAATGTAAGGTTTATAAAACTATTAGGGTCAAAATGTAATTTTTGAAAGTTAAGGGGCTGAATTGGCATTTAGAGAGAGTATAGGGTCTATAGGAAATTTATTGGAATTTTTCGAGTTGAATTTGGAATTTAATTAATGAAATTGTATAGTATATAGTTTAAGGATGAAATTGTAAGGTTTGTAAAATAAAGGGGGTCAATTGGTAAATAAGGAAGAGTGGGCTGTAACAGCAAGGGGGCTGTTCTGATTTTATAACATAAGGTTGGAAGCTATAGGTTAAAACTAGCTAAGAGTAGTGATGTTATAACATAAGGTATAAGGAGTAAAATTGTGACCTTTAAAAACTAGTGGGGAACTTTGTAATTAATAAAAGTATATGGGCTGTTGCGAAATGTAATAGACTAAGGAAAATGTTTAACATATGGTTGAAGGGGTTATAGATGTTACAATATTCTAAAGTTCAAATAATATTAAAGGAGGAAACAAACATAGATTAGGAATTATATGGTTCATATAAATTATGGGAATATTGCAAGAGATGGAGATTATGGGATTACCTTGGGAAAATAATATTGGGATTACCTTGGGAAAATAATATTGGGACAGCCTAAGGGTTGTTCGAGAATTTAAGAAATTATTTTGGGAGATTTTAGAATTAAATAAGTTAATATGTATAATATAAAATTTTAAGTATTTAGTTGTAAGTTTACAAAATAAAGAGGGGTGATATGTAAATTAGAAGAGGTTGTGGGTGAAAAGAATAAATCTTAAAAATAGTAGGGAGCTGTTCGAATACACATATTTATATACATAGGTGTATATTATAATGTTTGGGAGCCGTAGGTTATAAATTAAATAAGTATGGAAATGCAACATATATAATAGTTGGGTAATTTTGTAAATAATCTGAAATAAAGGGGAAAGGAAATTAGATACCGAAAGTATTATGGTTGGTTTGGAATTTTAAAAGTATAGGCTGAATATATTATAAAGTTCAAAATGTTATAATGTGACATTATATTAAAGTATAAGAGAGCATATTATAGAGGAATTATTATGGTATAAATATACCTTGTAAACGATTACATAAAACGATGAGATTAAATTGCGAATCGGGGTGTAACACCCCAACTGCTAAACTCATCATTACCTCTTAAACTGTTACAATTTACCATTAAGCTCGCAGCGGAATTCCAATACAACAGAGGGTGATACAACGCCGTTAGCCACCCTCGTGGCTAACCAGGCCTGACTCACATACAGTAACGGTCTGATGGACTGGAACAACCGAGTACTTCATACAGCACAATACTCAATTCCTTACTTTACTATACCGAGTCTACAATATACGGATGCCGATAACATACTCGGACTTACACCTCATTCAAACGCATAAGTAATTACAATCTAACTACCCATGCTCACAGCAGTCCCCGTCCTACTCTCTCGAACGGTGGTCAGCTTCAAGTACCTGCACACTAAAAACGTTCCCCCTAGGGGGTCAGCTTACGCTGCGCATGAAATTCGCATATACCGCGTGCTAACCGCGGTACGCCGACTACTTTGGGTCGGATATACATGGAGTTCATTTTAATCAAACAACTGCATCATGGCAATACAATATATATGTATATCACACAAGGAATCTAATCCAATCACGGAACACGATTCCTAACTAACATAACAATGTTGTTAGTGGTAACTGGTTACTCTTAGGCATTGAGGGTTATTCCTCACTATGCCTTGTTTACTTATTCGATACCTCACCCGCTCTCTCGGGTTACTTATTCGTATACACACCCATTCTCTTGGGCTACTCATTCTCATACTTACCCATTCTCTCGGGTTACTTTATACTCATTGACTCACCCACACTCTTGGGTCATTCATACTCAAGCTCTTGTAGATTCTCGAGACACTACAGGTCTCCTACGTCACGCTTGTTACTCTTATACATACTTAAGCCAAAACTCATGGCTCTCTAGCATAGTCTTACTTCCCGGTTTCGACCCTACTCTGGGTCTAGCATGGTGGGAAGGTTCAACTAGCTCGCGGAACTCTCTCTTAGTTCCTATCTCTTTTACTTAGGTCCGACTACTCTCGGACTACTCTCGTTCCCGTACACTCCTCTCTCGGAGTTATAATAATATCATGTATATTAGTCTAGAAGCATCATTCTCGATGTTTCTAATGACTTTGGAAACTTACTTAAATTCGGGTAATCTTAGGTTTAAGGGTTACCCCCACAATCATATGCTTGTACATTCGGATATTTTTTATACCGGGTAAAATCCTCATATAAGAGGTCGACCGTATCTCAAGGGAGTCACATAGTCCCTTAGGTCTCTTTTACCTTTCTTACATGTTTACATTATTGGACTAACTTCAATCCTCTCGATGGAGGTCATTTATCTCTCCACTCATATTTATTTCGTGGATTGTTTCAATAAGGTTCTCTAACCGTTATCGGGTATATACTCAACCCGTACATCTCCTCACATTTTAGGGAGTTCATATGTTTGTGTTATCGTTATACTTTAATCGATAGCTTGTGTGTGTTTGCATAATACCATTGGTTATGTGACTACCCGTTCAACGGGTTTCTAGTCAATCAGTACTCACTAAGAGTCGGTCTATGCACTAAGTTAGACCACGCCGGCATACAAGTATGTTAGCTCATTCAACATACAACAATGCATGCATAATCAAACAAGGGATTATTTTCATGCTTTAATCTTGATTAAGCCGGCACACAAACACAAATCAGAGTAACTCGGTTAGCATACGGGGCATGAGAAATCATACCTTTCACCGGGGTTTTACTTTTACCGTGTCATCTCACCAAGCTGGGTCACGCACGGTTCTCTGATAATGTTTCAACATTATTATTAATACTAATACATACGGAACATAAAAAATGTTACTCCCGTAATTACCCCGTTATCCCGTTTTTCGGTTTTTTTTATTAATTTGAGTTCTCACTTCTCAATCACTTCTAAGACTTTCTCACACTTCCTAGGGCCTTTACATGTCACCAAAACAGGCCTTAACATCTTATAACATCATTAAATTCAAACCCCCATCATTTAAAACCTTTAAAATACTCTCTGTGGGTTTCTGGGGGTGGTCCGGGACTTGGTTCCTATCTTAAGTCCCGGACCAAAGCATTACTAAACTCTCGGGTTAATTTCTGATGGTGGTCCGGGACCTTGTCCCAACCTTAAGTCCCGGACCAAGGTGAGCAAAGAACTCTCGGCGCAAAATTAAGGGTGGTCCGGGACTTGGGCATGGACTTAAGTCCCGGACCAGGCAGGTTGTGCACTGAAATACCCCGTATTTAAAAATAGTGATTAATTAGGCTAATAAGTAATTTAGAAGCTTAATTAAGTATAAATAATTATTAGGGAACAATCCCGAAGGAAACGGATCCTTAAAATGGATTAAAATCACTAACGAACCTTAAAGCGCGTTTTTCGAGGTAACCGGGAGAACGTGTCTTTAAGCGGGTCAAATAGACTCGTAACAGTTTTGGTCAACTAAATAATCATTAATAAATATTAGTGAAGCTTTAGGACCAATAAAATCAATAAAACGAGAAATTAGTAAAAACTGTCAAAAACGGGAAGTTGTGGGGTAGAAGTACAAATAAACAAAAGTTATGTGTCCACGTTGAAAATAAAAAGCAAAGTAATATATGTGTGTGTGTGTGACCGATGGGGACTCCCCCTCTCACTCTCTCCACACCCCTCTATTTACAAAGACAAAAACAATTAAGTAACCCCCACTCTAATATTTTTCTCTCTCTTCCCATTTCTTTTCCCTCACGTGGAGCAGCCCTCACACTCTCTCATTTCTTCTTCTCCTTCCTCCATGCGACATTAATGGGGATTTGAAGAAACCCACACAAAACCACCACTTCTCTCCTTTGTAACTCCCTCATACATTTCCAAAAATTATAAAACACCACCATTGTGTTCCTCTCTCCAAGAGCTACACTTCCATCTTTCCAAAATCCAAAAACAAGCATTTTCGATTTTGTGGGTATATCCCATTTGAAGTTTCAACACCACCATTGGAGCCACCTTGGTCTCCTTGTTCTTTTGAGGTAAAAATCTCTTTCAAACTCCTTCGTTTTTCTTGTCTTATGGGCAAAACGAAAATTCTAGTGAAACCCTTGTTTGCCTCTTGTACCCAGCCGATTTTTGGGCTCTTTTGGAAGGTGGAAAAGCTTGTTCTTGAACCATTTCCAAGAATCTAAACCCTGCTATCATAAACCCTTAACCCTAGAATGTGTAGTAGAACTTAAAGGATGTCTAAGTTTAGTTTTAGTATTGAAGGTGTATTTATGTATGGGTGATTATGTTAGATTTGTAGAGTTTGCAAAACCGAAAGAGAGAAGAAGGAAGAAGAGAAAGAAACCTAGAAGGAAAAACAAGGTAAGGAATGCTCACCTTTGTGTAGTCTTGTATTTGTGTATGTAACAGATTTTCTAGGATGAAAATTGGTATTATAAAATAGTAATGTATCAGAAGTATAATGGGTAAGAGAAACCAAGCATTTTGAAACCTTTGAAACATTGTAAAAACTGTTATAAAACAGATTGGGAATTGAGTGTTGAGTGCAGGGAATTTTAGTGTTGTTTTGGTGTTGATATTTGTATATGGGAGCTCGTATAGTTTGGTTATTGTAACAGGTGAAACAAGTGTTGAAATGTGAACTAGAATGTGTGGTGAGTGTATAAAAATACAAGGGAGACTATGGCAAAATTTACTTAGAATTAGAACACTTAGTGAATTTTAAGTAGGTGAATGATATAAGTGTGACAGATTTTGATATAGATAGATAGAGGGAAGATGGGGAGAGATAGTTAATGAAGTTGTAATGTATTAGTGGTGCTAGAAATGACATTAGAAGGGAGATGTAGAGGAGAAGTGTAAGTGTTAAAATCTGTAGCATAAGGTAACTAGAGAAGAAACTAGTTGAGTGTTGAGTGAAACTTGGGAAAATTAGGTGAGTGAATGAGTATAAAATTGGGTAAGGAATTAATTAATGAACTAAGGTGCATTAGGAGGTTTAAATGGTGTTAAAACATGTAGGATTAGGTGTAGGAACAATGGGGAAGGATTGGGTTAAAGAGAGGACTGAAAACAGAATTTAAAATGCAAATACTGGGCCGGACCGAACTTGCGACCGGACTTGCAAGTTCGGTCGAGCCCAGACTTACAAAGACGGGTGAGCTACTGGAATCGACCGGACTTGCGACCGGACATGCAAGTTCGGTCGGACCAGAAATTTTCCCCGTCTGTAACCTACTGGAATCGACCGGACTTGCGACCGGACATGCAAGTTCGGTCGGCCAGAAAAATTTCCATTCTGTAACCTACTGGAATCGACCGGACTTGCGACCGGACATGCAAGTTCGGTCGGCCAGAAAAATTTCCATCCTGTAACCTACTGGAATCGACCGGACTTGCGACCGGACATGCAAGTCCGGTCGGCCCAGAAAATTTCCCGAGGATAGCTACTGGAATCGACCGAACTTGCGACCGGACTTGCAAGTTCGGTCGGCCAGAAGAATTTCCGCAACCTGAGCTACTGGAAGCGACCGAACTTGCGACCGGACTTGCAAGTTCGGTCGGGCCAGGAATTTTCGGTACCGGTAGCTACTGGAATGGACCGGACTTGCAAGGTCGGTCGCAAGTCCGGTCCTGACAAAAAAAAAAAAAAATTATTTTAATTTAAATAATAATTGTATATATATGTATATGTATACCCATACATATATGTATATGTATATGTGTGTAAGCATGCAAACCTTAAGCAAGAAGATGGAAACTTAAGTAAAGGGAAAATAAGTAAGTAAAGTATAAGTGTAGGAAATGGAAGGACATAGTAAGTAGGAGTTAAGTTAATGATAGGTAAATTAATCATTTAATTGTATGTATGTAATAGGACTTGGTTTGTGACATCGAAGGACGTTTGGAATTACGTACGACGGTGAACGGTATGAATTCCTCATGCCCCGAATGCTATCATGGCTACTCTGATTTGTGTGTTGTGTGCTAACTGATCACCAATAAAGATAAATGCACGAATCGGAGTTAACATGCGTACTTGTGGAAATGTAGTGTTGTATGATGTGTATATTTTTCTTAAATCTTAAGTTGTATAATTCATGAAGTGTGTGGATGATAGTGAGTGCTTGTATGTATGTGGTAATGTGTTGTGACCGAATATGTTAAGGATGGACTTCTAACTTATTCCTAACAAGCTAACTCCTAACCTAAATTGGCAATTAAATTGGAATGAGTAGAAGTCCGATATAGTTTCGGCCACGCGTGAGGATGCGGAGTCACGAGAGGTTGGCTCCAATTCCTGACTCTTAAACTGGTCCGCGGCCCAAATCCCTTAAGTGGGTAGCATCCCGGATTAGTGAGTCAAGTAAATCCCGGATGTGGGACGGAGTAGTCCCCAAGGCCGGAGGTCCCGACGACTTGACTTGAGTATAAGTAAGAAAGTAAGAATGGGTAAGTAAAGTAAAAAGGAAGTAAGAAATTGTAAGTAAGAAGAAGTAAGTAATGAGTAAAAGAGTAATATGCATTCCGATTAACCCGGATGCACAATCTGGCTAACTTTGTGAAGGTAAGTATTGTGAACTCTATTGTATTGTTGCCTTGGAGTGAATGATGTATTGTAACGTATGTATGATTGTATGTAAAGCATGTATGCATGAGTAATGAACAAGCATGTTTAGCGGTCGCCAAATAGTCGGCGTACCCTTGCTAGCAATCGGTATATGCGGAGTTCATGCGCAGCGTAAGCTGACCCCCTCGGGGGACCATTTTTACTACACGCAGGTACTAGAGATTGATGAAGCTGCCGAAGACTTAGTTTTATTTCTGTCTTCTTTTTGATGTAAACTGCGAATTATGATCGGTGTACTGAGTAGTACATGGCTTAGATTTTGAATAGCCGGTGTACCATGGGGTACACCTTTTTGGGATATTGTGAATGGATGGCATTGGTATAGATGAGTAGGATTAAACTCACCCTTTTGGAAGCTTAGAAATGGGAATGTAATTTGATATACTCTAAATACTCGGTAATCCTTGGATGTAAGCGTATGGTATTTTGTAAATGGCTAAGTGTTATTTAGTAGCTCGGTACATATGTTCATCAGACCGTGACTGTAAGCATTAGTAGCCTAGTTAGCCGTATGGGCGGTTAGCGGCATTGTTTCACCCGCCGTAGTAGGTAGTAATATTCCGCTGCGAACTCATTGAATTAACAGGACGATTAGACGGTAAGCGTAGGAATAACGGTAGGGGTGTTACAAAAAGTGGTATCAGAGCGTAGTTACGCTCTGATGTCCTAAAGTACCGAGCATAGGAGATTACCGAGTTAGGATTTCAATCGTCTTAAGACGAATACTTAGAAACCTAACTAGGAACTACCGTTGTTAATAACGGATACCCTTGACGTTCTTGGAACGATACCTTGTTTAAATTCCAAGACCTTTGAGTCATTTCTTGCGGAGCCTAATGAAACTGTTGAACATTCAGATGTCAGGAAGAGGCCGAGGCCGACCTAGAGGCGAAGCCTCCGATGGAACCGGCGCGCAGACGATAGCTGAGATCGTCGCCGCCACGGTAGCACAGATGCTACCAAATTATACAAGCTGTACAACAAACTCAGCAAAACCAACAGAATCAAACGGGACCAACCCCTCCCCCTCCACCCAGAGAAGCTAACTGGGTAAAAGCTGTAGCGGAACTCCGCCCTCCTTGCTTTAGGGGCGAGAGTGATCCGGCTAAGCTAGAAGCGTACATCTCCGAAATGGAGACCGCTTTTGAGACACTCGAAGCTCCTGCTGGAGTTCGAGTCAGAGTAGCCGCCTACTACTTGAAGGATGCGGCCATGGATTGGTGGAAATTGGTGAAGCACGAGCATGTAAGCGACCCCACCTTCGACTGGGATTCTTTTGCATCTCTCCTCCGATCCAAGTACTATCCGGAGCATGTAAAAACGAAGAAAAGGCTAGAGCTAGACGCCTTAAAGATGACAGACAAGATGTCTGTGGATGAGTACTACCGCACCTTCACCTCCATTCTCCGTCTCCTCCCCGATCTTGGATACACCGGCCAGGTGTTGGTCGATCGCTTCTATGGCGGTCTGAGCCATCGCCTTCGGTACGGTATGGGCTATACCAGATTTACCTCCCTTCAGGTAAATATCGGTTGACCCTTAGTATCAATTCAATTCATTTCAATTCCTTGAATTCCTTGAATCTTTTCCTTATTCTTTCTTAAATATCATCCCGGCTAATACCTGAAACTTCAGGAGTGTTACCACGCGGCCTCCCGCGTTGAGATCACTTGCCAGTTAAGGGATGAGGAAACCGCGCTGAAGCGCAAAGCTAACAACAAAAACACCAGCACCGAGGAGCAGAACCAGGGTAAAAGCTGGAAGAAGAAGAAAGGGAACTTCTTTTCTCAGAAGAAGTCCCCAAGTGAGAGCAGTGCCCATGCTGAGCAGGGCAAACCAGCTGAGATCCTTCAGCTTGGTTATTCTGCACCGGTGGCAGCTAAGCCACTGAGATCACACCCTCCTAAGGGTAAATTCTATTCCAATTTGTATTCGTATAAGTATCATTTCTAGTATACCCACGCACACATGTGCTAACCCTCTAACCTCAGGTTCTAGCTCCGGAGCCGCCAAAACCTTCTCCGACGGCCGCACCTATGGTGCAGGAAGTGCAACCAGGACCATCCTGGTAAGGATTGCTACGGGAGGGAGATCAAGTGTTACAACTGTCAGAAGTTGGGGCACACTGCTAATCGATGCCCGGAGAATGGGAAGCCAAAGGAAATTTCCAGAACTATAAGCACGAGAGGGCAAGGAGGTGGCATCCGGCGATGCACCGGCCCAGCAGGCACCTCAGGGACAGGGATCCCGGGGCCCTCAGAGAGGCGCACCTCAGAGGCAGCCTGTTCTGCATGTGATTGACCGCGATGGGCCCGGTTCGAAATCCGGCCAAGGTAATCACCTAAACCTTTAATCCTTGAAATAGCATGCCTAGTAGCAGAGTAATTGTATGATTGAATGCATGAGTAAATGAATGAATTGAAGTGTATTGAGCATGAAATGAAGTAGTTGAAACTAGTACTCACCGTAGATGAAATTTGTAACCATAGGAAACTTTAGTATCTGTTACCCAATACCGGTAACCTTGAATCAAGAGGAGATCGACATCACCAACAACGACTACACCAACAAACAGTGTCAGGTCATCCGCCCAGGTATGATCTTATTAAGGGGATACCTGACACCCGAAGCGCAAATCTCAATTATTCGACGATGCAACGAGCTAGGAACGGGTCAAGGTGGATTTTACACACCCGAATTCCCCGGTGGAGCGAAGATGAAGCTGAAGATGATGTGCTTGGGAAAGGACTGGAATCCTTATACCAAGACATACCAGGAGACACGACAACAGACGGAGCGACGCCACCGACAATACCACCAGAGTTTCAGACCCTCACACAAGCAGTAGAACTTGCACAATGTGAACCTGAACCAATCCCCGCACTTGAAGCGGACCTTTGTATCGTCAACTTCTATGAAAAAGAAGGACGACTTGGGTTACACCAAGACAAGGACGAGACAGCGGAATCTCTTGAACAAGGAGTGCCCGTAGTGTCTTGGTCCATTGGTGATGACGCCATATTCCTGTATAGCGAGCAGAAGCGTGTGGACCTCGCAGAGAAATTGGTATTGAGATCAGGAGATGTCCTCATCATGGGTGGAAACTCAGGATGCTGTATCACGGGATCAACAAGATCAAGTTGAATACGGCACCGCCGGCAATAATCAATGCCACACACATGAAACCAGGACGCCTGAACCTTACCTTTAGAAAATATTAAATTCCTAGTATCATGTAATCTATTAGTAACGTGTATTAGAGACACGACATGTATGATGGTTGGTTTATCAATAAAGAGCAGTGTTGATTTAATTCCACTTGTGTCCACCATCAATACTTATCCAATTGTGAATCCAATAGGTTGTGGACTCGGTACCGAAGGTAACCTGAGCATCCTCACCGAAGCACAAGCCGGCAGAAGCGGCACCATTCTAACGGGAACCTTCCCAGTAAATGGCATTGATGCCAATGTGCTATTCGACTCCGGCGCCTCTCACACCTTCGTATCACCATCCTTTGTGAAGAGGTTGAAGCTAGATGCGGATGAGCTACCGAACTTCATGGTTACTCTCCCATCGAAGGAGCGAGTAAAGTGTACCAAATACTACCAATCAGCCACCATCGAAATTAAAAAGGAGGCGTTTCCCATTTCCTTCATCGAATTCAATGGATTGGGATTCGACCTTATCATTGGAATGAATTGGTTGGAGCGGCACAAGGGTAGAATCCTCTGCGCCGAGCATCGACTGCTGCTCAAGAGTCCTTCTGGGGTTACCGTATCTTACCGCCAGAGACCGAGAGAGCCTTCGACCACCCTTATATCTGCTATGGCTATGTACCGGGAGCTCAGAAAGGGCCAAGAAGTGTACTTATGTTATGTGCAAGACCTGGAGAGAGATCCAGAGTTCAGTGATGATGTACCGATAGTATCTGAGTATCCCGATGTATTCCCTAAGGAGCTACCCGGCATGCCACCACCGAGAGCAGTTGAATTCGAAATTGATCTATTGCCAGGTACCGGTCCCATTGCTAGGGCACCGTACCGCATGGCACCTGCTGAAATGACTGAACTGAAAGAACAATTAAGAGATCTTCTAGACAAAGGGTTTATACGCCCGAGCGTATCACCCTGGGGAGCACCGGTCCTCTTCGTGAAGAAGAAGGACGGTAGTCTCCGCCTTTGTATTGACTACCGCGAGCTGAATGCGGTCACAGTCAAAAACAAATACCCATTGCCACGCATCGACGACCTATTTGACCAGTTGAAAGGAGCATCGGTCTTTTCCAAGATTGACCTCCGTTCTGGGTATCATCAGATTGCAATCAAAGAGCAAGACATCGAGAAAACGGCATTCCGTACCAGATATGGCCACTACGAATTCACAGTGATGCCATTCGGTTTGTCAAACGCACCGGCAAAATTCATGGACCTCATGAATCGTTTATTCAGTGAGCAGTTGGACACTTCGGTTGTGGTCTTCATCGACGACATCCTTGTATATTCTAAGTCACCAGAGGAACATGAAATTCACTTGAGGAAAGTGCTTGAGACACTGCGCGAGAACCAGCTGTATGCGAAGTTCTCCAAATGCGAGTTTTGGCTTGATCAGGTATCATTCCTTGGACATGTCATCTCGAGCGCAGGTATCTCAGTTGACCCTTCTAAGATAGAAGCTGTACGATCATGGCCTAGACCCAAGACTGTTACCGACATTCGGAGCTTTCTTGGTCTAGCCGGTTACTACCGGAGATTCGTAAGGACTTCTCAAAAGTCGCTAAGCCCATGACTACATTGATGAAAAAGGATGCACCGTTTGTATGGACAGACGAGTGCGAAGTATCATTTCAGAGCCTTAAAGACTCATTGACCTCAGCGCCCATCCTTACTCTTCCAGAGGGCACAGAGGGATTTGAGGTATACTGTGATGCATCAGGCAAAGGAATGGGATGCGTACTCATGCAGCATGGCAAGGTTGTTGCTTATGCCTCCCGCCAGCTGAAGAAACATGAGGAGAATTACCCGACTCACGACTTAGAGTTAGGAGCCATTGTCTTCGCCTTGAAGATATGGCGACACTATCTCTATGGGGTAAGCATCACCATCTACTCCGATCATAAGAGCTTACAGTATGTATTCACTCAGAAAGAACTCAACTTGAGACAAGAAGATGGATGGAGTTTCCTCAGATATGACATCAATCTGCAGTATAAGGAAGGGAAGGCTAATGTGGTAGCCGACGCCCTGAGCCGTCGAGCACACTCGCTCCATTCGCTACTCGCTTCTTCTAGCTTGGTTGACGAGGTGCGAGATGCTCAGTTGAGCGACCCTTACCTAACCGAAATCAGACAAAAGATCGAAAATGGTACATTTGAAAGAAAAAGTATGACTTCAAGCTACATGAAGATGGTTTGATTCGGTTGAATGGCAGGCTATGCGTCCCCCGAAGCAATGCAGAGCTAAGGGATCGCATCCTGCGAGAGTCACATAGTTCTACATTGTCAGTCCATCCGGGAGCCTCCAAGATGTACAAAGACATGAAGAGGTACTTCTGGTGGTCTGGAATGAAGTCAGATGTGACAGAATTTGTGCTAAGATGCTTAACATGTCAGAAGGTGAAATTTGAACATCGTAGACCGGGCGGAATGGTACAATCATGCCAATTCCAGTGGAAATTTCATGATATCTCCATGGATTTTGTTGTAGGACTCCCACCTGCTAGGGGAGGACTCAACATGATCTGGGTTGTAGTAGATCGCCTTACCAAGGTTGCCCGATTCATACCGATGAAGGACACCTGGAAGGTAGTAAAGCTAGCTGAGCTTTTCGATAAGGAGATTATCAGACACCACAGAGTCCCTAAGACTATAGTATCTGACCGCGACACCAGATTTCTTTCGAGATACTGGAGAGCTACAAGGGAAGCGTTGGGTACAGAATTGAAGTTGAGTACCGCCTTCCATCCTCAGACCGACGGTCAGACAGAAAGGACCATCCAGACACTGGAGGACATGCTTCGGGCATGTGCCTTGGACTTTCAGGGGAGTTGGTTAGATAAGCTTCATCTTATCGAGTTCTCGTATAATAATAGTTATCACGCCTCGATTAAGATGTCGCCTTTCCAAGCTCTATACGGTAGACCTTGCCGTACACCCTTGTGTTGGGATGAGTCAAGCGAAGCGGTCATCATAGGACCGGATACCTTGAGCAAGTGCAAGCCGAAGTACAACAATTAGAGCCATGAAGGCAGCCCAAGATAGACAGAAATCCTATGCGGATGTGAGACGACGCGACCTTGAGTTCGCCGTGGGCGACCAAGTGTTCTTGCGCGTTTCACCTATGAAGGGTGTCTTCCGTTTTGGTCAGAAGGGCAAGCTAAGCCCGAATTTGTAGGGCCGTACACTATCACCGAAAGAGTTGGTTCAGTAGCCTACAGGTTGGCATTACCTGAGGACTTGGGACGTGTCCATGATGTATTTCATGTGTCACAACTCAAGAAGTATATGGCTGATCCTTCTCATGTCTTAGAGCCCGAGAGACTTTCCATTGAGCCGAACATGAGATATGGAAACCCCAGTGAGAATCTTGGATAGGAAGACCAGAGACACTCGCCATAAGTCGATACGAATGGTGAAGGTCCTATGGTCTAACCATGATGTCGAAGAAGCGACATGGGAGTTGGAAGATGCCATGAAGGCTAAGTATCCACAGTTATTCGTAGACTAGTTAGTCTAGTATGTAATATACGGGTACGGGTCGTACCCCTTTTAAGGGGGGTAGAGCCTTTTGCTTTTGCATTGCTTCGGGGTAAGCATTGCATTTTGTATGGCACATGTAGTGCGAGTGAACTTGGTATGGATGTGTATGTATGTGTAATGTGTAGTGAATGATGTGTATGGCAATGTATGGTGTAATGTGTATTGTGAATGGTAATGATGTATGTATTGTGTATTGTGGTATGGTATGAATGAGAATGATGCATTGTGTATGTGAATTGTGAATTGTGTACTGTACTTGAATTGTGCATGCTTACAATGTGAATGAAGTAAACACCTCATAGGTGTAGTAAGACACATTAGGACAATTGGTTTGCCTAATGAGTAGATTAAAAACTACTAACCTTGAGCAACTTTGAGGGCAAAGTTTCTTAAGGGGGGTAGATTGAAATACCCCGTATTTAAAAATAGTGATTAATTAGGCTAATAAGTAATTTAGAAGCTTAATTAAGTATAAATAATTATTAGGGAACAAATCCCGAAGAAAACGGATCCTTAAAATGGATTAAAATCACTAACGAACCTTAAAGCGCGTTTTTCGAGGTAACCGGGAAAACGTGTCTTTAAGCGGGTCAAATAGACTCGTAACAGTTTTGGTCAACTAAATAATCATTAATAAATATTAGTGAAGCTTTAGGACCAATAAAATCAATAAAACGAGAAAGTAAAAACTGTCAAAAACGGGAAGTTGTGGGGTAGAAGTACAAATAAACCAAAGTTATGTGTCCACTTTGAAAATAAAAAGCAAAAGTAATATATGTGTGTGTGTGTGTGACCGATGGGACTCCCCCTCTCACTCTCTCACACACCCCTCTATTTACAAAAGACAAAACAATTAAGTAACCCCCACTCTAATATTTTTCTCTCTTCCCATCTCTTTTCCCTCACGTGGAGCAGCCCCTCACACTCTCTCATTTCTTCTTCTCCTTCCTCCATGCGACATTATGGGGATTTGAAGAAACCCACACAAAACCACCACTTCTCTCCTTTGTAACTCCCTCATACATTCTCCAAAAATTATAAAAACACCACCATTGTGTTCCTCTCCCAAGAGCTACACTTCCATCTTTCCAAAATCCAAAAACAAGCATTTTCGATTTTGTGGGTATATCCCATTTGAAGTTTCAACACCACCATTGGAGCCACCTTGGTCTCCTTGTTCTTTTGAGGTAAAAATCTCTTTCAAACTCCTTCGTTTTTCTTGTCTTATGGGCAAAACGAAAATTCTAGTGAAACCCTTGTTTGCCTCTTGTACCCAGCCGATTTTTGGGCTCTTTTGGAAGGTGGAAAAGCTTGTTCTTGAACCATTCCAAGTACTTCATAAACCCTTGCAAGGTAATATAAATCCTAAACCCTAGAATGTGTAGTAGAACTTAAAGGATGTCTAAGTTTAGTTTTAGTATTGAAGGTGTATTTATGTATGGGTGATTATGTTAGATTTGTAGAGTTTGCAAAACCGAAAGAGAGAAGAAGGAAGAAGAGAAAGAAACCTAGAAGGAAAAACAAGGTAAGGAATGCTCACCTTTGTGTAGTCTTGTATTTGTGTATGTAACAGATTTTCTAGGATGAAAATTGGTATTATAAAATAGTAATGTATCAGAAGTATAATGGGTAAGAGAAACCAAGCATTTTGAAACCTTTGAAACATTGTAAAAACTGTTATAAAACAGATTGGGAATTGAGTGTTGAGTGCAGGGAATTTTAGTGTTGTTTTGGTGTTGATATTTGTATATGGGAGCTCGTATAGTTTGGTTATTGTAACAGGTGAAACAAGTGTTGAAATGTGAACTAGAATGTGTGGTGAGTGTATAAAAATACAAGGGACTATGGCAAAATTTACTTAGAATTAGAACACTTAGTGAATTTTAAGTAGGTGAATGATATAAGTGTGACAGATTTTGATATAGATAGATAGAGGGAAGATGGGGAGAGATAGTTAATGAAGTTGTAATGTATTAGTGGTGCTAGAAATGACATTAGAAGAGGGAGATGTAGAGGAGAAGTGTAAGTGTTAAAATCTGTTAGCATAAGGTAACTAGAGAAGAACTAGTTGAGTGTTGAGTGAAACTTGGGAAAATTAGGTGAGTGAATGAGTATAAAATTGGGTAAGGAATTAATTAATGAACTAAGGTGCATTAGGAGGTTTAAATGGTGTTAAAACATGTAGGATTAGGTGTAGGAACAATGGGGAAGGATTGGGTTAAAGAGAGGACTGAAAACAGAATTTAAAATGCAAATACTGGGCCGGACCGAACTTGCGACCGGACTTGCAAGTTCGGTCGAGCCCAGACTTACAAAGACGGGTGAGCTACTGGAATCGACCGGACTTGCGACCGGACATGCAAGTTCGGTCGGACCAGAAATTTTCCCCGTCTGTAACCTACTGGAATCGACCGGACTTGCGACCGGACATGCAAGTTCGGTCGGCCAGAAAAATTTCCATTCTGTAACCTACTGGAATCGACCGGACTTGCGACCGGACATGCAAGTTCGGTCGGCCAGAAAAATTTCCATCCTGTAACCTACTGGAATCGACCGGACTTGCGACCGGACATGCAAGTCCGGTCGGCCCAGAAAATTTCCCGAGGATAGCTACTGGAATCGACCGAACTTGCGACCGGACTTGCAAGTTCGGTCGGCCAGAAGAATTTCCGCAACCTGAGCTACTGGAAGCGACCGAACTTGCGACCGGACTTGCAAGTTCGGTCGGGCCAGGAATTTTCGGTACCGGTAGCTACTGGAATGGACCGGACTTGCAAGGTCGGTCGCAAGTCCGGTCCTGACAAAAAAAAAAAAAAATTATTTTAATTTAAATAATAATTGTATATATATATGTATATGTATACCCATACATATATGTATATGTATATGTGTGTAAGCATGCAAACCTTAAGCAAGAAGATGGAAACTTAAGTAAAGGGAAAATAAGTAAGTAAAGTATAAGTGTAGGAAATGGAGGACTAGTAAGTAGGAGTTAAGTTAATGATAGGTAAATTAATCATTTAATTGTATGTATGTAATAGGACTTGGTTTGTGACATCGAAGGACGTTTGGAATTACGTACGACGGTGAACGGTATGAATTCCTCATGCCCCGAATGCTATCATGGCTACTCTGATTTGTGTGTTGTGTGCTAACTGATCACCAATAAAGATAAATGCACGAATCGGAGTTAACATGCGTACTTGTGGAAATGTAGTGTTGTATGATGTGTATATTTTTCTTAAATCTTAAGTTGTATAATTCATGAAGTGTGTGGATGATAGTGAGTGCTTGTATGTATGTGGTAATGTGTTGTGACCGAATATGTTAAGGATGGACTTCTAACTTATTCCTAACAAGCTAACTCCTAACCTAAATTGGCAATTAAATTGGAATGAGTAGAAGTCCGATATAGTTTCGGCCACGCGTGAGGATGCGGAGTCACGAGAGGTTGGCTCCAATTCCTGACTCTTAAACTGGTCCGCGGCCCAAATCCCTTAAGTGGGTAGCATCCCGGATTAGTGAGTCAAGTAATCCCGGATGTGGGACGGAGTCCCCAAGGCCGGAGGTCCCGACGACTTGACTTGAGTATAAGTAAGAAAGTAAGAATGGGTAAGTAAAGTAAAAAGGAAGTAAGAAATTGTAAGTAAGAAGAAGTAGATGAGTAAAAGAGTAATATGCATTCCGATTAACCCGGATGCACAATCTGGCTAACTTTGTGAAGGTAAGTATTGTGAACTCTATTGTATTGTTGCCTTGGAGTGAATGATGTATTGTAACGTATGTATGATTGTATGTAAAGCATGTATGCATGAGTATGAACAAGCATGTTTAGCGGTCGCCAAATAGTCGGCGTACCCTTGCTAGCAATCGGTATATGCGGAGTTCATGCGCAGCGTAAGCTGACCCCCTCGGGGACCATTTTTGCTACACGCAGGTACTAGAGATTGATGAAGCTGCTGAAGACTTAGTTTTATTTTTGTCTTCTTTTGATGTAAACTGCGAATTATGATCGGTGTACTGAGTAGTACATGGCTTAGATTTTGAATAGCCGGTGTACCATGGGGTACACCTTTTTGGGATATTGTGAATGGATGGCATTGGTATAGATGAGTAGGATTAAACTCACCCTTTTGGAAGCTTAGAAATGGGAATGTAATTTGATATACTCTAAATACTCGGTAATCCTTGGATGTAAGCGTATGGTATTTTGTAAATGGCTAAGTGTTATTTAGTAGCTCGGTACATATGTTCATCAGACCGTGACTGTAAGCATTAGTAGCCTAGTTAGCCGTATGGGCGGTTAGCGGCATTGTTTCACCCGCGTAGTAGGTAGTAATTCCGCTGCGAACTCATTGAATTAACGGACGATTAGACGGTAAGCGTAGGAATAACGGTAGGGTGTTACATGCACTCTCGGGGGTAAAATCAGGGGTGGTCCGGGACTTGGTCCTGGACCTAAGTCCCGGACCCTGCTACAGATTTGTAAATTTTACAGTTTCTTCATCTGTTACAGGTTCTCTCTTTGCCCATTATTAACCAACCTTCACCAACTAAAATCTTCATGTTTTAGTGACTAATTACCCACCTAAACCACTTCAACCAAACACCAAGTACACTCACCAATCTAGTTAATTTTCTTAGATTCTTTTACACTCACAACCTTATTTTCTCTCTTGTTTTCTAACAGATTGTAACAGATTTTGGCTATTACTTTAAACCATTCAAACCTCTCATACTAATGCCATTCATAGCACCCAAATGACCTTATTTTCCTCTCAGTTCTACTCCAAGAACCTTACTCTTCCTCTTCCCAATTCCAAGTGATTTACCACTCACTTTAATATTCGAAACATGCCTAGTTTTTCCTAGGTTTCACACTCCTAATCACCCTTGGTTTCCAAGTAAAATTTGACAGCACTTGCTTGCTTTACTAAGCACTTTCACCACACTAAACATGCTCACAAACACTTCTTCTCCTCTGTTTGGTTTACACATCAAAACCACCTCAAATTCCCCTTGTTCACACATATAAACTAACTTAGTTCACAAACTTATTTCTCACACTTAACAACATTAACATTCTCATTTAACTACCATCATTGTAGTATCACAACTACACCCATTCAAGCTCAAGGTTGTTTATACAACACCAACATAAGTTTTCCCAAGCAAATAAACCAACGCAGGTAAGCCCATTACCTTGTTTATTCTCGGTTTTTACTCCTTCCTCTTCTTTCTCTTGTTCCCTCTTTCTCTTCTTGTTTTACAACATACCAAGGCATAGATTGCCAACTACAATCATATCCCACCACACATCAACAAGTAAGTTTCAATATTTTCCACATAACCTAATATATTCCAAGGAGCTAGTTTTCAAGGTTTAGCTTAGGTTTTACCTTAGAATAACCAAATGGGCAGCTTGGCAATCCATTGGAAGAGTTTCCATCCCTCCACAAGAGCAAGATGCTCACGGCTAACATGGGGAAAAATTCAACGGGAGGGAATTTTTTTCCAAAATTGGAAGAGTTAGCTAGAAATGAAGAGCTTGTAACTTTCTTTTTACCTTTGAGTATCAAGAGATGTTGGAGACTCAAAAACACTTCTTTAAGCTCTAAAATGGCCTACTTCCATGGAGATGAAGATGAATGTTTCAAGCTTTTGAAGGGTGGAAAACGTAGCCCTCGTCGATACGAATCTAACGGTAGTATTTTTGTGAGGTTCGGTGAAGAGATGAGTGAGTTAATGGAGGAAGAAGGAGGGCTGTGTGCTCACTTGTGAAATCGCCATTTAACAGAGGAGGAAGAAGAAGCTCAGCTTGGAGGGGGAAGAAATAATCGTGAGTGAGAAGAATGAGAGAAGGTGAGAGAGTTACTTATATCTCTTTCACTATTCCCCTCCTCTACTTTATACTTTGTCCTTTTGTGACTTAATAAAAGCTAGCTAATTACTTAAGTATAGGTGTGTGTGTTTATAAAACTGGTCCCACATTATTAGTGAGCTGGAGCGTTTTTCGTTTCTTACAGAAACGCTCGTTATTTTACCCGGTTTAGCACTATTCACTAACCGGCCCGTTTTTGGTCGATTTTCTCGTTTCTTTATTTTTAATGGTTATTAAGCTTCCATTAATACTTAATTATAGTTATTTAATCAACTATAATTTTTACGGGTCCGTTTGACCACTTAAAGTCGCGTTTTCGGGTTTTCTTGAAAAACGTGCTTTTAACTCCGTTAGCGTTTTAATCCATTATTTGGATCCGTTTTCTTCGGGAATCTTCCCGTATACTAATTAGGCCTAACTAAGCTTAGGAAATCCATCTCGGACCCTCTCGAGATCATATATCTCTTATCTCATTTAACGCGCATTTTTAGCGTTTTTCGCTTTTCAAGCGTTTTCTCTTTTCTTTTGGTTTATTCTTTTTACCAATACTCTCTAGGCACATTTAGCCCTTAATAATTTTATTAGAGTAATTAAATCGCCATTTTTATCCGGGGTATTAAAATCTACCCCCCTTAGGAACTTTGTCCTCAAAGTTGGTGAATCTAGATGGTTACTCTCATGGCGTACTATGCCAAGGTTACAGTACATGTATAACCCTACTGACTCCACAAGTCAGTCTCATTTCATACTACACATACCACACCATATCACAGCATGTATAGCAATCAAAAATACTCTTTTTACTCTCTCCATGGAATCGGTCCGAAGACAAGAAGGCACTACAGTCCTCGAATCCATGTTGATGATATACTACTGATCCCTCAGGTACCGTCACGTTGAACACTTACTCTTTCTGGTTCACGGCCGTTTCATGACAAATGGGCGCTTACTCTCTCTGGCCCACGTCCCTTCGGTTCTGATCAAAACGTTACAAATATACATATCCTCAGGCACTCTGGTTGACTCACTCAACACAGGAACATCTCAGGGTACTCTCCCCGTCCCCTGCCTTTGGAAAAATCACACACTGACACCGCCCCAACCGTCACTTAGGACCGCCGCACGTACGGTGTTATGGTTTCAAAACTAATACTCGCCCACCGTTCTACCGGTCATCAAGACTTAAGGCTCAGCCATCGGCGGGTGATAGCGGTTTCAAACCAGTTTTCGTTTCCATCTTCATACTGAAGAAAATTCTTTTCAAAATCTGTTTGAAAATTCTTTTTAAAACATCACACAACTCCAAATCAAATTTATGGTACTGTATCTTTTCTTAGCGTGATTACTTGTGACCACTTATAGGGAGCTTCAAGAATCATCCAACCTGATGTGATCAGCATCAGTGTTGAATTATCCTTACACCCCAATTGTGTTCGGTTTCCCTGATCGCTAGCAGATCAAGTTCCACCTCCCACGTCAGTTTCAAACAATCAGATAGTCAAACATTTCATTTTCTATCTTTTACTCTTTCTAGTCGTATTCATAAAACAATCTGTTTCAATTAACTCTAGTTCCTAGTACTTAGGTCATTTGTCATTCTCATTGCTTCACTACTTTACCTAGGTATTCCATACTTATGGCTTCATTTACTCAAATTGTTGCTCATTTAAAACACATAACATACAACTCCAAAGGATGGAACTCACTCCATCTATCATTCTCAAATAAAATCACCTAGGAACTCATCCCTCGGAGTTACACATCGGTTTCATGCCGATTCATACTCATCAACTCATGTCTAATCTCACTAGACATATACTATAGGGATTCTCATTCCCTAGGAGTCTCTCTACTCCTCTTTTCATAAATATTACATTCTCATTACTTGCCATCTCTCATGCACCATACTCATTATTACACAATGAATGGGTACCTATGTTTATGTAACATAAGTTCCAATCATCAAAACAATTTCTTTTGTGCTATGCACATAGTAGTTTACGCACCAATACGTAAAACATACTCTAAGCGGTTTCTCGCCCTACCCCCCTTAAAGGGGTTACGCCCGCGTAACCAACCATATGTTATCACTGAACATTGGTTCATTAATTCGAGTATTATGAAGTGTTTTAACTTCAGTACGGTTAATTAACTCATAACCGGTTCGGTTCTAGCCTCTAAGGCTTCAAGGGGTTTATGACATAGGTATACTTAACCCTGAATCACGCCACAAGCTTCTGCTGTGTGACCTGATAACTAGAAGCTTAATCGCTCTTTGATATTCTCAATGTATATCAATCGTCGCTTGGTATCTCTTACCGTATGCAAATTCGATGAGTTATAGATTTTCTCTCCAACTCTCTAGAAATCTATTGTATAACTCTGTATACCTCGTGGTTATTCGCTTACTTTTCCCGACTTTTGTCGGTTGAGGTCAAGCTACTACTTAGCATGTAGTGCTTCCTCGTTTAATAGTGGCTCATGGATTATGTTTGTTTCTTGGTTCTGTACCAGAGTTCTTCATTCATACTACTCTGCATTTTCCACATATCGATCCTGGGCCCTGTGGTTACTGCCCACGTTCTTCGTGCATCTTTGCCAACGGCCGCACGGTTATCTCTCTAAATTCTCACTCAACAGGCTTCGTGACGTTTCTCAATTCCTGGCTCTCCCACTCGATCATTACCGCACAAGTGCAATACCAAAACACTCAGTCATACAGAGTGCAGAAGCGTAAACCCTTGACAGTAAATCTCTCATGGGATAGGAATGATTATGTCTCCTATACCATATTTTCTCATCAGCTTCATATCACTAACTAGTTATACTCTTTCAACGGTCGCTTGCTGCGTACCATGTTCTACTCGTTACAACATTCGCTTAATGGCAGCCGCTACTACTTTAGCTGCCTCTCATGTACTCCCGCCATTTATACTATGGCTTGCCATTCACTTAGCTTAATGAAATACGTTACTCTTTAAAATCTCTGCGCACTTGCGCACTGCTTACTCTGCAGTTCATATTACACACATACAGTGTTTACTACTCAACTGATTACTCTATCGGTTTCCTTGTACTGCCATCAAGGTTCCTCTTTACACTCTACTATAGTTCATATCTCATTGGCATATACACATGCTCAAGTTTTACTACACCGCACTAGCGGTTTCACATTCTACCTAGGTGGTAGCTTTCTCGGAGGATTCACGCAAATGCCGCTCCATAGGCCCCATAATAACAAGTGGTATCCCCACTCTAAGGTAGTGGTTCATTCTCCACTGTTACTCTTATGTTTCTATGCATAGGTTTACACGTTTAGATCTACAAGTTGCAGTTAGTTACCGCTTATAAGCCACATTGCCTCGCCATGCCCTTGCGGGCTGTTTATACAGGTTTCCGCTTCTCCGTATACCATTAAACGGTTTGGAGGTATTACTGGGTTTTTCGATAAGGTTGTCTCAACACGCTTCCAAACATGGAAGACCCTTAAAGTATTTTGATACTAATTCATGCCCTCTAGCATTTTAGGGTATCCCGTGTTACGAGGGATCCCTTCGGGTTCTACCCGAGTGTTTGCTTAAACACTTGTGTTCTCAACACGATGTTTCGTTCAACTAATGTTGACTCCGGCACCCTTCTCGGATTGCTCCTGGGTGTTACTGAGTAATGCCATTACATCTGGCTTGTACTCATGGTTATGTTCAGTTGTGACTTCGCCTTGCGGCTATGTCCTTGACCATCCCGTTTAGGGTTGTAATGTCTCCCGTTTATTGTACATTAATAAGTTCATTTAGGCATTCGCCGTATTATTTACACTGGTATTCACCCAGTTATTAGGTATTTCCTGAGACATTTCCAATGTCTGTACTTAATACTCTGTGCTTCTCGCACTTTTTAACGCCTTATCCTTAGGTCCATGACCTTACTGGATTCTAGACTCCCTTAACTCGGTAAGCTTCCTTGTGTTCTTCGATCATTCGAGGTGTCCAACTGTCTTGGTTTGGATTGGCTCTTTCGTCCGTAGTATGGAGTGGGCTACTTCCCGTGTACCGTACTCTACTAGTATACATACATGGAGTATCTTATTGATACGTTACCACTTACCCAACTAACTCATAATTGGTCTGTCAGGCCCGCAAGCTCCTTTGGAGTGCGGTCGTTCCATGTCTCATTTGTGTACACTTGTAGTGTCGGTCACGCCTAAGTGAAGTATTCTGTTGCCAACTCCTCTTATATCATTATATGATAACTTACCGTGGTTCTCTGGTTTGGTTTTTTTAAAATTTAGGAGTTTTTTGGAAAATACTCTGTTTGAAAGAAAAATTTGGGTTTGAAAATAAATGTTCATGGCATTTCAATGCCGCAGCTTCTCGCTGGCTGGTATGTTTTCCAATACAGTGGTCAGGCCATTAGGCCTCACCAAGGTTTCGTTTCAGAATTCTTTAGGGTTTGTGATGCTATGTTGGCTTTCTTGCCGTCTTGGTACTTGCTAAGTACTGGTCGCTTGTCAAAGCTCTTCTTAGCTGTCCGTTATACTGCACTTGCCGAGGCAAGTGCGCGGTACAGGCAGTTTTGGGTTAACTCATACCGGTCACGGTATTGTTCACATTGTAATTGGTAGCCTCGTGGCTCTTCCTTGATCCCTAGTTGGATGACTGCTCCTTGGAGCTGATTCTCATTCCTTGACATGACTGTCATTCCTTAGGTGCTTCTCCATTCTCGGAGTTCCTTAATTACTTTAATTCTAGGCTTTACCTCGTTGCTCGTTCCCACGTCTTTACTGTGGTTACCGAGGTTTAACTTATTTAGGTACCACTTTGGTAGTCCCATTCGGGTATATCCCGTAGCTATGCTCGTAGCTGTCTAAGCTGTGCCCGTTAGGTATTGCAACCTCTTCGGGTGTGGCAGGGTGGGTGTATCTACTCTTGACTAGATTCTTAGTCGGTTAGTGTACCGTTGATGGTATTATTTAGTTATGGCGGTCCGTAGACATGTGTCTCGGTTTTTGTTATTATCATTGCTTCTCATTAATCCGCCTTCTTGCACGGTTAGTGCTTTCTTCTTGCTACTGCTCGGCTAGCTAGGTTCTCGCGACTGCTAAGCATGTCGCCCCAAGTTGCCACAGATTTCGGTCTCCTTGGATTAGGATTTCTCGGTCTCTCGCCATTATGTGCGGTTATTGTCATTCCAGCGGGATCCGTCTCCGGGCTTTCCGGTTCTCGGGACTTACCGCATGACAGGTTCTAGTTCATATTGAGATATTTATTAACTGCCAGATTGGGTTTCCCATCTCTCTGGTGTTCTTCCCGAGCTTTTAATGCGGGGGTTGTGGAGGGCGGGTTTGGTATTGTAGGTATCCAGAACATACTGGAAGTTCCTATCTAGCGCATCTCTCACGCTACCTCTCAACCCATAGCCCTAAGTCTCTAATTCCTAACTCGGTATTCCTAAGCTCGGTATTTCCAGTCATCAGAGCGATACTTCGCTCTGATACCATTTTTGTAACACCCCAACGTTAACTCGTCATTACCTCTTAAATGTTACAATTACCTTACTCGCAGCGGAACTCAATACAACGAGGGTGAAACAACGCCGTTAGCCACCCTGTGGCTAACCAGGCCTGACTACATACAGTAACGGTCTGATGGACTGGAACAACCGAGTACTTCATACACACAATACTCAATTCCTTACTTTACTATACCGAGTCTACAATATACGGATGCCGATAACATACTCGGACTTACACCTCATTCAAACGCATAAGTAATTACAATCTAACTACCCATGCTCACAGCAGTCCCCGTCCTACTCTCTCGAACGGTGGTCGGCTTCAAGTACCTGCACACTAAAAACGTTCCCCCTAGGGGGTCAGCTTACGCTGCGCATGAAATTCGCATATACCGCGTGCTAACCGCGGTACGCCGACTACTTTGGGTCGGATATACATGGAGTTCATTTTAATCAAACAACATGCATCATGGCAATACAATATATATGTATATCACACAAGGAATCTACATCCAATCACGGAACACGATTCCTAACTAACAAAACAATGTTGTTAGTGGTAACTGGTTACTCTTAGGCATTGAGGGTTATTCCTCACTATGCCTTGTTTACTTATTCGATACCTCACCCGCTCTCTCGGGTTACTTATTCGTATACACACCCATTCTCTTGGGCTACTCATTCTTATACTTACCCATTCTCTCGGGTTACACATCATATACTCACCCCTTTCTCTCGGGTTATTTATACTCATTATCTCACCCACACTCTTGGGTTATTCATACTCAAGCTCTTGTAGATTCTCGAGACACTACAGGTCTCCTACGTCACGCTTGTTACTCTTATACATAAAGCCAAAACTCATGGCTCTCTAGCATAGTCTTACTTCCCCGGTTTCGACCCTACTCTGGGTCTAGCATGGTGGGAAGGTTCAACTAGCTCACGGAACTCTCTCTTAGTTCCTATCTCTTTTACTTAGGTCCGACTACTCTCGGACTACTCTCGTTCCCATACACTCCTCTCTCGGAGTTATAATAATATCATGTATATTAGTCTAGAAGCATCATTCTCGATGTTTCTAATGACTTTGGGAACTTACTTAAATTCGGGTAATCTTAGGTTTAAGGTTACCCCACAATCATATGCTTGTACATTCGGATATTTTCTTATACCGGGTAAAATCCTCATATAAGAGGTCGACCGTATCTCAAGGGAGTCACATAGTCCCTTAGGTCTCTTTTACCTTTCTTAATGTTTACATTATTGGACTAACTTCAATCCTCTCGATGGAGGTCATTTATCTCTCCACTCATATTTATTTCGTGGATTGTTTCAATAAGGTTCTCTAACCGTTATCGGGTATATACTCAACCCGTACATCTCCTCACATTTTAGGGAGTTCATATGTTTGTGTTATCGTTATACTTTAATCGATAGCTTGTGTGTGTTTGCTAATACCATTGGTTATGTGACTACCCGTTCAACGGGTTTCTAGTCAATCAGTACTCACTAAGAGTCGGTCTATGCACTAAGTTAGACCACACCGGCATACAAGTATGTTAGCTCATCAACATACAACAATGCATGCATAATCAAACAAGGGATTATTTTCATGCTTTAATCTTGATTAAGCCGGCACACAAACACACAAATCAGAGTAACTCGGTTAGCATACGGGGCATGAGAAAATCATACCTTTCACCGGGGTTTTTACTTTACCGTGTCATCTCACCAGCTCGGGTCACGCACGTTCTCTGATAATGTTTCAACATTATTATTAATACTAATATCATACGGAACATAATAAAATGTTACTCCCGTATTACCCCGTTATCCCGTTTCTCGGTTTTACTTTTAATTTGAGTTCTCACTTCTCAATCACTTCTAACACTTTCTACACTTCCTAGGGCCTTTACATGTCACCAAACAAGGCCTTAACATCTTATAACATCATTAACATTCAAACCCCCATCATTTAAACCTTTAAAATACTCTCTGTAGGTTTCTGGGGGTGGTCCGGGACTTGGTTCCTATCTTAAGTCCCGGACCAAAGCATTACTAAACTCTCGGGTTAATTTCTGATGGTGGTCCGGGACCTTGTCCCAACCTTAAGTCCCGGACCAAGGTGAGCAAAGAACTCTCGGCGCAAAATTAAGGGTGGTCCGGGACTTGGGCATGGACTTAAGTCCCGGACCAGGCAGGTTGTGCACTCTCGGGGGTAAAATCAGGGGTGGTCCGGGACTTGGTCCTGGACCTAAGTCCCGGACCCTGCTACAGATTTTGTAAATTTTACAGTTTCTTCATCTGTTACAGGTTCTCTCTTTGCCCATTAATTAACCAACCTTCACCAACTAAAATCTTCATGTAGTTAATTACCCACCTAAACCACTTTCAACCAAACACCAAGTACACTCACCAATCTAGTTAATTTTACTTAGATTCTTTTACACTCACAACCTTTTTTCTCTCTTGTTTTCTAACAGATTGTAACAGATTTTGGCTATTACTTTAAACCATTCAAACCTCTCATACTAATGCCATTCATAGCACCCAAATGACCTTATTTTCCTCTCAGTTCTACTCCAAGAACCTTACTCTTCCTCTTCCCAAATTCCAAGTGATTTACCACTCACTTTAATATTCGAAACATGCCTAGTTTTTCCTAGGTTTCACACTCCTAATCACCCTTGGTTTCCAAGTAAAATTTGACAGCACTTGCTTGCTTTACTAAGCACTTTCACCACACTAAACATGCTCACAAACACTTCTTCTCCTCTGTTTGGTTTACACATCAAAACCACCTCAAATTCCCCTTGTTCACACATATAAACTAACTTAGTTCACAAACTTATTTCTCACACTTAAACAACATTAAACATTCTCATTTAACTACCATCATTGTAGTATCACAACTACACCCATTCAAGCTCAAGGTGTTTATACAACACCAACATAAGTTTTCCCAAGCAAATAAAACCAACGCAAGGTAAGCCCATTACCTTGTTTATTCTCGGTTTTTACTCCTCTTCCTCTTCTTTCTCTTGTTCCCTCTTTCTCTTCTTGTTTTCACAACATACCAAGGAGCATAGATTGCCAACTACAATCATATCCCCACACACATCAACAAGTAAGTTTCAATATTTTCCACATAACCTAATATATTCCAAGGAGCTAGTTTTCAAGGTTTAGCTTAGGTTTTACCTTAGAATAACCAAATGGGCAGCTTGGCAATCCATTGGAAGAGTTTCCATCCCTCCACAAGAGCAAGATGCTCACGGCTAACATGGGGAAAAATTCAACGGGAGGGAATTTTTTTCCAAAATTGGAAGAGTTAGCTAGAAATGAAGAGCTTGTAACTTTCTTTTTACCTTTGAGTATCAAGAAGATGTTGGAGACTCAAAAACACTTCTTTAAGCTCTAAAATGGCCTACTTCCATGGAGATGAAGATGAATGTTTCAAGCTTTTGAAGGGTGGAAAACGTAGCCCTCGTCGATACGAATCTAACGGTAGTTTTGTGAGGTTGGTGAAGAGATGAGTGAGTTAATGGAGGAAGAAGGAGGGCTGTGTGCTCACTTGTGAAATCGCCATTTAACAGAGGAGGAAGAAGAAGCTCAGCTTGGAGGGGGAAGAAATAATCGTGAGTGAGAAGAATGAGAGAAGGTGAGAGAGTTACTTATATCTCTTTCACTATTCCCCTCCTCTACTTTATTACTTTGTCCTTTTGTGACTTAATAAAAGCTAGCTAATTACTTAAGTATAGGTGTGTGTGTAGTTATAAAACTGGTCCCACATTATTAGTGAGCTGGAGCGTTTTTCGTTTTCTTACAGAAAACGCTCGTTATTTTACCCGGTTTAGCACTATTCACTAACCGGGCCCGTTTTTCGGATTTTTCTCGTTTTTTTATTTTTAATGGTTATTAAGCTTCCATTAATACTTAATTATAGTTATTTAATCAACTATAATTTTTACGGGTCCGTTTGACCACTTAAAGTCGCGTTTTCGGGTTTTCTCGAAAAACGTGCTTTTAAACTCCGTTAGCGTTTTAATCCATTATTTGGATCCGTTTTCTTCGGGAATCATTCCCGTATACTAATTAGGCCTAACTAAGCCTTAGGAAATCCATCTCGGACCCTCTCAAGATCATATATCTCTTATACTCATTTAACGCGCATTTTTAGCGTTTTTCGCTTTTCAAGCGTTTTCTCTTTTCTTTTGGTTTTATTCTTTTTACCAATACTCTCTAGGCACATTTAGGCCCTTAATAATTTTATTAAAGTAATTAAATCGCCATTTTTAGATCCGGGGTATTAAACGGGGAGTATAACATATAGTTAGAAACCTTATAATACAAGGAATATGATAATGTATAAAATACCTTGTATAACGTAAGAGGAACCTTTTGTAAAAGATTTGTGAATAAATAACACAAATAAATACAAGTGTGTTTCACATAGAATAATGGATTAATTCATTATAAGGAAACTTTATAATTCACATATTATGAATTTATAATACAAGGTAAACATGCAAGGTGAATGACTAACCATATAAGATTAATGGGAAGGAACCATTGGTTAGGAGTATAATCACAAGTGTCATAATATGGTGTAGTATGAGTTAATATATAAATATCAATTACAATGAAAAGGTTGACTTGAAACATTGATCAAGTCAAACTATGTTGACCAATCAACACAACTTGATCAAGTAGGTTAATTGACCAACACACAAGATATTATATAAGTGCAAGTGGAGATATAACTTGGTCGAATGAGACATGGTAACAAACCATGTTATATGCATACATAAATAAATGTATATAACTAGTCATGCAAGCACGTAAGTGTGTGTACGTGAACATGCAACGACAATTAACCTCGATAAATGCATGAGTATTAAGAGTATAACTCTCACGTACTAAATATTATTACAGCATCGAATATTACGTGCTCGTAAAGTATATTATATAACAAAAACCAAAACCCCGAGGGTTAATGAAACCCAAGTTAAACAAATAACCGACTTAGGGGTTAACTACGGGATGATGACTAGGGTTTATTCTGGATGGTTGAGTAGACTCGTAATATAGACACTAATATTAGAGTAATACATGTTCCAGAGATACGGGCTGATAGATACGAGCTTCGGTGCAAGCGTAGAGGATAAGCGTGATACGTCACGCGAGCATTGTTAAGCGGTGAACGATATTTTATTGTATGTTCTGATTGTGCCTGAGGACTTCCTCGGGCTTGGGTGTGTGAAATGTTTGACAAGAGGTGAAATACCCCAAACCTTTATATGTTGTTTAAATATTAAATTATGGTATAACAAGGCTAAAAAGTGCCTTAGAAACATTAGTGAACAATTTAAACCATAGAAAACACAATAAAATACCATAAAGGCAATTAGAGCAAAAATGTGCTCTAAGCTTGGGATAACCTTGGTTAAGACTCTAAGAGCCTACCAAGACCTTATTTACATGTTAATGAACATGTTAAATCTATTACCAAAGAAAACCAAGCTTGAAAACAAGTTAAAACACAAAATGTGCTTTAAGGAGCCTTAAAGCACATTTTTGAAAAAATTATCTTAGAAATGGGTTTTGAGTGGCTAAATGCGCATCATTACTCTTTAATCAACATGTGTACTACTTAGTATCACATTAGGAAGTATAAATCAATGGGAAATCAAAAATTTCACAATTATGTGCAGTAATTTGTGAATAGTGACCAAATAGTGCTAGTTTAAGACATTGGTCAATATAAGTCAATTGATTGGTCAACAAAGAGCATAAAATACCCCATTTGACTAAGGGGCTGGTTTTCAAGGATGACTCACCACACTTAACTAACTAAATAAAGAAGAAAGGAAAAAAAGTAAGTAAATTCACTATTTACTTTAATCTTTAAATATCTTACAGAACTTGCCTCTCTCTCTTCATTCTCTTCTACCGTTCTCATTTCCCACCGTCTTCATCCTTTCCTCCCTTCTCCATTTCGGTTTTGCTACAGCACGCATACCATCTCCATCTTCCATTACTAATATCTCCTAGCTCCATGCTCGAAAATTAAATCCAAGACCACCATTCTCTTAGTTTAGTCAAGATCTACAATCTTGTCTTTTCAAATCATCAAAACCTTCATTTCGGTGCCAAGAGGAATCACCATGGAACGAGCTTGAACTCATCTTTTTACATCTCATTGTTCTCCTTTGCTTCATGGTAAGGAAAACCAAAGAAAAACTTCATTTCCTCTTGTTTTTATATGTGACCAAAAATCACCTTTTCATGGTGTTTTATTTTGCTCATTCTTAGCTTCATTCCAATCTTCAAAGGGCTAGGTGGAGTCCTCTATTTCTACTTAATTCAATTCCCATTCAATTCTAAGGTAAAACATTCATTTATGTGTTTTAAGACACTATATGACCTAAGGTTTATTAATGAGTATAAGCATGAAGCTTAATGCTCGTTATCTTTACTTGTGAATGGATATAAGGTTAACAAGTGATCAAGTTCCTTGCTAATCTTCAATCCAAGGAAACAAGAAAGAAGTTTGGAAGGAAAAGAGGTAAACAACCTAACCTAATGTGTTTTAGGAAAATTGAGCTTTAAAATGCTTACTAAACTATCTAAGGAGCCAATCGTAAATGAGTTAGAAAATTATCCTCAAAGAGGTTATTAAGGACATATAATGATGTTGAGTGTATTTACAGGTCAAAGGCATATATTATGTGGGAAATTCAGTGTTTAAGGTTTATGCAATTTAAGGGCCTAAGAGCCATGCAATTTAAGGGCCTAAGTGCCAAGCAATGTAAATTGTGCACTATTGGATGTAGTGTAATTTAAGGCTTAGCTGTGTGTAAAGAACATTCTTGTGTTGATAAATGTTCTTGAGTGCTTAAAGGTGATAAACCGTGTGTTTGGAGTGTAAGGAAATACTAACAAAGCTAATTCAAAATGTGGTTAGGAAACAAGGAGTTTTGAGTATTTAAAATGAACTTTGGTGAACTAGGAGGTACTAGGAATGACTAAGTGTTCTAGTGGAGAAAGAAAATAAATTGAGGTGTTCTTGGGTGTTAAATGACTTAGGCATTATCTTGGAGGATTTAGGGAACAAGTGAGTGTTTTGGGATACACTAAAATCATGGTGAGACTGTGTTTAGGACTTATGCAAATTTGGGTAAGACAAGGAGAAACTAATGTCTTGTAAGGAGGAGGTATAAACTTGTGGAGAAATTTTCAAATAGTGGTATAAAGGAATTTTGGGTGGTAATGATGCTTGGGAGATGATGTTAAGGTGTTGAGAAAACATTTTGGGGTGGCTGCTATCATAGGTATGAAACACCATTTAGTAGTCAAAGGAAAATCATTATAAGTGTAAAGAATTTAGTAAGAGTTCGTATGATGGTTAAGGAGGATTTTAGTGAGTGATTTAAGGGTTTAGAGGATGCCTTGAAGTGGAGTTAAAGTGCCCAAATGAGGTTATAACATACTAGGTGATGTAAGGTGAAGTTTGGAGTCCAATGTACATTTTTAAACAAGGGTCTGGAGCAGACCGACCTTGGGGACCGGACTTGCAAGGTCGGTCGAGCCCAGTTTACCCAGCCAGGAAACTCTCTGGAATGGATCGACCTTGGGGAGCGGACTTGCAAGGTCGGTCAAGCCTGAATTTTGTATACGGAATATGTCTCTAGAATAGACCGACCTTGGGACCGAACTTGTCAAGGTCGGTCGGAGTAGAATTTTCAAATGGTAAAGTGTTCTGGAATGGACCGACCTTAGGACCGGACTTAGTAAGGTCGGTCAAAGGGAAAAGTTTTCAAACCCGGAGGTTACTGGAATGGACCGACCTTAGGTAAGGTCGGTCGACCCAAAATTAAAAAAAAAACAAACAAAGTGTGGCTTAAGTAGTAAACCCTAGGGGGTATAATGAAATAATCAAGGGTAAGTTTAAGCATAAAAACATGGCATATAATCATGTAAAATGCTTAGTAAATCGGAAGATAAATAAGTTAATTAACCGGCGTTATTAATTATGTATAGGAACTACCTTCGGTGGAACTCAAATTCAGCAAGGACCAAGGTATGGTTTTCTTGCAGTCTGTTGCTTACCGGTTTACACCGGCTTGTGTGTTGTTTGTTTTTCTGTGTGTTTATGACCTTGTAAGACTTAAGTCATGAAATGAGTTTACAGTCGTTAATATTATTGTGACGTGAGAATACCGGTACCGTTAACCTCGGATACGTGCTAACCCGTTAGTTAACTAAACTAGGATACGTAAGAGAGCGGTACCCGGTTATATCATCTCCACATGAGAAACGTACTAACCACGGCTATGTATGAACTAGTTGTGGTTTGTGTTGTTAAGCTATGACTCATCTCCCTTGTGTTTCTACCTAGACCTAAACGCCTACTTGTGAATTAATTTACTAAGTTTCAATAATGGGGCTTCTAACAAGTGCTAACCGGGGAGTGAGGAGTCCGGTCGTTCCGGCCACGCGTGTGAGTATGGGGGTCGATATCATGTCAGGTTCGATTCTCTCTGTATGTTATGGTTGTTTTCCTTTTTGGTTTCCAACCTCCCTTTAGCTTATCCAAGGCTATTTTACTTACTCACGTCGGGCCATAGGGGCATACTATGTTCGGTGTGATTGGATTACTATATTCGACGCACCTTGGGGTTAAGTCATCCGTTCATTTAACAGGACAGTGACGAGTTATGTAACGAGCTTAGCATGAGTTTGGCAGCATTCTCTAGGCTCTCCAAGTGAACTAACAATGTTTGGTTCGTTCCTGAAGAGAACCGTTCCCTTTATGTTATGTGTTAATGTTGTGGTGCACTTCTCATTGCTATGTTATGTAAATTGTATGTTAAAAATCAATGCCATGTTATCATGACAATTGGTTGCGTGTATCCCAGTAGCCGACAGGCTGCACGTTAGCCATACCAGCCATGAGTTGCTGAGGCCCTTGGGGCACCATATTGTTCTATGATGCAGGATGAGGATCGAGGAGGCGAAGTGGCTCTAGATCCTAGGTTTTATGAAGTACTTTTGATGTTTTTGGATGTTTGGACCCGGGATGCGCCTGTGCACCCGTGGTGGTATATTATGGATTGACAATTATACGATTATGTCGGAAAGGTGTTACAATCGTTGGAACCGGTAAGTTTGTAAGCACAGTGCTAATGAATGTTCGTGTAAATTCAGATGTCAGGTAGACCACGTGGACGAGGCCGCGGGCGTGGTATTGGTGATACGGGAGACCCGGGCGAGGACACTACGGCTTGAGTTACGGCTGACGCAGTAGCCCAGATGGTTCCTTAGTTAGTGGCTGCGATGCATCAGCAGCAGCAGCAAGGCGGTGCGGACCAACAAGGGCCACAACCGCAACCACAGCCGCGAGACCAACTGGGTCAAGGCGTTGGCGGATCTGAGACCCCCGTCCTTTCATGGGGAGACCGACCCTGGTAAGCTGGAGGGCTTACATCTCCGAGCTGGAGACCGCCTACGAGACCTTGAATGTACCTGCTGGAGTCAAGGTCCATCTTGCCGCTTACTATCTGAAGGGTTCGGCACAGAGTTGGTGGAAGCTGGTACGGGAGAGCAGAGTTGCTGACCCTACCTTTGAGTGGAGGGAGTACACGGCTCTGCTGCGATCCAAGTACTACCCGATACATGTGCAAGAGGCTAAGCGCCTTGAGCTGGACAGTTTGAGACAAGGGGATAAGATGTCGGTGGACGAGTACTACACTGCCTTCATCGGCCTTATCCATCTGCTACTAGATCTAGGTTACTCGGACCGGATACTGGTAAACCGCTTCTACAACGGACTAAACTACTGCCTACGCTACGGGATGGGGCCAACGGGATACACTACCTTGCAGGAGTGCTATCATGCCACTGCTATAGTAGAGATCACCGTCCGTCTGAGGGGCGAGGAGAATGCGCATAAGCGCAAGGCTTCGAGCGAGGGTCAGGTCACGCAAGGGTACGGGGGAGGAAAGAAGAAGAAACCTTACCCCAGTCTCATAAAGGTCAGCAACAGGGTGGCAAAGGCCAAGCCCAGACCACCACTGCCGAGGAGCCACTGCAGCTCACGTATGCCTATGCGGCAAAGCCCCTACGCTCTCACCAGCCCAAGGGTAACTGCTAATTCTATGTACCAAAGTTCAGATGTGTGTTGTTATGTTGTGAAGTATGTATTGATGGTGTAATGTTATAGCAGCTAGCACGGGCTCTGGACCCGATCGCCACTACTACTACAAGTGGTCCAACGGAGACCACCCCGGCAAGGACTGCAAGGGAAATGATGTGTAGTGTCGCTACTACAAGAAGATGGGGCACCACGACTACGAGTGCTACCAGAACCCCAACGGCAGAAACTACAGGCATAAGGGGCAATGGAAGGGTAAGGCCACCGTGACCACCGAAGGCCCGAAAGCGACTAACCAGCTATCCTTTGATAAGGGGAACACGAACTCCCAGAAGGGGAAGGGGTCGGGATCCGGCAAGGCCGCCCTGAATGTGGTAGACCGGTCAGAGGCTGCAGGACCCTCTTCTTGACCAGGTACTACCTTAACCGTTGAGTGAAGTAATTGACTGCTTACCGCATTTCATGCATGAGTGTTAGCAAGTCTAAATGAACAACCATATGAGTGAAAAGTTAAAGTATAATGTATAATTTACCTAAGTTAGATAATTTTAAACCTTAGGAACCTTCAATATTTACTATCCAATCCCACCCACACCAAACCCCAAAGAAACCACCATCAGCATCACCGAATTCCCGAGAGAACAATGTCAGGTTATCCAGCTAGGTATGATATTATTAAATGGATACCTGACACCCGAAGCACAAATCCACATCATCCAACGATGCGACGAACTAGGAGCAGCACCTGGAGGTTTCTACACACCCGAATACCCGAGTGGATCAAAGATGAAATTGAAGATGATGTGCATGGGTAAGGACTGGAACCCTTACACCAAGACATATCAGGACGAACGAGCAGAAGATGGAGCAACAGTACCGAGGATACCTGAGGAGTTCCTTGCGGTTGTTAACCACGCTGTGGGAATTGCTCAGCAAGTTGAATAGGATCCAATTCCAAGTGTTAAAGCAGATTTGTGTATTGTGAACTTCTACCAGAAAGGTGGACGGTTAGGTCTACACCAAGATAAGGACGAAACACCCGAGTCTCTGGGTAAGGGAGTACCCGTGGTGTCTTGGTCCATTTGTAATACCGCAGTGTTTGTGTATGGCGAGCAGAAGCGTGCTGATCTCGTAAAGAAGTTAGTGTTGAAGTCAGGAGATGTGTTAATCATGGGTGGGCAGTCAAGGATGTTATATCACGGTATCAAGAAGATCAAACTGAATACCGCACCTTCGACAGTAATTAATGCCACACACATGAAACCCGGACGTTTGAATTTGACATTTCGGCAGTTCTAAGCCTTGTGTAACCATGTAATGGGTGAAGCCAGCTGTATGTTAAGGATGTTACGTATATGTTAGTTATGTTGACAGTGTAAACCAACCTATGGTGTAAAGAATATGTTAATGAATAAAGAGATGTTGTTTTGGAGTATGTCAACCGTGTTGTTACTGTGTACTTATGAGTTTTTGAACTGAATTAGGCCGTGCACTCGGAAAGGGAGGTATACTAGGAGTGTGTAACGAGGCTGAAGCCGGTAGAAGCGGCACCATCCTCACCGGTACCTTTCCAGTCAATGGCGTGGACGCGACGATCTTGTTCGACTCTAGAGCCTCACATACGTTTGTTTCGCTTTCATTTGCGAAGAGGCTGGGGTTAGACGGTGAAGAGATGCCTGACTTTCTAGTCTCTCCCGTCGAGAGAACGGATCAAGTGTACCTGCTATCACCGAGATGCTATTGTACGAATCAGGGATGGGGAGTTTCTGATCGACATGATAGAGTTTGACGGACTCGGGTTCGATGTTATTGTGGGGATGAACTGGTTGGAGCAGTACAAGGGTCGAATCCTATGTGCCGAGCATCGTCTGCTTCTTCGGAGTCCGACTGGGGTTACCATCTCATACCGCCAGAGGCCTAGGGAGCCTTCGACTCAGATTATCTCCGCTATGTGTATGTACCGTGAGTTGCGACGGGGGAGTGATGTATACCTCTACTATGTCCAGCACATAGAGAGAGATCCAGAGTTTAGCCCAGAAGTGCCGGTAGTATCGGAGTTTCCTGATGTCTTTCCTAAGGAACTACCGGGCATGCCGCCAACACGGGAAGTAGAGTTTGAAATTGAATTGGTGCCGGGAACCGGACCAATAGCGAAGGCGCCCTACCGTATGGCTCCAGCTGAAATGATAGAGCTCAAGGAGCAGCTGAGAGACCTACTCGACAAGGGATTTATTCGACCGAGCGTTTCACCATGGGGAGCACCGGTCCTCTTCGTGAAGAAGAAGGACGGTAGCCTCCGCCTCTGCATTGACTACAGAGAGCTGAATACAGTTACGGTGAAGAACCGTTATCCTTTACCACGCATTGACGACTTATTTGACCAGTTGAAAGGAGCACTAGTATTCTCCAAGATCGACTTATGATCCGGTTACCATCAGATCGCTATTCGAGAGGGTGATATTGAGAAGACCGCATTCCGTACCAGATACGGTCAGTACGAGTTCACGGTTATGCCGTTTGGTTTATCCAATGCACCAGCCAAGTTTGTGGATCTAATGAACCGCTTGTTCCGAGATCAGTTGGACAAGTCGGTAGTAGTCTTCATTGACGATATCCTTGTGTATTAGAAATCAAAGGGTGACCATGAAAGCCACCTGAGAAGTGTGTTGCAGACGTTGAGACAGAATCAGTTGTATGCCAAATTCTCTAAGTGTGCATTATGGTTGAACCAAGTTTCATTCCTTGGTCATGTTATTTCCGAGGCTGGGATCGTTGTTGATCCGGCCAAGATAGATGCAGTGCGCACCTGGCCTAGACCGAAGACAGTTACCGACATTCGGAGCTTCCTCGGTCTGGCAGGATATTACAGGAGGTTTGTGAAGGACTTCTCCAGTGTCTCAAGCCGATGACTTCCTTAATGAAGAAGGATGCACCATTCGAGTGGACAGTCAACTGCGAAAGTTCTTTCCAGAGTCTCAAGGATGCTCTTACCTGCACCAGTCCTGACAATACCATACGGTACAGATGGTTTTAAGGTCTACTGCGACGCATCTGGAAGAGGTATGGGTTTCGTATTGATGCAAAATGGGAAGGTCGTAGCATACGCCTCCCGACAGCTGAAGAAGCATGAAGAGAACTACCCTACCCACGACTTAGAATTGGGTGTCATTGTCTTCGCACTGAAGATATGGTGACATTATTTGTATGGGGTAAACGTGACAATTTATTCTGACCACAAGAGTTTGAAGTACTTGTTCACTCAGAAAGAGTTGAACATGAGGCAAAGAAGGTGGGTCGAGTTTCTAAACAATTATGACATCAACCTGCAGTACAAAGAGGGTAAGGCGAATGTGGTAGCTGACGCACTGAGTCGCCGAGCACACTCTCTCCATTTGCTAGTCTCTCATTCTAGCTTGGTTGAAGAGGTGCGGAGCGCTCAGATGACGGATCAGTATATGTTAGAGATCAGGCAGAAGCTTATTGATGACACATTCGAGGGTCAGAAGTATGATTTCCGACTCCACAATGATGACCTGATTAGGCTGAATGGCCGACTGTGTATTCCGAGGAGTAGCGCTGAGCTGAAAGAGCGCATACTGAGTGAATCCCGTTGTTCTACGACTTTGATTCACCCCGGAGCTTCAAAAATGTATAAGGACATGAAACGTTATTTTTGGTGGGCTGGCATGAAAAAGGATGTGAGTGACTATGTTGTGAGGTGTCTCACTTGTCAGAAGGTCAAGTTTGAGCACCGACGGCCTGGTGGTATGGTACAGCCAATGCTAGTGCCTGAGTGGAAGTTTCATGATATCTTCATGGACTTCGTAGTAGGGCTTCCGCCTACAAGGGGAGGTCTGAATATGATTTGGGTCGTTGTTGACCGACTGACCAAGGTGGCTCGATTCATACCGATGAAGGACACCTGGAAAGTGGCAAGGCTAGCGAGCTCTTCGACCGAGAGATTGTACGGCACCATGGGGTACCGAAGACTATCGTGTCTGATAGGGATACCAGATTCCTCTCTAGGTACTGGAGAACTACACGGGAAGCGCTTGGTACCGAGCTGAAGCTAAGTACAGCGTTCCACCCACAGACAGATGGTCACAGTGAGTGCACCATCCAGACGCTAGAGGATATGTTACGTGCATATGCACTTGACTTTCACACCAACTGGATTGATAAGTTACATCTGATTGAGTTTAGCTACAACAACAGTTACCATGCTTCAATCAAGATGTCTCCCTTCCAGGCTTTGTACGGTAGACCATGCCGCACGCCATTATGCTGGGATGACTCAAGTGAGACGGTCATTATAGGACCAGAGTATCTGGAACAAGTACAAGCAGAAGTACGTCAGATCCGAGCTAACATGAAGGCAACTCAGGACAGGCAGAAATCGTATGCGGATGTGCGACGACGTGACTGGAGTTCGCCGTGGGTGACCAGGTGTTTCTTAGAGTTTCCCCCATGAAGGGAGTGTTTCGTTTTGGCCAGAAAGGTAAGTTGAGCCCGAAATATGTGGGGCCTTATGTTGTGACGGAGCGGATAGGCCCGGTGGCTTACAGGTTAGATTTACCTGCTGAGCTGGGCAAGGTACATGATGTATTTCATGTGTCCCAGATGAAGAAATATATGCCGCATCCATCTCATGTACTTCAGCCTGAAAGGCTAACATTAGAGCCGACCATGCAATCAGTGGAGACTCCCGTACGGATTCTAGACACTAAGACTCGAGACACTCGCCATAAGTCTGTAAGACTGGTGAAGGTCCTCTATTCTAACCAGGAAGTCGAGGAGGCCACTTGGGAGCTGGAAGATAAGATGAGGGCGAAGTACCCATCGTTGTTTACTCCGTAGTATTTGTATGTATAGGGTGCGGGGCGTACCCCTATTTTTAAAGGGGGTAGAGCCGTTTCGGTTATGTATGTACGGCATGTATTTAATACGTTGTCGATGTTGTTTAAGTGATGTTGTGTTACCGGGACCATGATTCCAACGTTATGTAAAGTATGTTTGTTATGAAAGTATTGTATTTATAAGTGATTCTTGTGTTCTAAGACTGAAAATGCGTAGTGTGAACTTTGGGGACAAAGTTCTTTAAAGGGGGTAGATTGAAATACCCTAAACCTTTATATGTTGTTTAAATATTAAATTATGGTATAACAAGGCTAAAAAGTGCCTTAGAAACATTAGTGAACAATTTAAACCATAGAAAACACAATAAAATACCATAAAGGAAATTAGAGCAAAAATGTGCTCTAAGCTTGGGATAACCTTGGTTAAGACTCTAAGAGCCTACCAAGACCTTATTTACATGTTAATGAACATGTTAAATCAATTACCAAAGAAAATCAAGCTTGAAAACAAGTTAAAACACAAAATATGCTTTAAGGAGCCTTAAAACACATTTTTGAAAACATTGTCTTAGAAATGGGTTTTGAGTGGCTAAATACCCATCACTACTCTTTAACCAACATTTTTAATACTTAGTATCACATTAGGAAGTCTAAATCAATGGGAAATCAAAAATTTCACAATTATGTGCACTAATTTGTGAATAGTGACCAAATAGTGCTAGTTTAAGACATTGGTCAATACAAGTCAATTGATTGGTCAACAAAGAGCATAAAATACCCCATTTGACTAAGGGGGCCGGTTTTCAAGGATGACTCACCACACTTAACTAACTAATTAAAGAAGAAAGGAAAAAAAGTAAGTAAATTCACTATTTACTTTAAGCTTTAAATATCTTACAAAACTTGCCTCTCTCTCTCTCTCTCTCTTCATTCTCTTCTACCTTTCTCATTTCCCACCGTCTTCATCCTTTCCTCCCTTCTCCATTTCGTTTTTTCTACAGCACACACACCATCTTTATTTTCCATTGCTAATATCTCCTAGCTCCATGCTCCAAAATTAATTTCAAGACCACCATTCTCTTAGTTTAGTCAAACTCTACAATCTTGTCTTTTCAAATCATCAAAACCTTCATTTCGGTGCCAAGAGGAATCACCATGGAAGGTGCTTGAACTCATCTTTTTACATCTCATTGTTCTCCTTTGCTTCAAGGTAAGGAAAACCAAAGAAAAACTTCGTTTCCTCTTGTTTTTATATGTGACCGAAAATTACCTCTTCATGGTGTTTTCTTTTGCTCATTCTTAGCTTAATTGCAATCTTCAAAGGGCTAGGTGGAGTCCTCTCTTGCTACTTAATCCAATTCCCATTCAATTCTAAGGTAAAACATTCATTTATGTGTTTTAAGACATTATATGGCCTAAGGTTTATTAATGAGTATAAGCATGAAGCTTAATTCTCGTTATCTTTACTTTAGTATGGATAGATGGTTGACAAGTGATCAAGTTCCTTGCTAATCTTCAATCCAAGGAAACAAAAAGATTTTTGGAAGGAAAAAAGGTAAACAACCTAGCCTAATGTGTTTTAGAAAAATTGAGCTTTAAAATGCTTACTAAACTATCTAAGGAGCCAATGGTAAATGAGTTAGAAATTTATCCTCAAAGAGGTTATTAAGGACATATGAAATGATGTTGAGTGTATTTGCAGGTCAAAGGCATATATTATGTAGGAAATTCAGTGTTTAAGGTTTATGCAATTTAAGGGCCTAAGAGCCATGCAATTTAAGGGCCTAAGTGCCAAGCAATGTAAATTGTGCACTATATTGTGATGTAGTGTAATTTAAGGCTTAGCTGTGTGTAAAGAACATTCTTGTCTTGATAAATGTTCTTGAGTGCTTAAAGGTGATAAACCGTGTGTTTGGAGTGTAAGGAATTACTAACAAAGCTATGTCAAAATTTGGTTAGGAAACAAGGAGTTTTGAGTATTTAAAATGAACTATGGTGAACTAGGAGGTACTAGGAATGACTAAGTGTTCTAGTGGAGAAAGAAAATAAATTGAGGTGTTCTTGGGTGTTAAATGACTTAGGCATTATCTTGGAGGATTTAGGGAGTAAGTGAGTGTTTTGGGATACACTAAAATCATGGTGAGACTGTGTTTAGGACTTATGCAAATTTGGGTAAGACAAGGAGAAACTAATGTCTTGTAAGGAGGAGGTATAAACTTGTGGAGAAATTTTCAAGTAGTGGTATAAAGGAATTTTGGGTGGTAATGATGCTTGGGAGACGATGTTAAGGTGGTGAGAAAACATTTTGGGGTGGCTGCTATCATAGGTATGAAACACCATTTAGTAGTCTAAGGAAAATCGTTATAAGTGTAAAGAATTTAGTAAGAGTTCGTATGATAGTTAAGGAGGATTTTGGTGAGTGATTTAAGGGTTTAGAGGATGCCTTGAAGTGGAGTTAAAGTGCCCAAATAAGGTTAGAACATACTAGGTTATGTAAGGTGAAGTTTAGAGTCCAATGTACATTTTTAAACAAGGGTCTGGAGCAGACCGACCTGGGGGACCGGACTTGCAAGGTCGGTCGAGCCCAGTTTACCCATCCAGGAAACTCTCTGGAATGGACCGACCTTGGGGACCGAACTTGCAAGGTCGGTCGAGCCTGAATTTTGTATACGGAATATGTCTCTAGAATAGACTGACCTTGGGACCGAACTTGTCACGGTCGGTCAGAGTAGAATTTTCAAATGGTAAAGTGTTCTGGAATGGACCGACCTTAGGACCGGACTTAGTAAGGTCGGTCGACCCAAATTTTTTTTAAAAAAACAAACAAAGTGTGGCTTAAGTAGTAAACCCTAAGGGGTATAATGAAATATTCATGGGTAAGTTTAAGCATAAAAACGTGGCATATAATCATGTAAAATGCTTAGTAAATCAGAAGATAAATAAGTTAATTAACCGGCGTTATTAATTATGTATAGGAACTACCTTTGGTGGAACTCAAACTCAGCAAGGACCAAGGTATAGTTTTCTTGCAGTCTGTTGCCTACCGGTTTACACCGGCTTGTGTGTTGTTTGTTTTTCTGTGTGTTTATGACCTTGTAAGACTTAAGTCATGAAATGAGTTTACAGTCGTTAATATTATTGTGACGTGAGAATACCGGTACCGTTAACCTCGGATACGTGCTAACCCGTTAGTTAACTAAACTAGGATACGTAAGAGAGTGGTACCCGGTTATATCGTCTCCACATGAGAAACGTACTAACCACGGCTATGTATGAACTAGTTGTGGTTTGTGTTGTTAAGCTATGACTCATCTCCCTTGTGTGTCTACCTAGACTTAAACGCCTACTAGTGAATGAATTTACTAAGTTTCAATAATGGGGCTTCTAACAAGTGCTAACCGGGGAGTGAGGAGTCCGGTCGTTCCGGCCACGCGTGTGAGTATGGGGGTCGATATCATGTCAGGTTCGATTCTCTTTGTATGTTATGGTTTTTTTCCTTTTTGGTTTCCAACCTCCCTTTAGCTTATCCAAGGCTATTTTACTGACTCACGTCGGGCCATAGGGGCATACTATGTTCGGTGTGATTGGATTACTATATCTGACGCACCTTGGGGTTAAGTCATCCGTTCATTTAACAGGACAGTGACGAGTTATGTAACAAGCTTAGCATGAGTTTGGCAGCATTCTCTAGGCTCTCCAAGTGAATTAACAAGGTTTGGTTCGGTTCCTGAAGAGAACCGTTCCCTTTATGTTATGTGTTAATGTTGTGGTGCACTTCTCGTTGCTATGTTACGTAAATTGTATGTTAAAAATCAATGTCATGTTATCATGACAATTGGTTGCGTGTATCCCGGTAGCCGACGGGCTGCACGTTAGCCATACCATCCATGAGTTGCTGAGCCCCTTGGGGCACCATATTGTTCTATGATGTAGGATGAGGATCGAGGAGGCGGAGTGGCTCTAGATCCTAGGTTTTATGAAGTACTTTTGATGTTTTTGGATGTTTGGACCCGGGATGCGCTTGTGCACCCGTGGTGGTATATTATGGATTGACAATTATACGATTATGGATGTAAATATAAATACTCGGTTATGTTGGTTGTAATTATAGTTTAGTACTTTGCTCGGGAGTCTGTGCATCAGACCGATACGATTTGTATGTATTCTGCCTTGTTAGCCACGTGGGTGGCTAACGGCGTGTAACACCAAACTGTTTGGTTAATGTTAAGTTATTAAATATCTCCGCTGCAATTCGATTTGTTGTCTAAGTTATAGTAGGGGTGTTACAAGATGATATGTGTGCTTGTATGTGAATGTGTTATATGATTAATCTGTCGAATACGTGCGCCATAATTTTGTACGCGATAGTCATTCGAACTGAGATAGATACTGAACATATGTATATGTATATCTTAAATTAAGATATGAGTAGTGATGAAGAAACATCACTCATGGAAGGATAATAACATAAATGATTTGTCCTAAGATAACCTAAGAAGAGGCGGGAATACCGTTCTCCAGAGGAAATGAGCTCGAATACAAAAATTCACTAGATGACTTCTAGGTATACATTAAAGACCTGAGACGTCCACATGCACCGGAGTAAATTAATCACTGGATAACCTAAGAATGAATCTTAGGCAATTAGTTTAAGAAAACTTGAACAATTCAGTGAGAGGTTGGCTATGAAGGAAGATCTGAGGATGGTGTGGAATCTAGGACCGCCTGGTTGCACATTGTGATCACAGAGGGGACGACTGACAACAGGTCCGCTCAAGGAATTCTGAGTAACGAATGATTGCTTGGTCAGAGATTCCGTTGTTGGTGAAACGGGCAATTTGGCCCCAGTAACATTATATCCTACAACTTTAAGTTGTGGATTTCCAACAAATGAAAACTTTGTTGGGCGGAGGCATTGCCGCTGGTGTAAGGGCATTTGGGTCTAGAATTTGTAAAATTGAGTAAGGGCATTTGGGCCCAGAACTTGTGAACTAAGAGAGTGTGGTGGTAAAGTGGAAAAGAAGTTAAGAAGTGAAATGGAACAAGGATTAAGTTGAGAACTTAACTACATGTAAAGAATGAACAACAACCCTTGAGACCCGATACGAGGAATCACAAGACTAACTCTCGTTGTTACATTACCTTCTTATGTATTGGATGTTATATGCTTGTTGTTGAGTTGGAATGAACTACATGATTATTGGATGTTATATGCTTGTTGTTGAGTTGGAATGAACTACATGGTTATTGGATGTTATATGCTTGTTGTTGAATGGAATGAACCATGTGATTATTGGATGAATTGTTGTCTACTTTACTATGGTATTTTACAGTTGATGTGTTGTAAAACGGAATAGCATGAAACCGGAACTGTATGTTAACAATTGGGCTAATTAATCTGAGTAGTTCAAAGGTCCAAGAGGATCATATGAGAAGCATACCAGCCATCGTGCTGAGCCTTTATGGCAACATATTACAGGACTTGATCGAGTTATGAAGCCGGAGTGCGGGACTATCGGGTAGTCTACGACATCTTTTAATTTCTGCACCCATTATATTTTGATTTGTATTGTATACTCTGATGTAAGTACCGGGAATGTTTTAGATGCTCACTGTTCTACATTGTTAGTTTATGGATTTAGTATGTGTAGGTTAGTAGTAGAATATCTCGGTTCATCATAGCGGTTATCGATCCTAGTATTGTGATAAGTATTTGCTTCATTACTCACATGGGTGAGTAATGGTGTGTGACCCCAAGATTAGTAGATAGATTTAATTTCCGCTGCGAGCCGTCTTTATTTAAGTACGCGATGCCGATTATTATGTGATTAGGAGTAGGGGTGTTACAGTAGGATTGTAATTGGACATGGTGGGTACTCTTTTTCCTCCTCAAGTTTTTCCCATTGGGTTTTACTTGAGGGGGTTTTAATGAGGCCAGTTGTACCGGTCCGCCTGTTTTTTAGGCTCTTTCTTTTAATAATATGGCTACAAGCCCAAATTATAAAAAAAAACTATCTGATATAATACTAAGAGGATAGAAGAGAGTATATATAGTATACAAGATATACGTAATTGACATCGATCCACATTATCATTCCACAGTACATCCTTATATAGTATACGTTACCGAACCTTTGAGTGGTAGGAAAACAAAAGATCAAAGGTCTACTAATGATGACTTTGGGGAGGTTATGGAAGTTACACAGACAAAAGGTATAAGGTACACCAAAGAATGATTGGATGTACATCCATTAATAGTACTATTTATAATACTCCTCTTGGATGTACATCCTACTGTCTCATTAAAAACCTTGCCAGAAAAAACCATTGGGACAAAAACCATGGTCAAGGGAAAAAGAGTATAGTTTAAAATGTTTATCTCCCCCTCAATTTAATAAAATGACTCTACGATGTCTCATGCCAATATCACGAACGAGCTTCTTAAAACTCTTGTAGGAAATGACTTGGTAAGTAAATCATCTAGATTCTCATGGACCGAATCTTGCAAACATCAAGAATACCCTTGGCCTGAAGCTGATGGGTTGAGAAGAATTTTGGTGATATATGCTTCATTCGATCACCTTTGATGCATCCTTCCCTTATTAGTGTAATGCAGGCAACATTATCTTCATATATCATTATTGGCGTCTCTAGATCAGGCTGAAAACCACAAGAACTATATAGATGATAAATGACTGATCTGAACCATGCACATCCTCTTCCTATTTCTTATAACACAATCAATTTGGCACGACTTAATGAAGTTGCCACTATAGTCTGCTTCGTTGCACACCATGAAATGGCAGTTCTACCATATATATCATAGCACTCCTCTTCGTACAGAAATCTCATAATAGAATCCTCATTAAAACTTTGCTCAGGAAACCCTGTGGTACAAAAAACCAAAACAAAGGAGAACACATAATCACATAATGATTATCCCCCTGAATTTGACATATATGAATGTATGCCAACATTCATTTCATAAATATGTCATCAATCATCATCATCTTAACGTTGATGAAAAGGGAGAACCATGGTGATTTATGTTTACCAAGAAACATCACCTTACCAGATGGTAAGTCTTATATCATTATTAAATCATTCACGAGTATAACATATATAGTGGATTCTTGAACTGGGCCTCACACATTTTTTCTATCATATAAAGAAAGATAAATTTGTGTGATCCAATTTTCTCCCAAGGTCTATTTGATATTCGCATAAGAGGAGTATCCTTTACTAGTCATGTATTATCAACATGACTTTACAAAACTCATATATATGAGCCTAGTGCAGACCAATAATGCACTCTCAAGTATTTGCACTTAATATCCACATATATGCCCTCTTAGAGGCTTATGCCATACCCCTTGGCTCATTTGATATATCGATATATATAATTTTATGAGCAGTGACTTGATACCATTCGATTATGGTTTAGATGGTTCTCCCAAGTCACCATCATATAAAAACAATAGACCTTTAGAGAAAATCATTCTCATGATTTTCTTTGAATACCAATCCCCGGGAATTCCTATGTTCACATTACGCTCTCTTTGAGAGTTTAGTTCCTCTTTCAAGGGATACACATACATAAGTTAACATGGTGTACTATTTATCATTAACTTTATTTGAAAGTCTATAGCACCTTTACCAAGGGCTAAACACCTTTTTCAAGGGTTTACTATCTTTCACCTCTACGATATTACAACTCTTTTATCTAATAGGAGGAACGTGTTCATTTCTCATATCGAGCTGGATTATAACATCTCATATGCACAACTTTGGTGCATTATCATGCTAGCATCACACGCTTCGGCGTGTTTATGATGTGTCTTTATCAACTACTGGAAGTCATATTCTGCACTTCCTTTACTCTTTGAATATATCATTTTGACAGTTTCTTCCCCCTTTCAAGGTTCTGCACTCCTCTTTGGAGGGCTCGAATCCTGAAACTCCTAATTTCCCTTTCCCTTTTATGTATGTGTCATTTAGGCATATATGTCCCCCTTTTGAGAGACTGTACTCCTCTTTCGAGGGTTCAAACTCCTCTTTTGAGGGTTCAAATCTTTCCTAATGTGTCTTTTCCTTTTGTGTCATTTTGGCATATTCATCCCCCTTTCGAAGGACTGGACTCCTCTTTCGAGGGTTCTTTGGATCCCAAGGGTCGACCACGCCTCCAGCTTACTTGGGATTCACTTGCCATAGCGGTTGTTGATAAGTGCAAAATATATAGACTTTTAAGGGTTTAATTACCTTACAATTTGCAGTATTTTAAGTAATATTTCTCACTTATCTTACGATTTTCCTAGATTTATGTTTTGATACGAATTGATATATTTTATGTGTTAAATGTAGGAAAAAGTGTTGGAATCATGTAGTTTACTTCACAAGCTTTCCAACGCAACAAACGGCGAGTAAAACGGACTTATAACGAAAAATCTGGAGCCGATTCAAGATTGGAGTACACTCGTATATATATACATATATATATTACATCCGCATATGAGGCGGACAACAGAGGCGCAGGACAAGCAGAGGTGTCCGCCTCTATAGGCGCGGACAAGACACAGGCATAACCGCCTGTTATGGAGCGGACGGAGACAAGAGACAACCGCCTGTTTAGGCGCGGACAAGACACAGGCATAACCGCCTGTTATGAGGCGGACATCAACAGTTTTTCTTCTTTCTCTCTGCGGCGCTGCACTAAACTGCTTTTCATTAATTGCAGACTTCTTCGGCGCCCACCTTAATTTGTGCACGCGTGACGCCGGCTCTGCGATCAATTCCTGCTGCGGATCATAAATTAAATCTTTGTCTTCAATCAATTGCTCTACCTGATATAAATGAAATCTCTGACTGAGATTTTGAGGGATCTGCTCACCAACTCCACCGCCATCTACTCACTAGCTCACTGTCCCTGTCACTTCTCCGTTGCCTGCTTCTGAATTCCTCAGCCTATATAAACCCACACTCTGCTTGCTAAAGATTCATCCATTCATTCACGCATCGATCATCCATCAACCCAAATCATCTGCCACACTCCCTCACCCACGCTCGTACTCCATTCACTTCATTTCCCTCTATCAAAAATCATCACCCATCCACTCCATTAAATTCCCACGTAAACACATACATCCCACTTTCATTTTATTTCCCTGTTGCACGCCAGTTTACAGAAATAAAGTTAGCAGTCAGGGGCAGCGCAAGACGAAGTTGAAGCGAGGGAGCCGGAGTGAACTTCTAAACTGGAGTTATCTCTTACCCTTACTTTAATTTATTTAATGCATTCCTTTTCTGTTATCGTTGTTTTTGTAACGATGAGCGAGTAAGTATTTTAGCTTCTCGGGTTGGGAAGCGAACCTATTCCCTAAATTCTGTTATGTATTTCTTCAAATAAATTTAGTTAACTGCAACAGTTCAATTCCTGTCCTTCAAGTGTTTTAATTATTTGGCCGGTAGTTAAAACAACCCTTGTAGTTATTTTATTAAAATGCGAGAGCTGAAATAAATAACTAGACGAAGGAAGTTGAACCTAATTAACAGCTAGAAGTGTGATCCCGCCTATAGGTTAATTAGACTCCAATAGAAACTGCTCTTTATGCAATTAATTGTGTCCGGTCTAGAGCATTAGTCTGCTGCTAGATCTAACAATTGGTTAGGATTCATTATACTTAGTCATTAATGAATTAATTAAAGTTTCTGAGTTATTGCAGTAAAATTAAAGGAAGAATTTAGTAACAGATATAAAAGGAATAGGTAAGCAAAAACCCGGGGTGCGCTTTTCTATTTATCACATTCACCACTCTTTAAATCCCTCTGTGTTTATTTACCATTTAAATTGTTCTATTTCCCCTTGTAGTTTAGTTTCTTTTTAATCAATCAATCAAAACCGAAAAAATGATATTTCCTGTTTTCTTTAGTTTAACTTAATTTCCAGTTAATCAAATATTTGTCAATTAATTGTACGAGGTCCCTGAGATCGACAACCCCATTTAATCACTATACCCGCAAAACGATAGGTACACTGCCTATGTGGTAGAAGTAGTCACATATTTCTCCATCAAGTTTTTGGCGCCGTTGCCGGGGACCTCCGGCACGGTTAATTGACAATTGTTATTTAATTGGGATAAGTTAAATTTTTCATTCTTTTTTTTCTTATTTTTTGTCTGTTATTTTCTTTTTATTTTCCCACGTATATAGTTAATCTAGTTTTTTCCATATTCATACCAACTCGTCCCTTATGCGTCGGACTCGATCTGTAGGAGAACCTATAGCTGAATTTCAGCCAGAGATCGAAAGAGTTCTCCACAGCAGGCGACAACTACAGTTTGCCATGACGACCAGACAAACTCTGGGGGAGTACCAGCAACCATCAGTAGAAGGACGATCCTCTGCTATCGTCCTCCCTCAAGTGACGCAAGCTGAGCTCGACGCCTGGCAATTCAAGACGAGCTTCATCACCACTTTGTACTACCAGGGACAATTCAGCGGGCTTGACTCAGATGATGCCCCACACCATATCTCTGCATTCCTGGACTTCTGCAATACATTCAACAAGACGGGGAACCTGAATGAGCGCATTCGTCTACAACTGTTCCCCTATTCTCTGAAAGACGGAGCGTCCAGATGGCTAAGGAGTCTGCAACCGGGTAGCATCCACACTTGGGCTGACTTGGCAAACAAGTTCCTGGCGAAGTACTACCCACCGTCAAAGACAAGGGAGAAGATCGCTGAAATCACAAACTTTGGTCAAGAACCAGGTGAGTCCCTGTATGACTCTTGGGATAGATTCAAGGAGCTGCAGATTCTGTGCCCACACCATGGTATGAGTAGCGAAGAACTAGTACTGTCATTCTTTAAGGGATTAAACGATTCAAACAAAATAGTACTAAGTTCCTCATCTGGAGGAAACTTTATGGCAAGAACTGGGGATGAAGCGATGGAGCTTTTGGACACCATGACCGCTAGTACCAGACAGTGGTGCAAGAACAAGGGGAGAGGTGAGCCAAAAGCAGGTATGTATAATATTCCCCCACAGGATCATTTATCCGCTCAACTAACAGCTCTTACTAAAGTTGTGGAAAAGTTAGCTGTAAACCAGACGCAACAGCAAACCGCGAAGGCAGCTACTTCTTCGCCTTTCCTGAATCCTTGCTGTGAGAATTGTGGAGGAGCCCACGAAACATTCAACTGTGAAGGTCCTAGCTATGCAGGTAACCCTGAAGAGTTAAAATCGATCAACAACAGACCAGGTAACCCCTATCCTAATAATTTCAATCAGAATAATTGGAGGAACAATCAACAACCTCCATGGAGGGGTAATGATCAGTCTATAGGTAATTTTGGGTTCAACCAAAATAGACCACCGTACTTTAGACAGCAGGAGCAATCCCAAAATTCACAAGGAGGCAGTGGTAAAATTGAGAATATGCTGGCAGAAATCCTTAAACAAGGCCAAACTACAAACTCCAGGATTGCCGAAATAGAAGCTAAACTTTCTGAACAAGCCGCTAAAAACGCTGATCAAGCTTCTATCAACCTGAGCCTAGAGAGGCAAATGAGTCAAATTTCACAACAGCTGGCACAGCGACCGACGGGGTCACTTCCCAGTCAGCCTGACCCTAACCCAAGGGAGCATGCAAAAGCAGTAACTCTGAGAAGCGGCAAGGAACTAGTTTATGATGTTCCAGAAATTGAAGAAGATTTTAATAAACCAGCTGAATCTCAACCTGAAGTGGAGGAAACAACAAATCCCAAGGAGAAGGAGTCTCCTGAATCTCTCACTATTAAACCTCTCAACTCTCTTATAATCCTCCTATTCCATTCCCTAACAGACTAAAGAAAAAGAACTTGGACGAGCAATATGGGAAATTTCTTAGTATCTTTAAGAAATTAACTATTAACATCCCTTTTTCTGATGCTTTGTCTCAAATGCCTATGTATGCTAAATTTATGAAGGATATTTTGTCTAACAGGCGTTCTTTGCTGGAGTCTGACACAGTCAAATTGACAGAAAGAGTATCTGCAGTTCTCCTGAAGAAACTGCCACCCAAGTTAGGAGATCCAGGTCTTCCCATCATTCCATGCGCTATCGAGAAGGTGGATTGTGGTAACGGTTTATGTGACTTAGGAGCAAGTATTAATTTGATGACTTTATCTATTTTTAAGAAATTAGGTGTAGGTCAATGTGCTCCCACTTCTGTTTAGTTACAACTAGCAGACCGTTCCATAATTTATCCTAAAGGAAAAGTTGAGGACCTGGTAGTTTCTATTGATAAATTTATTTTCCCTGCTGATTTTATCATCATTGATATGGAGGAAGATACAGATGTACCGCTAATTTTGGGCAGACCATTTATGAGAACTGCCCGCACTCTCATTGATGTGGAAGGAGGAAAGATTATTCTAAGATTTCATGATGAGCAGGTTGTTTTCGACATGACACGCAACATGAAGCGTCCTGCCACTGTTCAATCCTGCTTTGCAATAGATGTTGTTGACTCTTTAGTGCAGGAAACTATTTTAAGCGAAGAAGAGGAGGAAATCCTGGAAAGATGTCTTATGGCATCTTGTGAAGCTGATGATGAGGATCCAGATATGGCCCTCATGGCTGAAGAGTTAAACAAAAGGCGGCCACACTTCCACAAGTACCAGCAGCAATTTGAGAAAGTCGAGCGGAGTGCTGACCAACCAAGACCATCTATTGAGAAACCTCCTACAGTGGAGATGAAACCTCTTCCCTCTCACTTGAAATATTCTTTTCTTAACGAACCATCAGAATTACCTGTTATAATCTCTTCTGACTTGACAGGAACTCAAGAGAAGCAACTACTGGAGGTATTGCGCAATCACACATCAGCTATTGGTTGGTCGATAGCAGATATTAAAGGAATCAGCCCTCAGTTGTGTTCTCACCGAATCTATATGGAAGATAACTACTCGATGCAGGCATTATTTATCCTATTTCAGACAGTAAATGGGTAAGTCCAGTTCAGGTAGTACCAAAGAAAGGAGGGATAACTGTGGTTCCTAATGAAAAGGGTGAGCTGATTACCCAGCGCCCCACTACAGGATGGCGGGTTTGTATTGATTATAGAAAGTTAAATGAAGCCACTCGTAAGGACCATTTTCCATTACCTTTCATTGATCAAATGTTGGAAAGACTAGCTGGACATGACTACTACTGCTTTCTGGATGGCTTTTCAGGTTATTTTCAAATCCCTATAGCTCCTGAGGATCAGGATAAGACAACTTTTACCTGTCCGTATGGAACCTATAGTTATAAAAGAATGCCATTTGGATTATGTAATGCTCCTGCCACGTTTCAACGTTGTATGATGGCCATCTTTGCTGAATATATTGAGAATGCATTGAGGTTTTTATGGACGATTTTTCTGTTTATGGTCTAACATTTGAATCCTGTCTAGAAAACCTTGATCTTGTGCTGTCCAGGTGTGAAGAAACCAATCTGGTGTTAAATTGGGAAAAATGCCACTTCATGGTTCGAGAAGGAATCGTCCTGGGCCACAAAATTTCTTCAAAAGGTATTGAGGTAGACCGGGCTAAAGTCGAGGTAATTGAAAAGCTCCCACCACCATCTTCTGTTAGAGATATTCGTAGTTTTCTTGGACACGCAGGTTTTTATAGAAGATTCATCAAAGATTTTTCCAAAATCTCTAAACCTCTGTGTGATCTACTGGCGAAGGATGTTAAGTTCCATTTTTCTGAAGAATGTCTGAAAGCTTTTAATTTATTAAAAGAAAAGCTAATTTCTGCACCTGTCGTTGTGTCTCCTGATTGGTCACTCCCTTTTGAGATAATGTGTGACGCTAGTGATTACGCTGTGGGAGCCGTGTTATGTCAGAAGTTGATAAAATTCTTCGGGTAGTATATTATGCAAGTCGAACTTTAAATGATGCCCAGAAAAATTATGCGACCACAGAAAAAGAATTACTAGCTGTAGTTTTTGCTCTAGATAAGTTTCGATCTTATTTACTGGGTGGTAAAATTATTGTGCATACTGACCACTCTGCTCTTAAGTATTTGTTTGCTAAGGCAGAGTCAAAACCCAGGTTAATTAGGTGGATTCTCCTATTGCAAGAATTTGATATTGAGATCAGGGACAAAAAGGGACACAAAATGTGGTAGCTGATCATCTGTCCAGAATGGAGGCATCTGATGATGGGACTCCCATCAACGAGTCCTTCCCCGATGAGTCAGCATTTGCAGCTGAAGATGTTGAGGATCCATGGTTTGCTGATATCGCTAACTACCTTGTTAGGAAGATTGTTCCAGCTGATATGACTTATCAGCAGAGAAAGAGGTTCTTTTCCATTGTCAAACATTATTTTTGGGATGACCCTTATCTGTTTAAAGTCTGTGCAGATGGTATCATTAGGAGATGTGTCCAGAAGTCAGAGGTCAGAAACATTCTCCTCCATTGCCATTCCAGAGAAGGGTGGACATCATGGTGCCACTCGAACCGCCGCAAAAATACTAGAATCAGGTTTTTTCTGGAACACCCTTCACAAGGATTGTCATGCGTTTGTTTCGACATGTGATCGGTGTCAAAGGCAAGGTAATCTATCTCGTCGAATGAGCTACCACTGAATAACATGTTAGAAGTTGAGCTATTTGACGTCTGGGGTATTGATTTTATGGGTCCCTTCCCAAACTCTTTCGGTAATCTTTACATCTTAGTAGCTGTTGATTATGTTTCAAAATGGGCGGAAGCCCTTGCCTGTTCTACTAATGATGCTAAAATTGTGAAGTTCCTGAAGAAAAATATTTTCACTCGATTCGGCGTTCCTCGAGCCATAATCAGTGACGGTGGCTCCCATTTCTGTAACCGCCAGTTTGAAGCACTATTAAAGAATATGGGGTTCGACATAAGGTTTCCTTACCCTACCATCCTCAAACAAATGGGCAGGCCGAAGTGAAACCGAGAGCTCAAGTGGATCTTGCAAAAGACGGTGAACTCTTCTCGAAAGGATTGGTCACTTCGATTAGATGAAGCGCTCTGGGCCTACCGCACTGCTTTCAAGACACCAATTGGCATGTCTCCCTACAAGTTGGTTTTTGGGAAGGCATGCCACTTGCCTGTGGAATTAGAATACAAGTCATATTGGGCCTTGAAAGCTCTTAATTTTGACCTACAGCAAGCCGGTGATAAACGCAAGTTCCAGTTGACAGAGTTGGAGGAACTCAGGAACGAATCTTACGAGAATGCTGTAATATATAAGGAACGTACCAAGCGCTGGCATGACAAGATGATTGCCAATCGAGAACTCAAGGTGGGGGACCAAGTCCTACTTTTCAACTCCAGGCTCAGATTCTTCCCAGGTAAGCTGAAATCATACTGGTCAGGACCTTACCCTATTATTAGCATTTCCCCATTCGGTGCGATTGAACTCGCCAATGCAAAGGGGGAAACATTTAAAGTCAATGGGTCAAGAGTCAAGAAATTTCTGGGTACTACACTGGATCAAGCTGCTACATATGAAATATCTCTTAAAGATCCAACTGCAGGTTAGCTACTTCACAAAGTCCAGCCAATGACTATAAAGAGGGCAGCTGACTGGGAGGCAACCCAGGGGTAATTTTCAAATTCATGTTTTATAAGCTACGCTATTTCTCTCTAATATATTGTGATATATATATATATAAAAAAAAAAGGAAGAAAGAAGAGGAAGGAGGTAATTGTACCTGTGCTATTAACGCAACGCTTCCTAGCGTTATTTTGGTATTTGACAGTGTGTGTAGGTAAACCGTTTGTTGCAATCACTCCAAGCTGAACCCTTGCTTAGACTCAAGTGTGAGGAACATCGACCCCACCGCCAATGCTTTAAGTGTGAGGAAGGGCACCTTCCTCAATCTCACGATATCAGGGGAGTCTCAGTTCCTTTATTTTTAATATTTATGTTCACTCGTGCCACTGATTGCTTAAGTCCATAGAGTCCTAAATGATCCTTCATGAGTCTGGCATATTTTGAAAGGTCTTTTCTTGATTATTTTATGAACAATGAGGACATTGCTCCTCTTAAGTGTGAGGAAGTTTAGACCTTTCCCTGAAAATATGCCAGTAGTACCTAATGCCACACTTGATTTTTATTGTTCTCTAATTATGATAGTAAGCTTCTCTAAAGGCCAATACATGTTGAATTTTCGGGCTAAAATTTTTGTGGAAGTTTTTGAAATCGAGCCTGATGACAACCTCAAGAATCGTTCTGCTTGACGTTGTTTGTATGTATCAATTTCTTTCTTCAAAATTAAATCTATTTTCACTGAAATCTGGTGGATAAGCTGATTGTGGAAATTGAGCTACCTTAGCTTGGCAATCATGGACTAAGTGAAAGTTTGGTATGGAAAGGATAAGGCAAGGTACTCCTCTGATCATATAATGAAGTTTTCTGAACCAAAACAGGCCTCGTTCATTCGGTTATTAAGTCCTTGGGGTGCCTATCACCCATCTACCTAAGGTCTTGTGATCTGGGATAGAAGGCCCAAAGCCGCTACATGGGTGAAGAGAAAAGTCTGGGGGATGAAACAAATTGTGCGAACAAGAAAAAAAAAATGAACATGCAAAACTCTTAATGATTGTCGCAATTTTTCATATTTTGATCATGAGTATGTGGTGTTGAAAGGTATCACGGAATAAGGTGTTACTTCACACCCCTTGTCATCCAAAGGTTAGAGAAAAGAAATTGGTGGAAGGTTCCAAGCTAATCTATGTTCAATTTTTACAATCTGACTTATCCATGCTCTTATTAAAAATTTTCTGTTTCACTGTTTACAAAAACCTACATCTAAGAGCAGGATTATTCTTTTGATTGCCATTTAGCTTGATTTCCTTCCACGATTGTTGAATCCCGGAGTTTGATACTGTAACCTTAGAGAAAGTTTGTTCTTTATTTGCTTGAGGACAAGCAAAAGATAAGTGTGAGGAAGTTTGATAAGTGCGAAATATATAGACTTTTAAGGGTTTAATTACCTTATAATTTGCAGTATTTTAAGTAATATTTCTCACTTATCTTACGATTTTCCTAGATTTATGTTTTGATATGAATTGATATATTTTATGTGTTAAATGTAGGAAAAAGTGTTGGAATCAAGTAGTTTACTTCACAAGCTTTCCAACGCAACAAACGGCGAGTAAAACGGACTTATAACGAAAATCTGGAGCCGATTCAAGATTGGAGTACACTCGTATATATATACATATATATATACATCCGCATTAGGCGGACAACAGAGGCGCAGGACAAGCAGAGGCGTCCGCCTCTATAGGCGCGGACAAGACACAGGCATAACCGCCTGTTATGGAGCGGACGGAGACAAGAGACAACCGCCTGTTTAGGCGCGGACAAGACACAGGCATAACCGCCTATTATGAGGCGGACATCAACAGTTTTTCTTCTTCCTCTCTGCGGCGCCGCACTGAACTGCTTTTCATTAATTGCAGACTTCTTCGGCGCCCACCTTAATTTGTGCACGCGTGACGCCGGCTCTGCGATCAATTCCTGCTGCGGATCATAAATTAAATCTCTGTCTTCAATCAATTGCTCTACCCGATATAAATGAAATCTCTGACTGAGATTTTGAGGGATCTGCTCACCAACTCCACCGCCATCTACTCACTAGCTTACTGTCCTTGTCACTTCTCTGTTGCCTGCTTCTGAATTCCTCAGCCTATATAAACCCACACTCTGCTTGCTAAAGATTCATCCATTCATTCACGACGATCATCCATCAACCCAAATCATCTGCCACACTCCCTCACCCACGCTCGTACTCCATTCACTTCATTTCCCTCTATCAAAAATCATCACCCATCCACTCCATTAAATTCCCACGTAAACACATACATCCCACTTTCATTTTATTTCCCTGTTGCACGCCAGTTTACAGAAATAAAGTTAGCAGTCAGGGGCAGCGCAAGACGAAGTTGAAGCGAGGGAGCCGGAGTGAACTTCTAAACTGGAGTTATCTCTTACCCTTACTTTAATTTATTTAATGCATTCCTTTTCTGTTATCGTTGTTTTGTAACGATGAGCGAGTAAGTATTTTAGCTTCCCGGGTTGGGAAGCGAACCTATTCCCTAAATTCTGTTATGTATTCTTCAAATAAATTTAGTTAACTGCAACAGTTCAATTCCTGTCCTTCAAGTGTTTTAATTATTTGGCCGGTAGTTAAAACAACCCTTGTAGTTATTTTATTAAAATGCGAGAGCTGAGATAAATAACTAGACGAAGGAAGTGAACCTAATTAACAGCTAGAAGCGTGATCCCGCCTATAGGTTAATTAGACTCCAATAGAAACTGCTCTTTATGCAATTAATTGTGTCCGGTCTAGAGCATTAGTCTGCTGCTAGATCTAACAATTGGTTAGGATTCATTATACTTAGTCGTTAATGAATTAATTAAAGTTTCTGAGTTATTGCAGTAAAATTAAAGGAAGAATTTAGTAACAGATATAAAAGGAATAGGTAAGCAAACAACCCGGGGTGCGCTTTTCTATTTATCACATTCACCACTCTTTAAATCCCTCTGTGTTTATTTACCATTTAAATTGTTCTATTTCCCCTTGTAGTTTAGTTTCTTTTTAATCAATCAATCAAAACCGAAAAAGTGATATTTCCTGTTTTCTTTAGTTTAACTTAATTTCCAGTTAATCAAATATTTGTCAATTAATTGTACGAGGTCCCTGAGATCGACAACCCCATTTAATCGCTATACCCGCAAAACGATAGGTACACTGCCTATGTGGTAGAAGTAGTCACATATTTCTCCATCAGTTGTCTCTCACGCTTCTAACCGAGCTAGAACATTCGCAACTAGTATATATATATATATGCTATCAAGATTTTTGTAGGGAAAAAACTATATAAAAAAATGAATAAAATAATAAAAGAACCCTACAACTCTACTACGGGTAGCAAAAATCCCGGACGGAATATAGTGTAAGTAAATTACGACCAAGAGTATCGAACCCTAGGGACTTAGCAGAAAATTAGTCCTAATTCTAATAATTATCTAATTTGAATAAGGGGGGAATTTAACATTGATTCAAATTAAGGAAACTACCTAATTAATCTAACTAAACGGTTAACTACAGTGAACTACTCTATGATTTGGAACAATAATCTACATAAAACCAAGCATGATCACCCATTCAAATTGACAAGTCTCGAGTTAGCCGATTCTTGAACATGTCGGATAACATGCCAGATAGAGGATGCACGGCACATTCAAGGATTTTGAATGTGCCGGACACCAAACACCCGACAATGGATCTGGCAAAAGCCAAAAGCTTAACATTGTTTTCTAGTTTCAAATCTGAAACACACACTCACTTCCTATTATCGAATCCAGCAAATTTTGTGCCAATAAACGAACAAGAAAGTGGAGAATGAAATGGTTAATTCAAAATCCTAATTATCATCTCCTAATGTGTAGAAGACAAAGGCAAGGATTCCTTAGAAATTATCAACCTATTCTTCCTTTGTTTTGATTGACAAAAGAATAATTTTGAAGATAAAAATATAAGTAGAGACTTAATCTACTTTGCACCAAGAACAAAATCTAAGTTAAAACTTGTAATTTTATATTAAGTGATCAATCATTGTCTTACAAGAGAATCATCATTTCTAACCAAGGAATACAAGGAAATCCTACTGCAACATCTACAAAAAATGCAAGAAGAAATACAAGAGGAGAAGGGAATTGATCTAGCCTTAACCAAATGGAGATTTGCTCTTCTTCTTTGGTGGATCATTTGTAGAACTTCCTTGGCAGCAACAGAACCGAATTCATGGATTTTGAATGTGTAAAATTGAAGTGTAAGTGATGATGGAAGTGTAGACTCTCGGCCTATTTATAAGCATCAAGTTCTTCTTGTGCCGGGAGTCATGCCGGATCAATTGTACTGGCACCACTTGTTTATAACGGTCAATTAAACAGCCAATTCCCGCGAAACGATGCCTGTGCCGGAAAGAAGACATCCAGCACCATACCGGGCATCAGTCAGTTAGGTAACGGTCAATAACTGCCATCTTTTGATGAATTGTAACAACTTCTCACTTGGTGCCGGATAGGAAATACCATGCACTGTGTCCGGCATCACCTCTATTCTGCTCCATATTCTTGCAGTGAGTTGAACATACGGCATCAAGTCCGGCATTACTTCAATCCTTTGATTAGGATTTGATTCCTTGCATAAAAACACAACAAACATAAGTCTGATCTTATAAAATGAACTTTGAATGCAATATGATTTAAATACTAGCTATTTCATACATATTTTGACTAATAATCCTATTATTCTAGCTTATAAAATATGATAAGTCTGAGGCTTATCAAGACCCTACACTTACCTTTTGCTAGTCCTCGAGCAAAACTTAATCAGAAAAGAATAACTGCTTATGCACAAAATAGATAACCTTAATAATGACAACTAGATAAATCTTTCCTAAATACCTGACTCTAATTCACAAGCATCACTTAATCTTTCTCATTCCATCAAAAACATACTAATGGGTATAAAATAAAACATTCAATTTCAAAAACCGATCAAAAACTCTTGAGCTATTTTGCACAAGGAATTTTGCAGTCTCTCCTTTTTCCAGTTTCCAACATTCAGCCCTATCTTTCAAGGGTTTCTGAATGTGGCCAAGACCCTCATAAATGGATTTCATGATTCAGCCCAATTTTTCAAGGGTTTCTGAATCCGACCATGATTTTTTTATTTAGAAAGGGGAATTTAGGAATAAAACAAAAGGAAAAACTCTCGAGTGTTTCTTTATTCTGAGGTAATTTTTGCAACTTCATAGAATATAATGCTTCAGAAATTTTTTTGAAAGATTATTTTTTTCTTCTTTTTCCTTCTTCTCGTTTTTTTTCATACACAATCCCTATTTAAGATTTTCACCCAAAAGAATTTTCACTATTTTGAAAGAGATAGAAAAAAAAACATTACCCAGAAGTAAATCAGAGATAAAAATAGAAGTAAGGTCATATACTCATGTTAATAAAGAGAATCAAGAAGTTAAAATAGAAATCTAAAGGTCATTAGAAAGCTTACCTCTTAAGAAAACACGAATTTATCCTTCCCTAATCTCACTTTATCAAAGACATGCAAAAAGCTTAGTAAAACATTGATAAGACTTCAACTTATAACTTATTATCTATATACATATCCTTGTTTTTTATAAATATATATATATATAAAATAAAGTAATTTTGTTAAAATAAATTAATTTTAAAAAGGGCCCCTACGAAGTTCACCAAGAGTTAAAATAAAAAAATAAAAAGAACATGAAAGAAACACTCCCCTGATATGATGAGGATGGATGGAGGGGCCCTACACTTAGCCCTTTGCTACTTGGCGGGATGATCAGAGATCTTTGAAGTAATGGTGGCGGATTTCACATGCTCCCTCGGATTCAGTTGAGTTTGAGACGGGAGTTGACCAAGTGGTCTAGGTTGAGCAAGAAGTTGCAACATTTGCAACTGCAACGACTTGTACTCCTTGCGAATGGTCGAGATCTTTTCGTGAGCATCTTGGGCTTTGTTAATCATAGTCGTCATCATATCGCGCAGTTCTGCCATCTCGGCCTCTGAATGAGATGCGGGTTGGGATGGTCGATTCGGGGCTCCACCATATGGAGTTTGCATGAATGGCCTTTGACCTCCCAGGTAGATGGCATGGTTTTGGAAATCTGATGGGCTTGGCCCCCATGCTGCCAAGGCTGCCTAAAGCCTGGATTGTTGCTCACATAGTTCGTTTCCTCAGGATTCGTAGAGTCTTGCAATTTAGGGCATTGGGCTTGTGGTCGTGCACTAACCACATTCGCCTGCTGAGGAAGAGAATTCATTGCCATTTGCTCCACAACCTTCTGTAGGGCACTAACCTTCGTTGAAGTTTGAGCATTGCTCTCTAACAACGGCTCATGACTCTTTATTAATCTATCAAATTTGTTGTCACCCTCTCCCACTTGATATAAGCCTGCGGTACCGCCCCTTGATCTACCTGTGGCCCAATCTCAAATTTCTTCACAGAGGGATTCGATCCCACTCAGAAATTGCTCTCCTGGCTTCTTCAGGATATCAGCACCAAGGGAGGATAGTATCATAGTTTTGCATTGGTTTACCAATCCTTTGTAGAACAACTGGGAAAGTTGTTCCTTGGTGAGGTCGTGGTGAGGACATGTCTAGAGCAACCCTTTGAATCTGTCCCAAGTCTCACAGATGTTCTCCAAACTAGGTTGTTTGAAGTTGTAAATCTCGGTGATCATCTCCAGGGTGTGACTTGGTGGCAGGAACTTGTCATAAAATTTGGTTTCCATGTCCCATGTGGAAATAGTACTTGGGGTCAGACTATGGTACCATTTACTGACAGCCCCTGTAAGGCTATGGGGAAAAAGGGAGAGTTTAGCATATTGTAGGACAACGTCTGAGGCAGTCAGGCTATTGGTGTGCTGCAGAAATTTGGTTACGTGGAGCAAGGCCTCTTCCGGGCTTGAACCATCAAACATACCCAATTCTTTCACACAACAGATCTGATGATATGGCTTCAGTTTTTTCCACTTCTCGTATTCATTTTGTGGGAGGAGAGGGAGGTTGATAGCAGGTTTCTTGCCTTGATTATAAGGCCTGTTGATATTACGGACGGTTGGTGTTGCCATTTCGCCTGTTGTATTTGATCCTAATAGTGTAGGAGGTGTGTTTTGTTGGGTTCTTTGTTGCCTCAAGGAACGACGGAAGGTCCTCTCAATCTCGGGATAGAAATGGGATAAATCTTCAGGAAGACTATTCGATCGGAGAAGCATTCACCTTATATAACTTCAGGAGGAGCAAAACAAAACGTTATAATATTTTTAACAATTAAAAAAAGGGAATATTTCAAGTGTAAATAATTATGAAAATTTTACGAAAACTAAAAAATGGAAAATAGAATTGAACATGCCGGGTAGAGTGCCGGATATAGTATCCGGCGTCGGACTTCCTCCGAAGTGCCGGATGTATCATACCCGGCATTGTGCACGACACATTCAACTAAGTAAAAAGAATTAAGAATAAAGAATAAAGAATAAAGAATAAAGAATAGGGTGATCACCAACTTTAGAACTTGGACTATTTCATAGTCCCTGGCAACGGCGCCATTTTGCTAACAAAATTTTTATAAGGAAAAACTATAAACAAAAATGAATAAATAAATAAAAGAACCCTACAACTCTACTGCGGGTAGCAAAAATCCCGGTCAGAATATAGTGTAAGTAAATTACGACCAAGAGTATTGAAACCTAGGGACTTAGTAGAATATTAGTCCTAATCCTAGTAATTACCTAATTTGAATAGGAGGGAAAATTTAACAATGATTCAAATTAAGGAAACTACCTAATTAATCTAACTAAATGGTTTATTACAGCGAACTACTCCATGATTTGGAACAATAATCTACATAAAACCAAGCATGATCACCCATTCAAATTGACAAGTCTTGAATTAACCAATTCTTGAACATGTCGTATAACATGTCGGATAGATGATGCACGGAACATTCAAGGATTTTGAATGCGCCAGACACCAAACACCCGATAGTGGATCTGACAAAAGCCAAAAGTTCAACATTGTTTTCTAGTTTCGAATCTAAAACACTCACTCACTTCCTATTATCGAATCCAGCAAATTTTATGCCAATAAACGAACCAGAAAGTGGAGAATGAAATGGTTAATTCAAAATCCTAATTATCATCTCCTAATATGTAGAAGACAAAGGCAAGGATTCCTTATAAATTCTCAACCTATCCTACCTTTGTTTTGATTGACAAAAGAAGAATTTTGAAGATAAAAAGATAAGTAGAGACTTAATCTACTTTTCACCAAGAACAAAAATCTAAGTTGAAACTTCTAATTTTATATTAAGTGATCAATCATTGTCTGACAAGAGAATCATCATTTCTAACGAAGGAATACAAGAAAATCCTACTGCATCATCTACAAAAAATGCAAGAAGAAATACAAGAGGAGAAGGGAATTGATCAAGCCTTAACCAAATGGATATTTGTTCTTCTTCTTTGGTGGATGATTTGTAGAACTTCCTTGGCACCAACAGAACCGAATTCGTGGAGTTTGAATGTGTAAAATGAAGTGTAAGTGATGATGGAAGTGTAGACTCTCGGCCTATTTATAAGCATCAAGTTCTCCTTGTGCCGGGAGTCATGCCGGGTCATATGTATCCGGCACCACATGTTTATAACGGTCAATTAAACCGCCAAATCCCATGAAACAATGCCTGTGCCGGACAGAAGACATCCGACACCATACTCGGCATCAGTCAGTTGGGTAACGGTCAATAACTGCCATCTTTTGACGAATCGTAACAACTTCTCACTTGGTGCCGGATAGGAAAACCCGGCATTGTGTCTGGCATCACCTCCGTTCTACTCCATATTCTTGCCGTGAGTTGAACATACAGCATCAAGTCCGGCATTACTTCAATCCTTTGATTAGGATTTGATTCCTTGCATAAAAACACAACAAACATAAGTCTGATCTTATAAAATGAACTTTAAATGCAATATGATATAAATACTAGCTATTTCATACTTATTTTTACTAATAATCCTATAATTCTAGCTTATAAAATATGATAAGTCTGAGGCTTATCAATATGATCACGTTACTTTATTCATATCTATGAACACATCCAGTAGTTGCAATATTTTGCAAATGAATTATTCATTGAACCTCTGGTTCATTTTTCTTTGTCTGCATGAAATAATTCCTAGTCCATTAACATTTGGTTAAAAAAATTCAGGCTAGAGACAACCGCTCTCTAATTTGACATCTTAAAAATTCATAAGCCTCTTGGAGACTCATACTTCCCAGAAGCATGGTTGTAGCAACATTCAATATGTGCTTGCTTTGGTAATCTTTCAACAAGGCACTTTACTAATAAGACTGTGTGTCAAATATCAAAACACATATCATTCTCCCCTAAAGTTGAGAATGCTTAAGAACTAAAGAAGTTCATTATTCTCAACTTTCCTTTTTGTAACCCTTTTGATATTTTTAATGGGGGAGGTATAGACACAAACCCAATTGTCCAACCTTTTTCTTTACTCTACAAAATTAACAACTTAATAATGTTGTTCTTAGTGGGAGTATAAGTTACTCAATACCACTATTCTTTCAAGTTTCATATTATCCATCTTAATCTCAAAATCACATGGATAATTTCATTATGGCTAGATTTTTCTAAATCAATAGCCCAATAAATACAATACTTCATGTGACCATTATTTGATGCATCAAACATCATATATATCTCAAAGGTCCACATAGTAATGTTTCCTTCCCATAATCAATCCATGATATTTCAAGGGGGTATAAAAATTCTTGTCCGCTTCCTTTTGAATGATCTCCCTATATCTTTTATGAACTATTGTCACTCGAGTAAGAACCTAGAAGTTCTTGATAGTTTAGAAAACTAGTTATTCAACATAACTTTTCTTATGGATGACCCATTTTTTCGTTTCATATAATGAATATTTTATTGTACATTAACCGCACGTTAGTGACCCTCTTTTTCTTTTGGGCTTTATGGGATTCTACGTTATATAAACTTATATAACTTGGCACATTTTGTGCTTGTTTTCCCATCAATATGAGCATACTTTATCATTAAAAGTGCATATTCAACGATTATTCTTGTTTCTTTAAGGAACATAATGAAGAGCTTTTAAAATTCATGGCTCACAAGAGCAAGCTCTTATTCTTCATTGTCTCTTATAGACTATAGAGTTGTATATAAAAAATTTCAGTTGTGCATTTTAGCACTATCAATAATGTATGATTCTATGTCATTCATTGACTTACAATACGCTCGCGAATCTATTATAGATTACGAAGATGGTCCAACGTACCATATTTTATTTCTTTAGAATATTCATGAATAACTAATATCCATAGCATGGTTATTAAATATGTCAAAATTCATTTACTCTAGTGCATCTTTCGCACGTATTAAGGATTACACCTTAACACTTTTCATCAATAATTACATCATCTTAACAATATCCATCAGGGATATGTGATGCTCTACCATGATGTCAATTGTAAACATTTTCATTTTATACACAGTCCAACCATGTCCAGATGTACAATAATATATCATAGATTACAACATCTTTTACAATTGACCTTTACTAAATAAAAATGGTCATTTTCATAAGCTAATTTAAGCTTTTAGTTCCCATATCATCAATGATCTTACAGATAAATCTTGCCAAAAATCAACCTCAAGCTCGACTTCTTTCATAATTATGCATGATACACATTAGCATTTCAGAGCATGAGTTGGAAATTCACTAGGAAACTCTTTAATTTTCCTATAATAATCCTTAAATGTATCTCCTCAATGGTTACTTAAGAGACCATGTAACTTATACCAAAGTTACTTTGTATAGAGTTATCTTTAACTTGTCAAAATTTTCTAGCTCTCCAAGAGCTTTTACAATTGGTTTAATCTTATACCAAATGTTGGTCATTTTTAAACCATCCACCTCAAATGCATAGTCTTGCATGAGGGGAAAATAATTTATCATTCTCAACCTTCAATGCAATTATCTTGCACGAGGGAGTATAAGTATCTTACAGCTCTCAACCTCAAGAGCATGATTTTGCATGAGGAAAAATAGTACACTATAATTCTCAACCTCAAATGCTTGTATATGATTGAATAACATGATCCTTTTACTTTTCATCCTCTAGTGCACTCATCTTGCACGAGACCGTATACGGATCTTTATAGTCTTGAACCTCAAGTGCATTTATGTTTCATGAGGAAATATTATGATCTTATCTCAAATGTTAGCATCTTGAATGAGGTAGCATAATCATTAACCTCAAGTGCACCATCTTGCACGAGATAATACTATAATTTACAATATCCTTTTAGTGATTACATAGGACAATTCTTAACCTCTAACGCAACATCTTGCACGAGGGAATATCACCTCCTTTATTGTTACTATCTCAAAATGGATTGCCTCATATTCGATAATTCAAACCCATCCTTATGGCAATACTGTTTTTCAATCATAAAATTGAATGGAATGAATCAAACCATATTAGATGGTTCACTTTTCTAAACGAAAAATATATAACACCAACTAATACCTTAAGGGAGTGATTATGCAAAAATCTTTATGCCACAAAACATATAGTTCTTCAAAACTAAAATAATATATTTTCATCGAACCTTGCTTTCCTTTTAATGTGGTATTTATTTTTCCTCAAATATTCTTTTGTTCAATAAAGGAAAACTCGACTCCGTAGAATAACAAAAAAAATCCTTTTACCATTTTTTTCTTACAAAACGTGAAACTTCATAAACAAGTATCAAAATTTCTTCCTTTTTTTGTAAAATCTCTTCCATTATTTTCACAAATTAAAGATTGTCATTTTGTATCATAATATAATAAATAGTGAAATTTGTACTTATTATATAACAAAATAAAAGAAATATAAGGATTTCTACTTTGATTTAGAAACTCAATATGCATATACACAAAATATAAATTATTTGGAGTGTTGCGTCTCACTTACCTACCTGTTAATATGACTATGCCGATAAAATTGATTAAACTTACACCTTTTAGAATTGGTAGAGTGCCCATCAAATGCGAATTCAACATATAAGCTTTTCGGCATCGCACATTCTTGACAAAACATAACAATTTCAGGTAGGATTAAAGATAAACAATAACCATCATCTGGAAAATGGTAGTGAGGAAAAATGACTCAATATTTTTTGTCTATGGTGTATGATAGAGAGAATAATATATTTTAGTAGAAACTATCGTGCTGATAACGTGATATAATATTGAGAGGATAGAAGAGTGTATAGTATACAAGATAGACATAATTGACATCCACCTTATCATTCCATTGTGCATCCTTATATAATATACGTTACCGAACCTTTGAGTGGTAGGAATACAAAAGATCAAAATCTACTAATGAAGGCTTTGGGGAAGTTAAAGAAGTTATATAAACGAAAGGTCTAAGGTACATCAAAGAATGATTGGATGTACATCCACTAATAGTATTATTTATAACACTATCCAATTTTTTAAAAGTTAACAGTTTGTATTTTACTAATTACATGTGTTTACCCTACTTAGCATATACAATATGAAAAAAGCAGAGCGAGCTCGCTTTTAAGTAAGTAGTTATCATTTCAGTGCAGACAGAATAGAGAAGAGCTAGCAGGCCTTCGTGGCACAAATCTATTATTATATCTTTGTAGCCCAAGATTAATCTATAGAGGCCCAATATTAACGGGCTCTAAAAGAAACATGGGAGAAGGGAATGAATTACAACAATAACGGGAAAATCAGAATGCAAGAAACTTAGGCCCGTTCTTAATTTTGAAGAAAGAAGCTAGGGAAGATAATTCTTTCCCTCAAAAGGTTAGTTTTATCGGGTCTTGGTCAGTTTTCAATGCAGCTATTAGAATAAACATAGAAAAAATTGAGAATAACATTAAAATTGATGTTAGTTGTCAAAATAATTTCCAAAAGTAACCATTTGAATAAAGTAGAGAAAAAATTGTAGAATGGACGGTGCGACACATAAATTTATAACAAAAGATGGCAAAAGCCATAAACAACCACAAACGAACCCTGTCTTTGAAGTACAAAGTTAGTATACAAGATATTTATCATTTCTATCACATAATTTTTGGCTGCGTTCAGCATGGTGTTTTTGGGATAGTTTTGTGGTTATTTTGGTTTGGTTGTTTTGGCTGGCTATTTTATGGTAGGTTTGCTGGTTGTTTTGAAAACTAGTGTTCGGCAGGCGATGGTTTCGTCTGGCTGTTTTGAATAAGTTAGTTTTGTGCAGTGCGTTTACCGTTTTCGTTGTTACAATTAAAAATTGTACATTACATTTTAAAACAATTTTTGTTAATAAAGTTAAAAAAATATGTAGATATTCAATTATAGCCTTTAATAATTAATATTATTTATTAATATTTTATTGACAATAAATTTATAATATGTATACAAATTAATTTATAAATATTTTTTTTACATATATTTGAAAAAATAAAGAAATAAACCATTGTATTTAGAGCAAATATATTAGATGTTATATATAAAAATATAATTTTATAGATTATATATTAGTATTTAATATAACATTTCAAATGTATTAATACTTAAGATTATTTTAATTTTTAATGGAATAAATAATATCATTTAAATGAAAAAGTAATTCTTTCTAATTATAAAATAATTGACTGTAAGCTAATATATATACAGATATCACTTATTATTTTATTATTATATATTGTTTAATTGTTGATAAAATATTTATTTTAAACATATATTTGTGTTAAAACAATATATTCTATCAATTAAATATTACTTAATGAAATTCAAAAACATAAATTTAAATTTAATACTGGATATACCAAGAAATGAAAAATAACGTATATTTGCATATAAAATAATTCTTTAATTATTAAGCATGATATAAAACATATAATAACTTTGATATACTGACAAACTATAATAGTTTGTACAAATAGTTTTGTAATTAATCATTACTTAGCAAGTTGAATACTTATAATTGATGTTTCTGAAATATACTACAAATATTTTATACTCTAATAATTTTGATATAATTGAAAGTTTACATCGTAATTTTTATTAGTTTGCTCTTTTACTTGTAGAATATTTTATTAGAATTGATAAATAGTAATAGTTTTAATAGACTATTTATTAGAAAAACACTACTAGTTTAAAACTATTGTTCTATATTATTTTCATTAATTTATAATTTAGTATACCAATCTTTATAAAAAAACTAAAAATTAAAAAGGGAAAATAAACTAATTTATAATATATTAATCTATATATTTCAATTTTAATTTAATTTTGTGTCAAATTTAATATATAATATCATTTTTAAAATATAATTATAAATATTAAAAATTTAAATTAATTTATTAAAAATTAATTTTTAAATATTAATGACTATTATTAAAATATTATCGCCTCCTTAATAATAGTTTTTTGGCTCCGCCTCTGTTTACGGTATTCATTATATTTGCAGCATAAATTGTTGGTTGTTTTGTGATTGTTTTGTACTGGTATATTTGTGACTGTTTTGAAAATTGTTGTTCAGAGTGTGATTTGACATTTTTTTATCAAAACTATCAAACTCAAAAATGATACATTTATACCACAGAAATGTCAGGTTCCTTTATATATATGTTGTGATTAATTAAATTCATTCTCAAACTGAGTACGATACCAACACTGTCGTTAAGGTACAAACTTACGGAAGAAGATTCAAGTCTTTTAAATTTTATTAATTATTTTAAAAAGATTATATTTTTGTTTTTTTCATACACTAAATGTTACTACCGGTAAACTGTAATTAGTTAAAATTTGAATAAAAAACTTTAGAAATGCTTAAAAATGAAAGATATTCATCATCTGATCTTAATAGAATATTAAGATAATTAAAACGCGAATTCGAACTGCGAAGGTGTCACTTGTTTTATCTTTTTATGTTTTGTATTTTTTAAGATATTAAAATATAGTTTATTTGAGATAAGTCCAAATAACATAAATTTTATATTGTTGTTCATCATAATTTGAATTCTTCAAAATAAAACTAAACATGAATATGTTTTGATAAATTTTAATTTTTTTATATTTTGAATGTATATATTATAGACACCAAAAATTCTCACCCTCATATAATAATAGATACAATAAGAGGGGTCGTCACCATTCTTTTCAAAATGTTTTAGCGTGCGCGCCAAAATGAAACCATCATCTTATGACAAAATTCTTAATTTCCAAATCACTTCAGAAAACCACAATTTTTCAAAATTGAATTCCTAATGACAAATCCAATTTTAAACTCATCCATTTTGTTTTATTTACTTATTTTATTATTCATTTAATATATTCCTATTTTTATTGCTCACTTGTTTATGTATTAAGTTCTTTTTTTATTTTTATTTACCTTATCCTGTCCAATGTCACTTTTAATTGTCCTCTAGTATTGATTTTTTATTTTATCATCATCACCATTATTTTTATTATTATTTCTATCATTTCATGTGCATTTTCACCATTTTATTTCATACTACTATATTTCGTTGTCGCAAACTCGGTTAAACCCCCTCTCATCTCATTTTATTTTGCTATTTATTTATCCTATCTCATTTTCTACTACTCGTACATATTTACTTCAGTCTCCATTTTTACATTCACTTATATTTTTTATTTCAGTTATGTTAGCACTACTTCATTATTTTATGTACTTTATGTTTGTTACTATTAATATTACTTTGTCTATTCTATCTAATTCACTACTACTGACATGTATCTAATTCAATTTCCATTTTATTGCATTTGTGTATATTTTTGCAATCATCATATTAGTACTATTTCATCATTTCATATACTTAGTATTCTTTTATTTCATTTATTCGATACTTTATGATATTTTTGTTTTCTTTACCTGTATTCCATTATATCATGACTCTCAAGAAGAAAATCATTTCTTTCGTCTCTTTGTAAATTTCCGTTCAAAACACTAGCAATGTTTGAGGCAGCATCCAGTTCAAATTAGTATTTTAGTGTTATTTCTTGCGCTATGTACTTGGTTATGCTGTTAGTATTTCTGGTTAGTATGTACATGTGGGAATTTGATGATCTTGGGTTCGAATCTGGATTTGGGGCATTTTATTTTTCTTTCAGCTCTTGTTAGTCTTAATTATTAGTTTCCGCATTAGTATACTGAATTCGCCTACAGTCTAACTGGTTAATGTGTGTATTAAGCATGGAAATGAACCTCGGTTTCGAACCCGAGTACAATTGACCTTAATATATATGTAACTTAAAAAAACAAATTGCGTCCTGGTTTTACTCTGGCCCTACAGATATCTAACAAACCCTATATGAAAAAACAGTAGCCGCCACTAATCTGGGGGACTAACTCGACACACTTCATTCTCTTCATTGACAGTAATACTCCTGCCTTGACCTCTTCATTCTCGGTAATTTTGCAACCCAGAAGGAACAACATAATGCTTATTCATTCTCTTCATCTCTTCACTGCAGTTGTTGAACAAGGAATCTCACAAGCGAACGAACAACGCCTAACATATCCCTCATCCTCTTCACTCTGCGTGTTTTGGAAACCCAACTAACGAACGATGAACTCTGCACTCCTTCCTTTCTCTCTGCTCACGACCAACAAAAAAGCAAGCAATATGCAAACCTGCACCTCTTGTCATTCTCTGCACTCCCAGCCTGTCTGCAAAGCAACTACTGTACAAAAAAAAACAAATATATGCTCTTTGCCTCCCTTCTTTCTTCCACACTTCATTCTCTTCATTGACAGTAATGCTCCTGCCTTGACCTCTTCATTCTCGGTAATTTTGCAACCCAGAAGGAACAACACAATGCTTATTCATTCTCTTCATCTTTTCACTGCAGCTGTTGAACAAGGAATCTCACTGGCGAACGAACAACGCCTAACATCTCCCTCATTCTCTTCACTCTGCGCGTTTTGGCAACCCAACTGACGAACGATGAACTCTGCACTCCTTCCTTTCTCTCTGCTCACGACCAACAAAAAAGCAAGTAATATGCAAACCTGCACCTCTTGTCATTCTCTGCACTCCCAGCCAGTCTGCAAAGCAACTACTGTACAAAAAAAAACAAATATATGCTCTACGCCTCCCTTCTTTCTTCTCTTGTGTTCGCGCCTCTGTAGCGCCAAATCACTGAAACTACTACACCGCCTTGGAGTCTTCATTCACTATTACAATGTAGATTTTTGGTAAAAAAAAAATCGTTACCAAAAATTAAAATCGTTACTAATTTAATTTATTGTAACGATAAAAATTGATCACGCAACCAAAAATTAATTTATTTATTGTAACGACTTTTATTCGTTACTAAAAGTTATATCATTACTAAAGATATGATTTTGTAACAAGTATATCGTTATTGTAGTCTTAACTTCTTTTAATTCTCTAGTACTATCTTTGGTAATGAAATTCTTGTCACTAATAACAAGTATGATAATGATATTAAATCGTTGCAAGAACCTTTGTAACTAAAAAATTTATTTTTACTAGTGATTCTGGACACACGCAAGACAAGTCACTGGAACTGCTACACTCTATCTGTTCATTTCCTTTACTCCTGGGGCGGACCTACATTGGTGCTTAGTGTGTCTATTGACACACATTTTTTAAAAAATATGAAGTTTTACTTATTTATTATAATTATTTATAATTAATTTACTAGGTTGACACTAAAGAATTGGATATATTGTAATGAGTTTACAAGATTTGGGCTATTTAAACACATATATCACTATAATAATATTTTTTTAAAGAATAAAAGTGTGTTATATATACAAGACATGCAATTTTTTTCAGTAAATCCTACTTTTGTTCACATTAGGTTGCAACAACATCATCACACCTTTCTGACAACAATAGGTCAAGAATATTAAATTCAGTTTCATCACTTATTTATTTTAATGCTTTTTCTCAAAATCTAGTGATAATCAAGAAGCATGAGAAGTATCTGTTGGTTTATCAACTTCTGAAATTCACTTTGGTTCTTCAATGACAATTGCAAATTGTGGAATGAGCTTTTTCTACAATGAAAATTGTGAAGGTTCGTCTACAAAACCAAATTAGTGATGAATTCATGAATGATACTCTGGTATTAGAAATATTGTGGGGAGAGGAATAAACCCAGTGGGGGAATTATATAAAATACCCATATAGACTAGTAAGGCCCAATAACCCATAAGGTTCCATCCTAAAACCAATTGGCAATAGGTGGAGTAGCCCATAAGCTATATGAACTACTTACTAGCTTTATAATTTTTCAATGTGGGACTCACACTTGTTCTCCAACATCCCCCCTCAAGTGTGTCTTTCACACCCTGCTTGGACCCATTTGGTACTAGCCCTATCTCTGCTCCGTGACACAATCCAATTCTAAGGTACTGGCCCGGTCCCTTCTCTTAGTTTATCGTGACACAGTTCATTTTTACTCGGGTATCCATTAGGCAGTGGTGCATTACCCAAGGTTGAACCTGGGCTCTGATACCATATTAGAAATATTGTGGGGAGAGGAATAGGCCCAACGGGGGAATTATATAAAATACCCATATAGACTAGTAAGGCCCAATAACCCATGAGGTTCCATCCAAAAACCAATTGGCAATAGGTGGAGTAGCCCATAAGCTATATGAACTACTTACTAGCTTTATAATTTTTCAATGTGGGACTCACACTTGTTCTCCAACATCTGGTGACCTTATTGAGAAAAATGTGTTTCCTACTATAGCCAACGATGTTATTATTAATAGGTTTCATAACATGAAAAGTCGTAGAAGTTTAATTGGATGTATAAATGATAGCTTCTTAGTATTTGATGTCATTGTTTCATTTTGTTTATTAGAACAATGATGAAAATTTTATGACATAGTAATGATATTATATTTTGACACCCATATTATGAAATCCTGGGTCCGCCACTGCTTTACTCACTATAATTTTGCAACTTACTAGGCAAACAAGGAGATGAATGATTTACCTTAATTCAGTCCCTTCACTCCCGAACGTACATTCTCAACCGCCTCCTTCGTCCTATTTACTCTGGATGTCGTCAACCTAAAGCGTAGGGAAGTCGATCATCTTTGCCACTTCCGCCGCCAATCCCTGACCTCCAGCACCCACTTCGATCTCCTCTCATGTGTGTCAACGCCACCGTCGTCAAAGGCCATCAACCCTTTTTTTTCATCACTCGGCTATGGGTACAAAAATTTCAATTCCCTCTCGTCGTTTCTCTTAATATCATTATCTAAATTACTCTCTGGCTTTGTTTACCGTCCACCATGAATGATTCAGTAGTAATGTGTTTTTTTCTTTCATCTCTTTCAAGTTGAAAGATTCTAGGTGTCCTGGGGTTGATTTCTGTTGGCCAACTCGTGTTAATGTCGCAAGCTTTACACCGTTTTAAGGCAGGGGCGGAGCCAGAAGATAAATTATTTGGGGTCACTATAGTTCGAAGAAAAAAATCAACATATTTTTTATCATAGTTGGATTTGAACTCAGGACAAATCACTCAATGTTACTATCCCTTACCACTACATCACTAACAACTCTATGATATATGGGGTCACTATACGATATACATATAAACTCTAATTATTATACATATAGGAATCTGTAAATTCTTCAAAAAAAACGTGGGGTCACGTGACCCCACGTGATCCCCCTTAGCTACGCCCCTGTTTTAAGGCTCCTGTTTCTGGTTTATGTGGATGTTATCATTCTTGTGTTGTGGTTTGACACTCATGGTGAGCTAGCTCATTTCCCCTAATTTTCCCTCTTTAATCATCTTCTTTCTTCATCAAAAACACCACCGCTTTTCCCCTTCATTTTTCAGTAAAAAATCTGTAGCATGGAGGTCTAAAAACCAAGGAGAACACCAAGGAAGAAGAGCTATCCAAGTTATCCAAGCAAAGGTAAAGAAATGTGCTTTAAGCCTTAAGTCCTCCCATTTATTCATCAAACAGCACAAACTCATGATCCTTCTCATCTAGGCCAAAAATACACTCATTCTCAAGACAAAAATCGGTAGACAAGCAAGGATGGAGCCTAGATCATGATCTACAAGCTTAAGGTGAGAAACAGGTGCTTTAAACTTACATCTTTCCCGTTGTTCTACACATGTCCAAAAATCACTCACTCTTGTACTCTTTTCCTTCCTCTTTTCTCACACAAAAATGAAGCTCCACTCATCCCTTTGGTTGGCCGAAAGTTGAAGCAAAAACAACCACAAAGGAAGCTCCTAGAGGAAGTCATTTCTTAAGGTTTTTAAGTGTTTAATCTACCTTACTTCCTTGGATCCACAATAGATCTAATTCCTAGCCATTTTCCTCTAGATTTCCGAGAGTTTAAAGCCAAAAATCAGCTTTGAACACAAAGGTAAAAATCTAACCTCCTTAAGCTCATTTAATGCCTTAAAGTTCTTTATCTTGTTAAGCTCCTTAAAAGACCCTAACTTAATCTTTTACTCTTGTCAAAATCTGGACCGAATGGTCCATGGGAACCATAAGAGTGACCTTGACCAAGGAGGTGAAAACAACTTGGATAAAATTAACTTTTGGAGGGTAAGCTACTAAATTAAGTCTTAAGACTTTTAAGGCATGGTTTAAGCTTTTTTTAGCTATAATATAATCTAGTCCTTTATATAAATTAAGGCCGAGAAGAGGAGCTACCAAGAAGTAATTTGGAGCCTTAAGCATGTAAGTTAGTTAAAATCCATTGTTAAGATTTAAAGTAATTTTTGTTGTATAGCAAAATGTAGCCAGAAGATAAGGGGTGGAATGGGTTATTTTAACCTAAAATGCACTTAGAAATTGTGGTGACACATTTGGTTAAGTTACCTAGGTGAATAATGACTTATAATGGCATAAATATAAGTTAAAGGGGTGAAAATGCAATTATGAAAAGATTCTGGGTATAACCTTAAAAATCCATGTCACATACTATCCTAGGGAGTATTTTATGTCATTTTAATGTTATATTTGAAGGTTGTATATTTAGGCCACTTTACTATGTTATTTAATGCTTTTTATGACTTAAAAGTTAAGTATTTGGTTAGTATAATGTAAGGTGAGGAAATCCGGTGTTGAGGAGTGACTTAGTGAGTTTAAATCACCTAAAAATATTAAGGATTAATTACCTACGAAATTAGTTGTAATTGAATTAAGTTTAAGGTTAAAAAATAGGTTTTAACAGTAATTATAAGCTTAAGGAATGTTCTAGTGAACAAAAGGGTAAAGTATGGGTAGTTAAGTGTAAATAAATTAAATGTAGAGCGTTAAAATGATTTATGGCAGAAAGTTAGGCCTTATTTGGAGTTTAGATGAAAAATATAAGTTTTTGCAAAGTTAAGGACTTAAATGAAAACTCTAGGAAAATTTGGGGTCAAATATGTAATTATGGAAAAATATGGGTCAAGGTAGTGTTAGGTGGTCAACCTTGACTATATTAGGATTTTTGACCAAATTAGATGAGAGAATGAATTAAATTAGGAATTTAAATAAAGTTTAGGAGTTTAATGTAAGATTTATAAAACTAATATGGTCAAAATGAAAATTTTGAAAGTTTGGGGTAAAAAGGAGTTAAAACATACTAGGGGTTATTAGGAAATATTCGGGAATTTTTGGGGTTGAATTTGGGATTAAATTGATAAGATTGTATAATATATAGTTTAAGGATGATATTGTAAGGTTTGTAAAATAATATGGGTCAAATTGTAAATAAAGAAAGGTTAAGATTAAGGAAATAAAACTGTAACAGTAGTGGGTCTGTTCGGTTTTTATAAAATATAGTTGAAAACCATATGTTAAAATTAAATAAGAGAGGAATTATAACATATATGATATAAGGAGTAGAATTGTAACATTATAAAATTTGGTGTGGAAAGTTGCAAATTACGAAAACATTGGGGCTGTTGCGAGAATATATTAAAGTGAGGATGGATTTTAGTGTATGGTTAGAAATGATATAAGTGCTACATTGATTATAAAGTATTAATATTCATTAAGGTGGAAATGAACATAAGATAAGGAATTATATAATTCACATAAAATGATGTGAATTTTTTGGGAAGTAGAAATTAAAAATTAGGTGGAGAACTAAATAAAGTTTGGAGTCTAATATAATGTATTATGTAACATTATATAACATTAAGAGTATAGTCTTAATGTTTAATTGTGAAGAATAGCACAAATAAAAGAATTAAGTGTTTCACATGAAATGATAAGGAATATCATTTATAAAATGAATGTTATAATTCATATAGACTTATATGAATATATGGAGTGTGAAGAAGTATAAAGAGAGGTAAAGTATAATATTAAGTGGAGGATTTAATTATACAACATTATGCTTAATAACTAGTGTCATGTTATAAAGAATTGAACAAACAAATGAATTATATAATTCAAGGATTATAACATGACTTATATAGACTTGTTGAGTTGGATACATTGACCAAGTCAACCCAAATTGACCAAATCAACTTAAATGACCAAAGAGGGTCAAGTTGACCAACTCCTAATCTAAATAAGAGTTTAAAGTTTAATAATACTATAAGGTCAATTATAAAATATAGTAACAAACTATATTGTTATATATATGTAGATATATACAAGAATAATAACCTATGATTAAATAGGATATTATATGGGTTACAAATCCTAAGTAGAGAACTAATACTACATACTATTCGTAACATAACCAAAGTATGGTTTAAAACTAATCCCGGATATATTCGAAAACCCGAGTAATAACGACAAACTGACTAAGGGGTTACTTACCGAGGGGATTAGCATGATTTGGAATGCCGAATCAATTGAATTATAGTAATTAATACTTAGCGATATGTTCCAGAGTTACAAGACAAGAGCTACGAAGGTAGAGGGCGAGCGTGATACTTCACGCTAGCATTTACGACGGTGATGACTGTATGTTATTGTGTGGTCTGAACATCCTAAGGGTTTCCTTAGGTTAAGATATGTTTGTGCCTTAATTCTTAAGAGCGATATGTTTGTTATAGCCATGTAATTATCTACTTTAATTGCTCGACATTCACGCGTTATTAATTATGCGCATACGTCTTTCGGACTAGAAATACCGAATAGGACTCGACTTAAGATACGAGCAGATTAGGAAGTATCACTACTTATTAAAGTGCAATGGATACCATAATATTCCTAATTAACCTAAGTAAAATACTTAAGAACGAGATTCGGTATGAACAATCTCTTGAGCATTTATACTCGAACATGAATATGACTTAGACGACTTCTAAGAGCTAGGTAAGACCTACAAGGCAACTAAACAGAAATGTATCCTCCATAATCTAAGCATACACTTTAGAAGAATCAATTAAGTTACTTAATCACATATTGGAGGATTGGTGTATGAGGAGGAAAACTCAGTGTAGTCTACGAACTAGCTGGTTACGTAGAATAATCACTAGAGTAGGAAACCCGGATCGGGTATGCTCTTAGAAATTCCAACGAGCCACATTGATTGTTGGTCAGAGGGTACCGCTGTTGGTACATGGCTACGGAGGCATGAGACACCTACATTTAGGCAAGAGGAAGTCCAAAGATCTGTGGATCATTGACCGAAGGGCACTACTGTTGGTGCACACAGGACGACTGTCCATTAACAAAATTAAGATATGGGTTGTCCTAACATGACACCCATATGAGATTAAGAGGAAAAATGGATAACGAATAAAGGGGCCTCGAAGGCCAAGTAACGAGTACTGTTCACAAGGAATTAACCTTCGCGTTTTATCACATTTACTCGTTTATCGTTTTACTTATGCGAATGAATATTTGTGCAATGATGTGTTATATTGGTTGAATTGCTGAGTGTTTACTTATAGTGTTTACGGTTTTTTTATTATACATGTAAAACGGAACTGCATGAAATGAACCGCATGTTAAGACGACTAAATGACCTAAGTGATCTAAAGGATCTAAGATTACACTTTAGCATATTTAGCGTTTTGCTGAGCCTATACGGCAACACATTACATGATATTGATCGAGACTTGAAGCCGGAGTATGGGACTTTTGGGTAGTCGACATTTATTTTGATTTTCACACTTCGAGACTTCTTTTGTATTATATCACATTTGTACGGGGGTTGAATTATGTAGTCACTCACTTGTTTGGATTTCGAATTAGATGTTATTATGTTAAGTTTTAAACTATCTAGTCATCACTGCGGTTGTAATTGTTTGGTAAGTGGAAACCCCGTTACTCACATGGGTGAGTGGCGGTGCATAGCACCCTAGTTATAGAAGTCAGTTGTAATTTCTGCTGCGACATACGTTTTTAATTATGCTACGATTGGTGATTATACGAGATTAGGAGTAGGGGTGTTATAACAACTATTAGAATGCCATAGTTGTGTATTCCTTGTTTAAGCCCAGAGCAAAAGAAAAAAAAAGCCGAGATTTTTTTTAAGCCCCGGGTTCGAATTCTTTTTAGCGCAAAAGTGTAATAAAAATGTCATTTTACTTACTTCACTCACGTGTTTTTGAACCTAGAATTTTTTTCGTTCCGATTCTTTCCTTGTCGGCAGCAGGGACACACACAACTACCTTCATATTTTCCGCACATGAGCTCTAATCTCCTTCTTCTGGTGAAACAAGTAAGATGATGAAATTTCCTTTCATCTCTTGCTAGGTGATGTCTTGGGTAATAATTGACATTCCTATATTTTTTTTCTCAACCCTAACTTACATTATTTTGAGCTCTCAGAAAAAACAAGCTCTAGCTTTGAATGTCTTAGGAATCTACTAGGATGCTCAGACAAAATCCATCTCTCTCTTCTTCTAGGAACGCCTGAGGTGAGACTTATTTTCATTTTCTTGCTAGATGTAGTTTTTTTGGTTCTCAATTGCTAATGAAATACCCCAAACTTAGATATGGTGTTTAAGTGATAAAATAAGATATAAGAAGGCTAAATAATGCCTTAGAAACGTTAAGAAACATTTTAATTAAAGAAAACATAAGGAAACACCAAAAGAGCAGTTTAAGCAAAAACATGCTTTAAGCTTGGAGAGACTTGGTTGAGCACCCAAATATCATTCTTAGACCTTAGTAATATCCTAAGGGTCAATTTAAACCAATTACCAAAGAAAAAAGCTTGAAAACAAGTTAAAACACAAAATGTGCTTTAAGGAGTCTTAAAGCACATTTTTGAAAAATTGTCTAGTAAATGGGTTTTGAGTGGCTAAATGTCCATCATTACTCTTTAATTAACATGTGTACTAATTAGTATCACATTAGGAAGTCTAAATCAATGGGAAATCAAAAATTTCACAATTATGTGCCTTGTTTAGTGAATAGTAACCAAATAGTGCTAGTTTAAGACATTAGTCAAAGTAAGTCAATCAAATGGTCAACAAAGACCACAATACACCTTATTTGACCAAGGGGGCCGGTTTTTAAGTGTGACTCACCACACTTATCTAGCTAAGTAAAGAATAAAGCAAAAGTAAGTAAATTCACTATTCACCTTTAACATAAATATCCCACCTTTACTTACCTCTCTCCTCACCTCTTCATTCTCTTGTTCCCACCGGTTTTGAGATGCTCCTCTCTTCTTCTCCAACGTGAAGAACAACCTCCATGCTAGCTTCACCTTCCTTTGATTACTACTTACTCATTTTAGCTCCAAAACCAAAACAAATTACATATTCTTCTTAGTTAGCTCAAGCTCTTCCTTTCTATCCTTCCAAAACCTCAAGAGCTCCATTTTGGTGCCAAGGAAAACCGCCATTAGAGGGGGAAACTCAAGCTTGGAGACTCCATTAGCTTCTCCATTCTATTAAGGTAAAGAATATGTAAGAAAATCTAGGTTTTCACCATTTTCTCTCCATAACCGAAAATGTATACTCATGGGGCTTCATTGTTATGCCTTTTTCTAGCTTGTTTCTTATTCTCCAAGGGCAAGAGGAGATCCTTCTTGATTCATATCCAAGCTTGTCTTGAGAAACCAAGGTAAAACAATCAATTTAATACCTTAAAACACATTTTTAACCTAGGGTTTGTTCCTTAAGGTTAATGTATTATCTAGCACTCATTAGAGTCATTGAATATTGGTTAGAACATTGGCAAGGAGAGTTTGATTGGTGATCGAGATTGTTCAAGAAAAACTAAGGAGAAAAGTTTGTGGAGCTTGTGAAAGAACAAGGTAAATGTCTTACCTTAAGGTGTTTAATGCATTAAGGGATGGGATTTAGGTATATGATGAGTGTAGCTTAGGGTTTACATTAGAAAAGGCCTATATACAACCTAGGAGAAACAATGACTATGTTTGAGAACTTGTGACTAAGGAGCCAATGAGAAAAGAGATAGTTGAACAATGTTGAGATGAATTACAAGAAGCATTTTATTTCAATGGGAGCCTTGTTGTGTGTATTCGCAGGTCAAAGACAAATATATGTGGAAATTCAGTGGTTAAGATTATTGTCATTTAAGGGCCTAAGTGCCAAGCATTTTAAGTTATTACACTATGATGATGTGGTGTAGTTTTGGTGTAAATTGTGTGTTAAGATGATGTAATGAGAATTTGAGTGATCTAGGTTGTTTGATGGTGAAAAACCAAGTGTTTAGGTGTAACAATATACTAGAGAACCCATGTCAAAATTTGATGAAGAAACTTAGTGTTTAAGATGTTCTAAGGAAATTTCATGACTAAGGTAGTACTAGAGAACTTTAGGGGTTGTTTTGATGAAAAAGAGTAAGTTCAAGGTGTTCTTGTGAGTTAGAATGACTTAGGCATCACTATGGAGGATTTAGGAATCAAAAGAATGTTTTGGTATATACCAAAGGCAGTTTGAGAATGTGTTTAGGAAATATACAATCTTGTTAGGAGAAGAGTAAATGATGTGTTAGTGAGAAGGAACAAACTTGTGTGAAGAGACTTCATGTAGTTACATAAAGGAACTTAGATGGGGAAAGATGCTTGGGAGATGATGTTATAGTGGTGAGGAAGCATTTTGGCATAGTGGTTTTAATAGGTATGAACCACCACTTAGAAGCCTAGTGAGAAACATTACAAGTGTTGACATTATTGCAAGGAAAATGCATAATGACTAAGATGGATATTGATGAGTGATTTAAGGAGTTTAGTGGAGGGCTTAAGGTGTGTTTTAAGTGCCCAAACGAGGTTAGAACATACTAAGAAATGAGATAAGTGTTTAAGGATGTAGAAGATGGGTATTCTGGCCTGTCCGAACTTACGTCCGAATTTGGAAGCTCGGACATGCCCTGTTGCGATTAAATTTTCTGAGTCTCGGCCAGTGTCCGGACTTCTGTCCGGCCTTCGAAGTTTGGACACTTGAAATTTTTCTTCTGATTTTTCCTCGACCTATGTCCGAACTTAGGGAAGCTCAGACACATGTTCGGACACACGTCTGGTTGCACCCTTTTGAGTCTCGACCTATGTCCGAACTTGGGAAGCTCGGACACAAGTTCGGACGCAGTGCTGTTTTGGCCAAAAACTTTGTTTAAGGTTAGGAAATGGTGGGGAAGATTAGGTATTGATGTTATAAGGTAATTAAGGACATGTTGGTGGGTGTAATGGTCATTAAGTGGGTGAGTAAGTGTATTAGATAATGAGGAAATGATGCACTTAGGAGTTAAGTTAAAAAAACCATAAGGCTTGGTGAAAAATAATGGGTAAAAGTTGATGTCTAGGGAGGTTAAGTAATTGTATTGAGTTGAATTGAATAATAACCTAAAACTGAATGAATGATTTAGGACTTGTGAATTGGGACTTGGAAGGAGATAAACCAAACAATCGTCGACGGTGAACGGTACAGTCTTTCTTGTGACCTGCTTGCTAACGAGGTGTCCCTCGGCTTGTGTGCTACCTGTTTGTTTGATATGACTAAGACAAGATAAAGCATGCAACCGGATATTAATGTTCTCGTTGTGTATGTGTTTTCTTTACACTAACCCATGAGGCTTAAGGATAGCTACTAACTAAGCTTGATACTTATTGAGTTAAGGAGAGGATTTGTACATTGGTGATTGTTAGTTAATACCCGTCAAGGTATAACTAACACATGGTATTTAAGACTTTCACTAACCGTAACTTGGGGTGGGAGTGAGGAATCCGGAATGGTACCGGCACATGTGTATTGGGGAGGTCGGTATCTGAATCAGATCCGACTTCCGAATAGGACTTGTCCTCGGACTCGTCGCCTAGGGTCAACAAACCGACCCGACCACCCGGACTACTGTTTGAGGTGGGAGGCACATTAAGGATGGCGTAGGGGGATCAAGCCTACATCCCCAACAAATTAAGAAAGGTTGCTTATTGCTGGATAGTGCACTGCTACTGGCTAGGGTTAACCAAGCCCTACAAAAATAAGCAACCAATTAAGGGCTAACCAATCTAATAGTGGAACGGTTGGCAATTATGAGGTTAAGGAGATTGTGGATCTAAGGAGTTAAGAACTAACTCACTTATTAAGGGAACGCCTGAGTCGTTCATTTGCATATGAGCTATTTATGTTCATTGTGGTTTGTTGTCTTATTGCATTTCATATTATGATTGTGATGCTAATCAACTTCCATGCTATCGACAATTAGTCGTCATAGCCCCGTTAGCTTGGGGGCCACGGGAGGGTCGTACCAGCATTCGTGCTGACCCCCTTTGGGGGCTGTTTTTACACTTGCAGGTAAGCGGCCCATGAAGTCACACCACGAGAGTAGGAGCGGGTAGCCCTAGGTGGGACTTTATTTTGAGTACGGGTAGCGCCTGTGCACCCGTCTGTTGACAGTTGAACTTGAGAAATATTGTGTGGGTTTGGAGATACTTAAAACTCGGTTGGTGTATATAATATGGGTATACGGTTGTAAATATTTAAGTAACGGTATTTCTTGTTGATTAGACCGTGGCAAGGTCCTGGTGATAGTTTATTTCCGCTGCGACGTTTATGTATTATTTGTTAAGTTGCGATAACCACGATTGGCTTAGGACGGGGTGTTACAGCTAATCCCTTATTTTATTCCTAACCCTAAACTGTGTTCTATTTCTGGTTATTGCTAACCCCTATTTTAATTTCCAACCCTAACACTCCAATTTCTGATTACATACATAATGGTGAGAATTCCTTTTAAAGATCTCTTGCTCCCTTACTACCCCCTTCACCTTTCATATTTTACGACCCTAACTTGCGTTCTTGGAGAACAATGCTTGCAGTCTCTGTTCTAGTATTGGGATGTATAGATGACTACGAATGAAGTATTTACCTCTTTGATCATGTGAAACTACTATGAATCTTAGGTATTATGAGAAAATCAACTTCGGTCTTTGTGTGAAATTCACTATGAATGAATGACAACTACAAACTAGTCAATATCTCATTCTTCTATGGCGTTTACACTGGTGAGTTTAGAAGTTAATTTGATGCTAAAAAGTATCTCTCACTCCCTTATTGAAAAATGGTATGCTACAACTTATACCTACACATTTGACCCTCTTTCACTGCTTTTCCCTTTGGAGAGTTGGAATGCTCTATATCACCTAGTGATTAATATCAATCCCCGTTCTATGAATCTCCCATACGGAGTTTCAATAACTATCTGTCTTTTCTTTGATTTTACAACATTTTAGATGTTCCTACCGGAGCTAATTGAAGAGGGAGACTCCAAATTTGTGTCTTTAAATGCTGATGATGCATAATAAGGTCCACCTCTAAGTTCTGGTAGTCTTTTACTTGTTGATATTGTGATCAAAATTGATCTTTTTGGCTCTATAATCATGCTAAAACATCGTGACTAATGTGACCCTTGCAGTTCTTTTTACTAGCTCCATTAGGCTTTGTGGCTGCTACGACTTGGATTGGAAGAGGCACAAAAGGTATATATTTATACTGCTTATACTCCCTCGTCCCGCTTTGACTGTCTCGTTTACTATTTGGATATGTCGTTTGACTTCAATATTTAACGTATAAGATAACATAATTTTACAAATCTAAGTTTTACAATATAAAGCTTATATGAAAAACTATATGTTGTAGAAATTTATTTTATAAAATTATTTTATCTTACATGTTTAATATTGAAGTGGAAAAACTGTCAAAAAGCAAACAAGACACTCAAACTGGGACGGAGGTAGTAAAATTGAACCATTTTATTACCCAATGTAGGTCCAAGAAAAAGAGAGTTATTGATGCTTGGTCACCTAAGTAAGTGGAACGTATATCCTTTGTTTAGTCCAGGACCTGTAGTTTATATTTAATATTCTAGTTAGGAAACCAAGTGACTTATTGCTTTACTTTAGCGGACTATCCTATAATAATTTGTCTGCTCTTTTGTGTAGAAAATCTTCTCCTTGCAGATCTGACACGATTGCTTCACTTTAGCTTACCATCTAGTTATGTTTTTTTCCCTAGATAGGTGACACTCTAGTCACCACAAACTAGTTTTGATATACTTATCTTTACAGTAATAGTTATAAATTTTTTTGATAGAACAAGTTAATTTTGATGTTCCTACGGAGTTAGTGGTTTTCATCTAATGTTGTTTAGTTTATAGTTGCACAGTTTGATTAATTTTTCTGATGTCTTTCTTGATGTAGTTCTGTAAACACATTTGGCTCTTCCTCTGGTTTTGGTTTTCGCAGTTGTGGTACTCAAAACTTTAAATTGCAACCAGAACAATGCAATGACGCCACAATTTGTCAAAAAAGGAATATCCATTGAGATGAAATGAGGTGCCACATTTGTGTATGAGCAAGCATCAAGCACGTGGATTTTTTTTTGATAATTTTTGGCTTAAAGCCTTTTTATTAAGAAATTCCTGGTATACCAGGTGGATGAGTATGAAGTGGGCCTCATTAAAACCTCCTTAGGAAAACCCAGTGAAAAAAAAGCCTAAGGAGGAAAAGAGTCCCCCCATCTTATTACAACCCTATAGAATAACTACCAACTTCTAATCAAAGCCAACAGTCAGCAGCTCTCAACTTGTTGCACTTCTATTTCTTCCTCATCTCAAATGACAAGTAGTCCCCAGTTCTTCCTTGACTCAGCACTTCTTTCCAAGATAAGCTCGACCGTTTTTTCCCCAACAACTCGAGACGTTTTGTGCTATTGTACCCCTCATTTGTGTTTCCACTAAACCTAACAAAGCAATCCTTTGGTTCCTCACTTCCTCCCTTATTTTCCTTTGATCCCAATCCCCTTATGTTCTAGAACCCTAATATCACCATTTGTACTACCTCAATCCGTGGTAAAGGACCGTACTTGGTTAATAAGATTTACCTTGGTTTGATTTGGATCTGGAACATGGCATCCTAATTTGAATAATAAATCCATACACTCATCCGCTTCACTCTACATCAACAATTTTCCCTAGATCATTCCTTACCTGATTTTTACTTGTGGCACGCTTGACGGAGGAGTATTGTGAAAAAGTTTGACAAATAGGCTAATGCCTTCTTTCGCCTATGCTGACCTATCGTGTGTACCAGGTGGTTTGGTGTTGAGTAGCAAATTCTCTAATCTTGCCCGGATTCTCCTTCGGAAATACTAACTCTTTTCCTTCTCTCGTCTGATGTCAGGGCATCTTCACCTATCTCCAGAACAGCCAAGTTTTCTTCAACTCCCTCGTCCTCCCTTATCCCTTCATCTGACACCACTCTTCCTACCTTGGGAATTGAGACGTTTGTCTCTTGTGTTTCAACACAATTATGCAGACATTTATCCACAGTGCAATTCTCTCCTTTATTGCTTGTTGACTTCGCAGGACTATCCCCACCTAAAACGCTATTTTATTTATTATATGTCAATCCCTCTCCTTCTTTTACTCCTACTCCCGAGTTTTGCGCTGCACTCCCCCCTCCCCGTTTTTACTACTTTTTCACGCGAAAATAAGTAATTTACACAATCTGCACTTGACTCAGCAGTGGGACATTGAAATACCCCGAATAAAAAGATATGATTAATTATGCTAATTAGGATTTTAGAGGCTTAATTATTCCTAAATAAACATGTGGGAACAATTCTCGAAGAAAATGGATCCATAAAACAGACTAAAAACACAAACGAACCTTAAAACGTTTTTTGAGGAAACCGGGAAAACGCAACTTTAAGCGGGTTAAATAGACCCGTAATAATTCTAGTCAACCAAATGTCTATAATTAGACATTAGCAAAGGTCTAGGACCATTAAAATTAATTAAACGAGAAAATTCCGGAAAACGGGTTCCAATGAGTGAATAGTGTAAAAACTAGAACTTGTGGGGTGTTAAATGAAATAAAGCTAAACTAAACTTCCCCATTTGTAAATAAAAATCAGAAAAATTGTGTGAGTGTGTGTGTGGGCTGGCTCACTCAGCTTCCCCCCTCTCTTTATTTGCTTTTAGTTACAAGAGGACAAAATCATAAAGCAAAAATACTTTTCTAACTTTTCTCTCTCCCATCTCCTCACTTCTCTCACATACTCCCTCCTTCATTTATGAATTTATCATCTTCTCCCAACCTCCCATGGCGATTCAGAAGACCTCCACCCAGCACCCTCTTCTTCCTCACTTTTGAAGACTCAAATCTTGTCCAAATCTCACAAAAACTGTACCATTGAACTCCCCTTGCTTAGGAGATCAACTTCCACCTTTTAAAATCTGGAAACCAAGAACTTCTCCTCCATGGAAGAAGCTGCATTTGAAGAACAAAGCTGCTCGTGGTGATCTACATTCTTCCCTTGTTATTTTAAGGTAAAAAGAAGTTCGAAAAACCTTTCTTTTCTAGCTCTTATTGCTCGAAAATTTCCACCATTTGAACCCTCTTGTTGTACCTTGTTCCAGACATTTTTTTAGCCTCCAAAAAGTGCTGGAATCTTGTTGTGTTTTGTCAAACCCTTCATCTAGAGTTTTGAAGGTAAGCTCTCATCTTAGGGTTTTGAAATCACTCCTTACATTCTAGGTTAATTTAAGAGCTTGTTATTAAGTAGTATTATTGTCTTGGGCATGTTGTAGCATTGGTAAGTTAACCCCCTTTGGCCGGCTGTGAAACAGAACAAGAGGGAAAGAAGAAGAACAAGTAAAGAAGGAGAAGGAAGGAAAGAAAGGAATCTAACACTTCTAGGTAAATGAGCTAAACCTTGAGCTAGTTTGTATGTAAGAAAACAGAATTTTTAAGGCTTATGAATGAAGAGATTAGACTATTTTAGGTATTGGTTATGTGGTTATACTTTAAGTAAAAGATTGGGTTTATTAAGTGTGATTTAAATGTTGAGTATAGCTTGGGAGTCAAGGGAGGTAAATTGTAAATGTGTTGGAAATTTGTGTATTGTTGTCTTGGAGAAACAGGTTTGCTAAACTATAAAGAGTGAGTAAAATGATGTGGTGAGGATGCTAATTTTAGGGGAACCTCTGTCAAAATTTAGGTAGAAACTAAATGACTTAGGAGCTTAATGTTGATAAAAAAACCACTTTGAAATAGATTTGAGAGAGTTGAGAGATGGGAAGACTAGGGTGGAAGATAATGCAATTTGAACTCTAGAAATGACATTAGTTGAGGCAATATGGATGGTAAGAGTGAGAGCTAAAATCTGTAGCATAGAAGAAACTAGAGAACTAGTACAAGTGCTGAAATGAAAGTGAGAAAATTGGTAAATTAACATGGAAATGAGTAATGAGTTAGTGATTGATTAGGGAAGTTTAGAGGCCTAATTAGTGATTAAAACATGTTGGATTAGGTGTGAAAATAGTGGGAAAATGAATGGGCAAAGAAAGGAGTAGAACAAAATTTGAAAATGTGAAAAACCATGAAAAACTGCTATGGTCTGGGACTTTAGTCCCTGATGAAGTCCTGGACCAGCTTCTGAATTAAGCCGAGTAGTGAATCAGGAGTGGTCCGGGACTTAAGTCCCATACAAGGACCCGGACCACCCCTTGTAATGTGTCCGAAAGTTTAGTCAATTGAAGGTTCGGGACTTAGTTTCTTATGAATCTCCCGGACCAACAAGGAAAATCAACCGAGAGTTTGAGTATGTTTGGGTCCGGGACTTAGGAGTATACAAGCACTACTAGAAAAAGCAAATTACCTACGGACGATTCCGTAGGTAATCCGTAGGTAATCAGAATTACCGACGGAATACCGATAATTTCACCTTAACTATCCGTCGGTATATAATTGGTCGGTAATCATATTACCGACGGAAAAGTGTGTCCGCCAGTAAATTACCTACGGAAATGTCAGCCATAGTTACCCTTGGATTACCTACGGAACTGTCCGTAGGTAAATTTCCTATGGAAAATCCGTCAGTAATCGAATGCCACGTCATCGTTTCCTCTTATTATAATATCCGTCGGTAATCCGTAGGTAAAATATTAGCTACGGAAAAATTCTGTAGGTAATATTTTACGTACGGATTACCGACGGAATTGTACACGGGCCATTTTTGTTAGGCGTTCCGTAGGGAATCCGTAGGTAAAATATTACCTACGGAATATTCCGTAGGTAAAATTTTACCTACGGAATACCTACAGACCTTTAAACCAGCTGTTATTATTAGACAGGCCGTAGGTAATCCGTAGGTAATCCATAAGTATTAATACATTTTCTATATTTTGTATTTATTTGATCAAATTTAGTTTATATTGTGATTTATTCTTTATTTTTTAATAGCTATTTCAGAATTAGAATTATTTAAATATATTATAAAACATAGTACTTAGAATATTTAATTTTATAACATATATATTTAACTCATTTTATAAATCTGAAAACTAATATTCAACATCGCAAATAGAACAACCATAAAGTCATACTGATAAAACCTAAAAGTTTACGTTAATCATACTACACCATATCAGTCACTCTCTGAACTATCAGACTTATCAGTATCTCTATCCCTAGCTTGTTGCGGGTTCCCTTTCGTTGGAACCTGAGCATGTGATGTAGATGGTGGGCATGAGGTGCAGTCTGTGGTGGGCCCCACCATCCCTGAGTCGGCCCGCGACCACCACCATCCCTGTGCCGGTATCCCACTCTGAGACCCAAATGCTGAGGGTGGACCCCATGATGAACTCGTCTGATGAGAACCAGGTGCAGCTGAAGATGGACCCCATGACGGCCTGACCTGATGAGAACCTGAAGGAGGAGGTGGACCCCACTGTGACCACGGAGCGCTGGCCATCAACTGCGAGAACTGTTGTGAAATCATCTCCTGGCGCTTCAGCATCTCCTCATCCCGCCTCTTCATCTCCTCCTCAATCTTCTCTTGATATTGTTGTATCTCCGCTTTCATCTTAGCATCAACCTCCTCCTTATACTGCTGAAATCTTTGCTCATCAAATGTAGATGTCGAGGCAGTAGTGCGGGGAATATTGCTCCGGGTAGTATTGCTTGGCAGAGTCTGCAAGACCATACACTCTTTGCTTCTTCGACTTTCCTTCTTCACAGCCTTGTAAAAAGCCTTGTTACCTCTACGGATCAACAGGCTGAGATGTGCCAGCTTCATCAGAATTTGTAGTGGTCAGCAACTCTTGCTCGATTTCATCCTACATAAATATAGAAAGTTATGAATGTTAGTAATTAAATAGCGAACACTAATATTCAAATTAGGTGTTTATAAAGCACTAAAACGTACCACCACTGCTTTAGCTTTCGGACAACTAAATACCCTTTCTCTACGATCATTCTTCTTAGTATGAGTGTGAAGAAACGGGGTGTATGCATCCACCGGTGCACCTTTCTCTTTTTCCTTCAGTGAAAAACACACACATTCATGTATTAGTAAACGGTGATCGAAGATGCGCTATACAATAATAGAACCTGTTCTAAAAAAAACTCACTACATGCACATGCCCTATACAATAATAGAACTCTAACAAACTCATAATATTATGGATAAGAGCAAGCAATATGAAAGCGACAAATCAAAGGATGACACCACAACACAAAAGGATCGTATACCACACATTATTAAGTATATCTAAAACCTGAGATTTGTTCAAGGAATGTAACCCCACACGAGATTTATTCTGAATGATGGCAACTAATCATACTAAAGAATTAATATAATAAAATAAGGATTGTTATTAACTTTAGATATGGGTTCACGTTTGTTCATGTATATATCCAGATAAACTCAAATAAGATAGGAGAAGGAATATTATACTTGACCAATATCTTACAGATACACTTATATTCCTTGAAAGAGAGACGTGTTAGTATTATATTAATGGCTTATATATAATTAAGGATCAAACATAAAGATGAGATTAATGATTTGAGAATGAAAATAATGGTGTTAATCTAGAAGAACATAACGCAACGCAACGAGCTTCGCTACTCTTTCCTACACTCTGGTTCAGTGCCTTTAAGCTTTAACTGATATTCCTCGTTACTGAACCAAAATAAATCCACTTAATTTAACTCAACAGTTGCAAAAGTTGGTTCTTAATAATTGAGAATGAAAGGATATCATTATGCTTAGTGGGGAGAGAGCTCCAACTTTAGTTAGTGTGTGTGGGTTTGTTGAGACCCAACTGCTGTTGTTCTTCCTGAATTGATCTTTCTTGTTGCTATTGTGGGTTTTTGGTAGGGAAGCTCAACCAATACACTGGAGAAGTTTAATGATTTAATTCAAGGGATCCTCATGCATTAGAAATCAAAATTCTAGTAAAAACGGGTACCTAGCACCGACCCCATACATTGCATATAAAAATTCTAGTAAAAGGGGTACCTAGCTCCGACCCCCATGCATTAGAAACAAAATTCTAGTAAAAAAAAGGGGTACCTAACTCCGACCCCATGCATTGCATATAAAATTCTAGTAAAAAAGAAAGTACTAGCTCCGACCCCATGCATTGCATATCAAAATTCTAGTAAAAAAAGGGGTACCTAGCTCTCGACCCCATGCATTAGAAATCAAAATTCTAGTAAAAAGGGTACCTAGCTCCGACCCTGCATTTTATTAAAATATACGTACCAGTTTCTCCTTATGATCAGGGTAAGAGCGTGAACCGCCACAGTGGGTTGACATTCCAGCTCCTGGTTCGAACTCCGTACGTCTGTTTTTGGAGTTCACCCTTTGTATGCGTCGAAACTGGGGAGAGTTCCACACTGCTCCCACGCTCTCAAGATCTCTTGATCAGTGACAGTCGAAGTTTATGTTCAGTCCTGATCTCGTACAATACTTCTCCGTAGCGTCGGGCACCCTTTTGACAAAACTTGTCATACACATACTTTCAAATGAGGGATCCCATCGAAATTTCTTCTACAGTTCACAATATTATATAAAACAATGTCACTATATATCAAAACAATAAAAATATAAAAATATCAAGTAGCCATGACTTTATTACCCTAAACTCCTCAAAATAAAACGTTTTTTGCTCCCCAACAGTCCCTTCCACGAATGACCCTCAGAAACACACTTCCTATCGAATATTTGTCGGAAGACTCGAGTCACTTCATTACTGGTCTCATACCACTTGTATGATAGCAAAAGAGTGATTAATTAGAAAAAAATAAATCAACTACATAATTAATTCACATTGCATAACACAAGATAAAGATTATTTCACATACCCAGATTCAGAAAGGTAATCAGAATACGAGGGTCAGAAGTTGAGGCACTCGCACTGCCACTTGCACTTCCACTCTCCACATGCATCTCTGTAGATATGTGTGGGGTGGTCTCCCAGGAATCCCCACCAGCAGGAGTATCATCTGGTGTGCTGATGGTACCGTTAGACGTACCACTAGATGGTGGTATCTGACAGCCAGGCTGCTCTGCTGCTCCTGCGGAACAGTCAAGGGTGCCTCCTGCTGCTGCTGCTCACTACCACCATCAGCAGCTGCCACTGATGACTCCGCCATGATCACCAACATTCTTACTCTTCTTCTCTTCTTTTTGGGAAGAGGCGTTGACCACACCCAAACCAGCCATATCTGCACATATAAAATGAATTAGATTAATCAAACAATATTGTAAGATTCATAAACAATAACTATCTACGAGTTAATTTACATTTGTCATTCAGAATTATAATCATCATCATAATCATCATCATAATCATTCTCTTCCAAATCTTCTTCCAATTCATCTTCCACTTCTTCAGCATCTCCAACCTCGTCCCCCTCTAGGTCACCACTTTCTAAATCCTCTGCACAGAATCAATCATGTCTACCAATTCAATAGGTACATCCTCTTCATTAGGGATAAAAGTAGATACATCAACCCCCTCAACTCCTTCTTCTTGAAGTGGTTGTGCCTCTTCTTCATTTGAAACTGAATCGGGCATGTCTAATATGCTTCTTGCTTTAATTTTACAGACAGACCACCATGCTTGAAACATCCTCCTTCTTTTTAGAAGGGTACGAGCAGTAATATACTTGTCTCGCTTGTTCCGCCAATAGATAAACGGTTCATAATTCTTTATCCTCCTTGTATGTTTGATTGTCTGCTATTTTATATATTGGGTGGATAAACACACCATCCTTTGAGTTATCGAACCACGAACACTTGAATATGATCACCTTCTTCATAGGGTACGCCGGGTATCTACTCTAACTCAATAATATTGTCCAACATTCCATAATAATCATATTTCTGTGCTCGATTCACCAGCAGCGGATACGCATACTCCCACTATTTACTGTTGAACGACCAACTTCATGCGCTCTTGTAGAAATTTTGAACCCATTCACAAAACAACCGGAATTGATTTTGCCACATTTAGCGGTTGTTGGGATAAACCTAACGGCAAGTGTACCGGTCAATTCTAGCAAGTTTTAATAGAGAAGATTCCCTAAGTATCGAACCAAAGGAGGCGATGTGTCTAGTTTAAATCTTTATTAAGCAGGATAAAACAGGAAATTGGGGGTTTGATTTGATGATGATTAGAAACTGTAAACAGAATGCAAACAATAACAGCAGAAAAATAAATGTTGTGAATTTGATTTGGAAAAGGATTCCGGTTTACTACTGCACCCTAAATCTGCGATTCCTATCCCTAAGTGATTAATTAAAGATAATTATGAGCAAAACCCTAGAACAAGATAATTTACCTCCGGTCTCCCGCTTAGCAAATACTAGTTAATAAAGACTGAATTCTAACTCTCGTTACGAACCCACTGTTTACTAACGCTTTAAGAACAATCTAGTTTTATTGGTCAATTAGCAATTTAGAGGAATTGCCGTCTCTAAACTAACCGGTTATTTTCCTGAATTCAATTGAAAGCCGCAGTCGTCACATATAAGCTAACAAAATACTAATCTTTATAATTGGCCAAATTATAACGATTAAGAAATTAAGCAAGGAAAATAACTTTACTCAATCAGATTGTATTAAATCACAAAGGAACAGGAATTGTCAATTCAGGGATACATAGCAAACCGAAATCTAATAGGGACTACTCAGCCATTGACATGTTTACAATTAGCTTAATAGTAATAGAGGACAGAAGAAACTCTGTTCTGAGACTTCTGGTGAAGTCTCCGTGGTGAACTGCTCTCTGTGCTCTGCTCCAAAAGACTCAAAACTCTCCAACTCTTTCTCCTCTAACGTTGACTATTTCGTGTGCTCAGAAGTATTGTGTAGATGTCTCTGTGTGTCCCAGACGTTTGCCAGAGTCTTCTTTTTATAACAAAACAGAATTTTATCTCTAATCTATCTCTAGTAAAAACGACGGCCGCAGATTGTAAAAGATAAAATTAATTCCGTCAAAGTTGAAACAGAATCTCCGCGCTCCGCTGGTAATGTTCCGGGTTTCAAACCATATGCAAACCCGGAACATATGCAAATTTAGGCAGAAACTTCTCCGATTGGAATGTTCCGGGTTTCAAACCCATATACAAACCCGGAACACATGCAAATTTAGGCAGAAACTTCTCCGATTGGAATGTTCCGGGTTTCAAACCTATGTGCAAACCGGAACAAGTCTGAAGTTAGGCAGAGAGTCTCGCCCTGGTATGTTCCGGGTTTCAAACCAAACCTCAAACCCGGAACAAGCCTGAAATTAGGCAGAATGTTCTGCGTTTGACTCTGGTTTGACTTCCCATGTTGCTCTAACCTCTGAAATCTTCATTTAAGCACTTTGTTGGGTAATTTATCCTGAAAACATATGAAATCGATCATTGGAGACAAATATAACAATGAGAGTAATTAAAGCATTAAAGAGGAAAGTTAATGTCATAATGTAGAGAATTAAGCATGAATTAGTCTAGTAAACTTAGACAAATTCCTGACTTATCAACTTCCTCACACTTAATCTTTGCTTGCCCTCAAGCAAATAGAAACATACTAAAATCTTACAGAAGGGAGTCGTCAGTTAAGAACTGTGCACAAGGAGATCTAATAATGAAAAGCAGTCATAAGAACAATGATCCACACTTGCAGGTTTTCATAAACAGTGAATTGAGAAGTATTTTGCAAGAGCTTAAGGCACATAGTAAAACCACTGACTCCAATTTCACTCAGGGACTACTTTCCAATTAACTTTCACAATCCATGGACGACAAGGGGTGAGAAGTAATATCTTATTCCATATTACCTTTCATCACCACGTACTCATAATCAAGAAAGACTTTGCACTTTGCATTTGAAATTAGCAAATTTCTTCAACTTTCTAAACAAGCATTTACTTTCTTTTTTTAATATCCCTCAGACTTTTCTCTCCATTCATGTAGCGGTGTTGGGTCTTCTATCCCAGATCAGATGACCTTAGGTAGATGGGTGATAAGGCACCCCAGGACTTAATTACCAAATGGGCGAGGCCTGTTTTCTGGTTAAAAGTTCGATTAGAGGAGTACCTTGCCTTTGTCCTTCCTTCCTTTCATTCAATAATCATTCCCAAAGTCCCCAAGTGAAATCAAAATCAAATAGTTGCACTAATAGGCTTAACTTTTTAGTGATGAAATAGACAAGTATTAATCAAAACTGTACATACAAGCAGTGCAACCAGAATTCCTACAACTGTTCTCCAGCTTCGATCTCATAAGAACTAGTGCTACTCGTGCGATGTTCCAAACCAACTTATCCAACCACTGAATAAGACTCAGGTATGTTATGCAACCAAAAATTTTATTGAGGGCCAACAAAACATTGTGAAAATAGAATGATAGTCTCAAAGGAAATTGTTCAAAATTAGCACATTCGAATGAAATTAAGCATGAATATGAGCATGTGTAATTCCCTTCCTCACACTTAAAACTTAGCAATGCCTCATTGCTTCATGAAAATGATTAGGATGGAAGGAAAACAACAATTTCCAGAAAACAACGTTTGAAAATTAAAAGAAGTTAGAAAATCACGCCCCTGGGGTATGGTGAGGACAACGTCCTCACACTTATGTAAAACAGCGGGGTGTTGAATTCGGCAGAAATTTCGACAGAGCTTCCTTTGAATTTCCTCAATACCTCACACGCATCAAAAGCAGCCCTGTAGCTCAAGAAATATAACCAAAGCCAACACGAACTTGCAGATAAACAGTAAGTGTATAAGTGATACATCATAGTGCAGCGATGGTCGTAATGAAACAAGTAGTAGCCGAATCCAAAGTAAGATACAATACAACCCAAAAGAAAAATATCTCAAAAGCAAACACATCAAAAGATCTGAAAAGAGAGAGAACGAAACAACCCAAACTCCAAAATCCTAGGAAGGTGGTGGAAGCTGTGACCCATGCTGAAGATGCCATGCCTCCATACGGGCAAAGCGTGTATCGTACTCAGCCATCCGCGCATCCTGGCGAACCTCAGCAGCGTGGCGACGCGTCTCCAAAGATGACAGGCGAACTCCATAGTTCTGAACCTGTGTGGACAGATCGTCAAGGCGCGAGCCGAACTGATCAAAGCGGGCAGTACATACCCCCTGCCAATCTCGAAACTCTGTCATGAGCTCCTCAAAATCCTGCGTCGGCGCTACGGCAGGTCCACCATCTCCCTGAATCTGTGAAGGCCCCCCCATCAGCACCAGCAGCTCGGGCAGCTCTCTCACCCGGTCGGGCACGGCGACGCTTAATCCAACCATCTCCTACCTTCTCCCACTGAAAGCGATGCATAGCAGTCATGTCCAAGGGAGAAACGGAATGCTGAGGCCGCTCATCACTGAAGTCCACCCCCTCCTTCTCAAAAAGATACTGCAGAAAGTGGGGAAAGCAAGGGAAGCAGTACATCCACATCCATGATACGTAAAATATGATCAATAACACAGAAGAAAAACTCTATAGGACAGGCACCACGTGAAATTCATCATCCAGCAGATGCCGCAGAAAGAAACAATCCACCACCGCATTCAGATCAGCACACTCTCGCGGTCGACATTATTATGCATAATAACGGCTAGAATCAAGCGCTCGATCGGGTCTGCAATTTGTCCCCTGTCACGACCTGCTTATCCCTTGAAGACCGTTGTTGACGGTCGGAACCTCAGGGTTATTCACCACAAGCCTCAATAATGTTCCTTCGCCCGCCTTTTATCATTATCCAAATTTTTCAAACCCTCCTCAAGCACATTTCTATCAAAGACATCCCGCACTCCAAAATACCTATCAACCACCCTATGATTAATCTCGATGTACCTCCCTTTTATCACCGCGCTAATGATATCGTACTCATCCTCTTCTCAGCATTAGCATAAAACACTTAACCAGTCTTGGGTAATAACATCCCCCACCAAGACGCAACAAGCCGCCCCAACCCTTAGCATCAAACACAGTTTGTAAATCAAATTCATTAATCAACTCCTCAGACACTGACCTTTCCGGAATAATTTTCCGGTCCTTGGCATTGTACCAATCAAACGCCGCATCACTAATGAAATCTGCACGCACGATTCGCGGTATTGAACTGGTTGTGCCGGTGCAGGCGCAGCCGATGAGGAAGCAGCAGCAGCGGATCGACGGGAGCGCTTCGGTGCCATTGGAATTAGGCGGTGCCTGGGTGGGCGAACTGGACACGGACGGGAGACGCCGAAGGGGTGGTGGGACGGGGTGCTTGTCGGGTTGATGTCGAGTGGGTGGTGAAACAAGTAGAGGAGCAGGGTCGGGACTGGCGAGGTTGGTGGTGCTGGGGAGTGGCGAATGAGCAAGAAGAAAAGGACAATGGCACCGGCAATGGGGCAAGGACGGGAAAGTGGTGGTGGTTGTGGGCGAAGGAATGGTGTCGGGAGACTAGGTCGAGGCGAGGAAAATGGTGGGTGCTGCGTTGGGGTGAGTTCGAAGATGGTGAGTGGAGCAATGAGATGAGGAAGGAGCACCAGGCGATGGGAACGGCGATTTTGGCTAAGGGAGATGCAATGGAGCAGGGAGATTGGGGCTGGGTCGAGAGAGGGAGAGCGGCGCGAGGAAGATGACGAAGCGCTAGGGATTGAGTCCCGCGCCCGGCTCTTTTTTTTCCAGTAACACATGTTCCGGGTTTCAAACCCGTAGCCAAACCCGGATGACACAAAAAAATCGACAGAAACTTTGGCCAGCTATGGTCCGGGTTCCAAACCACTCCAAACCCGGATGACATCAAAAATTAGACAGAAGATGCACCGTGTATGCGATCCGGGTTCCAAACCCTTCCTCAAACCCGGATGGCGTCCAAAACATGGCAGTGAATAATGCGCCTGGTATGTTCCGGGTTTCAAACTCCTCCTCAAACCTGGACAGCCCTTAAAAGTGGCCAGAAACTCATATAGATGACAGATGTTCCTCCAAACTCCTGAATTAACCTTAAAAATCATGTAAAACTAAACAAAACATGTCTAATAAGCACGTTAGCCCAAAATAAATAATGAAAAACATTAAAACCTACGAGAAAGAAACAAAAACGAAAATAACAAAACTCACAAAACTGGGTTGTCTCCCAGCCAGCCGCCCGTCTTTTCGGTCTTTGGCTAGACCATGCATTGGAAAATCAGTATGGAGGATCAAAGACCGTGATCACCGAATGGACTTCAGCAATGTCACCACTGAGATAATGCTTCAGCTGAGACCCGTTGACTTTGAATGTTTCCCCTTCTGTATTGATTAAATCGATAGCTCCATAGGGCGAGACATTTGTCACTGTAAACGGTCCAGACCAACGAGACTTTAGCTTTCCGGGAAATAACTTCAGTCGGGAGTTGAAGAGAAGAACCTTATCTCCAACGTGAAACTCACGCTTGACCAATAGCTTATCATGCCACCTCTTCGTTTTCTCCTTATAAATCTTGGCATTCTCATAAGCTTCCTCTCTAAACTCCTCGAGATCACACAGCTGCAGCTTACGCCTCTCACCGGCCTTTTTCAGATCAAAATTCAGTGCCTTGAGTGCCCAAAAGACTTGTGCTCCAGCTCCACAGGTAAGTGGCACGCCTTGCCAAAAACCAACTTGTACGGGGACATACCTAAGGGTGTTTTAAATGCAGTGCGGTATGCCCACAAGGCGTCATCCAACTTAAGGGACCAATCCGCCTCGAAGATGTAACAGATTTCTGCAGTATCCACTTAATTTCTCTGTTGGTGATCTCGGCTTGCCCGTTCGTCTGTGGATGATACGGTAAAGAAACCTTATGTCGCACACCGTATTTCTGTAGGAGAGCCTCAAACTGCTTGTTGCAAAAATGTGTACCCCCGTCACTGATGATCGCTCGTGGAACACCGAAGCGGGTAAATATATTCCTCTTTAGAAACTTGAGTACCACTCTTGCATCATTAGTCGGCGCTGCTATCGCTTCAGCCCACTTGGTAACGTAATCCACAGCTACTAGGATGTAAAGGTTACCTTGGGAGGACGGGAACGGTCCCATGAAATCAATACCCCACAGATCGAACGGCTCAACCTCCAGGATCGAATTCAATGGCAACTCATGACGTCTGGATAAATTCCCCCCTGCCTCTGACACTGGTCACAAGTAGAAACAAATTGATAACAGTCCTTGTTCAAGTTCTTCCAAAAGAAGCCAGCCTCCAAAACTTTTGCGGCTGTCCTAGCCGGTCCAAAATGACCTCCTGCTTCTCTAGAATGGCAGTGTGTCAGGATGTCTCTAGCTTCATTCTCAGTACACAACGACGTATCATACCATCTGCGCAGACCTTGAACAGAAACGGATCGTCCCATAGGTAGTGCTTGACTGTGGAGAAGAACTTCTTCTTCTGCTGATACGACAACTCTGGAGGAATGATACCCTTGGCTAGGTAATTTGCAATGTCAGCGTACCAAGGGTCCGTGGAATGGCCGATCATGAAGACATACTCATCAGGAAAGTACTCATTGATTGGCCTGCCGTCATCAGGAACTTCCATACGTGATAAGTGGTCTGCCACTCCATTCTGCGCTCCTGGTTTATCTCGAATCTCAATGTCAAATTCCTGCAAAAGCAAAATCCAACGGATCAAACGCGGTTTAGCATCAATCTTTCCAAAGAGATACCTGAGAGCGGAATGGTCTGTGTGCACGATGACTTTGCTGCCAATGATGTACGGTCGAAACTTGTCACAAGCAAAGACGATCGCCAACAGCTCCTTCTCCGTCGTGGCGTAGTTCTTCTGCGCCTCATTCATAGTCTTACTCGCGTAGTAGACTATCCTCAATACCTTGTCATGCCTCTGACCCAAAGCTGCTCCTAACGCGTAGTCACTAGCATCACACATAATCTCAAAAGGCAACGACCAATCAGGAGCAACAATAATAGGTGCAGAAATCAATTTAGCTTTGAGCAAATTAAACGCATCTAAGCACTCCTTTGTAAACTCAAATTTAGCATCCTTAAGTAATAAATCACAAAGAGGCTTAGAGATCTTAGAAAAATCTTTAACAAAGCGCCTATAAAAACCTGCGTGACCAAGGAAACTACGGACATCTTTTACCGAAGATGGTGTGGCAACTGCTCTATGACTTCAACCTTAGCCTTGTCCACCTCAATCCCCTTCTTGGAAATCTTGTGACCGAGCACGATGCCCTCCTGCACCATGAAGTGGCACTTCTCCCAATTGAGCACCAAGTTAGTCTCCCTGCATCTAGCTAAGATCAAATCTAAGTCTCTCAAACATGCATCAAAAGTCGGTCCAAAAACAGAAAAATCATCCATAAAACTTCGATGCACTTCTCAATAAAATCAGCAAAGATAGCAGTCATGCAACGTTGAAAAGTACCAGGTGCATTACATAAACCAAAAGGCATGCGACGATAAGCATAAGTACCATATGGACATGTAAAAGTAGTTTTCTCTTGGTCCTCCTTAGCAATTGGAATTTGAAAATAACCAGAGTAACCATCCAAGAAACAGTAATATTCTTGTCCTGCAAGCCTCTCTAGCATCTGATCAATAATGGAAGGGGAAAGTGATCTTTCCTAGTGGCGGCATTTAACTTCCTATAATCAATGCAAACTCTATGCCCAGTAATAGTACGCTGAGGGATTAATTCACCTTTATCATTAGGAACAACAGTTAAACCCCCTTTCTTGGGTACTACCTTGAGGGGACTTACCCATTCGCTGTCAGAGATTGGATAGATTATACCTGCATCCAGTAGCTTGATAACCTCCTTCTTGACTACCTCTTTCATGTGCGGGTTCAGTCGCCGCTGGGGCTGTCTCAATGGCTTGTAATCCTCCTCAAGATAAATGCGGTGAGTGCAGAATGTCGGAGCAATGCCTTTGATATCAGCAATGGACCATCCTAGTGCCTCTTTGTTTCTCCTCAAAATCTGCAACAATGCTTCTTCCTGTTCATCAGTTAAAGCATTAGATATAATAACAGGTAAATCAGTAGGAGGAACAAGGAAAGCGTATTTAAGATGACTAGGAAGCGGTTTCAGCTCAAGAGAGGGTGGTGATTCCACAGAAGGAGCTAGTGTCTTTGGAACTCGGTCCAGCGGTTCCTCCTCGATTCTATGGTTCTTCCTATATGGCCTCCCAGCAGAGAGCTGAAACGCTGCAGTAGAAACCTCAGAGTCATCACAAGTGGTCTCTATAGAATCCACCAACACTTCTTCCAACGCATCCAGCTCCGTGGGGCTATAAGAATAATCCTGCATCAAAGTGTCAATACAATCCAAACTAAGCAGGCATGACATCAGAAGGGTGAGTGGCAGCCTTGGTCATATCAAAAACAAGCTGCTCATCATGTAAACGCAATATAATCTTCCCTCCTTCAACATCAATAAGGGTCCTTGCTGTTCGCATGAATGGTCGACCTAGAATAAGTGGTACTACCTTATCTTCCTCCATGTCCAAAATAACAAAGTCAGCAGGAAAAGCAAAGGTACCAACTGAAACAATTAAATCTCTAACCACACCTCTAGGTAGGATAATCGACCTATCAGCTAATTGCAAAGTAATTCGAGTAGGCTCACATTCTCCTAGACCAAGCTTCAAATACATAGATAATGGCATCAGATTAATACTTGCACCTAAGTCACATAAACCCTTACCACAATTCACATTACCTATCGCGCAAGGTATGACCGGAGTACCTGGATCATCAAGCTTCGGCGGAAGCTTCTTCGAAAGCACAGCTGAAACGCTCTCAGTAAGCTGCACAGTGTCCTTCTCCACTAAGGACCGTCTGTTGGACAGGATGTCCTTCATAAACTTCGCATATATTGGCATCTGCTTCAAAGCTTCAGAAAAAGGAATGTTAATGGTCAGTTTCTTAAAAATAGTCAAAAACTTACCAAACTGCTCATCCAAGTCCCTCTTCTTCAACCGGTTTGGAAAAGGAACTGGCGCTTCAGCAACTGCGCGTCGTGGAGGTGTGGAAGTCTTAGTAGTCTTGCTAATTGCCACCTCCTCTTCAGCTGGTGGCTCCTCCTGGAAACCTGCTGGTGCAGTTTCTTTATCCTGCTCAACATTGGGAGAGGGACCCTCAACTTCAGGGACCACCGGGTCAAGCTGTGTACCACTCCTCAACGTGATAGCCTTGCTGCTCTCCTCTCTCGGATTCTGCTCCGACTGACTAGGCAAGGAACCCAAAGGACGCTGAGCTAACTGCTGAGATATCTGAGACAGCTGAGTCTCGATATTCCTATTGAAGGTCCTCTGATCATTGTTGAAGGTTCTTTGCTCTTGATTGAAAGCTTCCAGCTCATTAAACTTCTTCGTATTCACTGAGATGAAATCATTCATCCTGGCCAGAACTGCATCCATACTAGAAGACGCTCCAGCACCTGAATTTTGTGCTTGCTGATTCTGCAGTGGTTGCTTCTGATAGGAAGGATTGTACTGCTGCTGAGGCCTCTGATTAAATTGTTGTTACCACCAGCTTGGTAACGGTTTTGCTGCTGAGCTTGATAACCCGGATTTCCTTGATTGCCAAAATAATTACCCGGTCTGTTACCAACATAGTTCGCTGCCTCTTCTTGTGGTGGAGAACACTGGCACATGTTAGAAGCTCTACCACAGTACTCGCACGGTGGATAAACCTCAGGAGCTGCTGCACTGGACTGTGGATTCATAACTGCACACATACGCTCAAACTGCTTCGACATTGCCTCTATCTTGGCAGCCAAGAAAGTGTTTGAATCTACTTCATAAACCCCAGCTGGTTTCTTCGGTGCAGCTTCTCCTGCTCTTGTACCTCCCCACTGATTCGCTGCTGTAGTGATGGTATCTAACAACTCCTTAATTCGTGTAATAGGCAGCTCCATCAAACTTCCTCCAGCACAAGTATCAACCAACAACCGGCTAGACGGATCCAAATCCTTGTAAAAGGACTGCAGTATAACCTCTTCACCTAGACCGTGATGTGGTACCTTCCTCACTATTCCCTTAAAACGCTCCCAAGCTTCAGACAAGGACTCACCAGCAAACTGTTTGAAATTGTAATCTCTCCTCTCATGGTCAGCATCCGAGAGGGTGGGAAGTACTTTGCTAAGAATGCATTAGCCAGCTCGGTCCAACTGGTGATACTGTCAGGCGTCAACGAGTTCAACCACTCAGCGGCTCTATCCCTCAGAGAGAATGGAAACAGGGTGAGCCGGGCCACCTCCTGCGAAGCTGGTGTCGAGCACGCTCCTACCAATCTCAGGAATGTAGTGAGATGAACATTCGGATCTTCAGTAACCGTCCCACTGAACTGAGGCGCGTTCATCACCATGGTCACATAGTGAGTCTTGAACTGCCACTGCACTCCTGCTGGCAATGCTGGAATCACAATTGGCGACACCAACCCTTCAACACTTGGACGGGTGTAGTCCCTCATCTGTCTCTCGTTGTTCGCCATATTCACTGGTGGTTGAACTTCCGGAACCTCTTCACCAACAGGTGGTTCGGGCACCTTCTCCTCAACTGGTGGATCCAGGTTCAAGTCTCTTCGAAGTTGTCTTGCGAATCTCTCGATCTCAAGATTGAGCTCGAACTCTGGTTCTCCTGCAGAGCGGGTTTTGACCATAAACCGAGAGTTAGTAAACTGAAACTATAATAGCGCAAATTAAAAGGGAAGCAGTAATCAGAAACAGATAAAAAAGAAATTAACCCACAAAATATGCAGATAAAATTTCCTAACTACTAAGCACAGAATATTCAAATAAAGAATAAAATCAGAAATAAAATCTAAAAGATAAAAGAATACCTAAAACAAAATCTAGACAGAAATCAAAACAGAACAAAGATAAAATAACTAAAATAATAAAGCTATCCTAATAACTAAACTAAATAAAATCTGACGTTAAACAAATGAATAAGAAAATTGAAAACAGAAAAACTGAAAGACTAAAACAACCAAAATCGAATGAAACAGAACAGTTAAAATAAAGAAATTAAACGAACAAAATAAATAAAAGAAAACGAAATAAAGACTAAACTAAATAACCGTGCCTCCCCGGCAACGGCGCCAAAAACTTGTTGGATAAAACCTAACGGCAAGTGTACCGGTCAATTCTAGCAAGTTTTAATAGAGAAGATTCCCTAAGTATCGAACCAAAGGAGGCGATGTGTCTAGTTTAAATCTTTATTAAGCAGGATAAAACAGGAAATTGAGGGTTTGATTTGATGATGATTAGAAACTGTAAACAGAATGCAAACAATAACAGCAAGAAAAATAAATGTTGTGAATTTGATTTGGAAAAGGGATTCCGGTTTACTACTGCACCCCTAAATCTGCGATTCCTATCCCTAAGTGATTAATAAGATAATTATGAGCAAAACCCTAGAACAAGATAATTTACCTCCGGTCTCCCGCTTAGCAAATACTAGTTAATAAAGACTGAATTCTAACTCTCGTTACGAACCCACTGTTTACTAAACGCTTTAAGAACAATCTAGTTTTATTGGTCAATTAGCAATTTAGAGGAATTGCCGTCTCTAAACTAACCGGTTATTTTCCTGAATTCAATTGAAAGCCGCAGTCGTCACATATAAGCTAACAAAATACTAATCTTTATAATTGGCCAAATTATAACGATTAAAGAAATTAAGCAAGGAAAATAACTTTACTCAATCAGATTGTATAAATCACAAAGGAACAGGAATTGTCAATTCAGGGATACATAGCAAACCGAAATCTAATAGGGACTACTCAGCCATTGACATGTTTACAATTAGCTTAATATTAATAGAGGACAAGAGGAAACTCTGTTCTGAGACTTCTGGTGAAGTCTCCGTGGTGAACTGCTCTCTGTGCTCTGCTCCAAAAGACTCAAAACTCTCCAACTAATTCTCTCTCTAACGTTGACTATTTCGTGTGCTCAGGAAGTATATTGTGTAGATGTCTCTGTGTGTCCAGACGTTTGCCAGAGTCTTCTTTTTATAACCAACAGAATTTTATCTCTAATCTATCTCTAGTAAAAACGACGGCCGCAGATTGTAAAAGATAAAATTAATTCCGTCAAAGTTGAAACAGAATCTCCGCGCTCCGCTGGTAATGTTCCGGTTTTCAAACCCATGTGCAAACCCGGAACATATGCAAATTTAGGCAGAAACTTCTCCGATTGGAATGTTCCGGGTTTCAAACCTATGTGCAAACCCGGAACAAGTCTGAAGTTAGGCAGAGAGTCTCGCCCTGGTATGTTCCGGGTTTCAAACCAAACCTCAAACCCGGAACAAGCCTGAAATTAGGCAGAATGTTCTGCGTTTGACTCTGGTTTGACTTCCCATGTTGCTCTAACCTCTGAAATCTTCATTTAAGCACTTTGTTGGGTAATTTATCCTGAAAACATATGAAATCGATCATTGGAGACAAATATGACAATGAAGAGTAATTAAAGCATTAAAGAGGAAAGTTAATGTCATAATGTAGAGAATTAAGCATGAATTAGTCTAGTAAACTTAGACAATTCCTGACTTATCAGCGGTCCTTGTGCCAAACTTCGTATGAAATGATTGGGGATTGTGTCATTGTTTGACTGTTTAAGACAACAAACAGAAAGAATCATGTCACAACTAGCTAAGGTGATGACACAGTTGTATTTTCAAATTCATGAGGTTCTAATATGTAGCTTACATATGAATTGAACCACGCACTAAATTTTCTTTCTCCAACTTCTGTTGTTAATAGCAACATCATCGATTGAAGTTTTGCTCTTGCAGTTCATTGATAAAACTTCTGTGAAACACAAGCGAACAGATACGGTCAACATATATGTTCTTTGAGTTTAACTTTTATAGAAAACTTAGCATTTGTATTCTTACTCCACATAAGGCTCGAGTTCCGGAGTGTTCAACAACACATATGTCTGGGCAGCAGCTAAGTCTTTTGGTGTTAGATAAACCGATAGCTTTCCCAGTTAGTCTTCCGCTTGATTTGAAGATAGATATCCTATCAGGGTCTTCATCTACTTCATCAATGTCAACTTCATTCCTTCCCACTCTATAGTGATAGAGGGTTCACCATCACCAAAATAGAAGGTGCTGAATTTAGTAATCTCCTCGAGAAGATAACCATTGCATATTGACCCTTCAATGTGGTTTCTGTTTTTTACTTTCCTTTTCAACTTGCCCATGTATCTACAACAATCATATTCATATACCGTAAGAATAATGAATGAACTCATCTATTAACACTGACTGAATCAGTTATCAACAAAATACGTGGCTTACCTCTCAAAGGGGTACATCCATCTGTATTGCACAGGTCCAGCTAGACTAGCCTCGTAAGCCAAGTGGATTGGAAGATGCTCCATTGAGTCAAAAAAGCTCGGAGGAAATATCATCTCCAACTTGCAAAGAATGAGTGCAATATTATCTTTCATTTGTTGTAGATTTGTTTCGTACAACGATGTTGCAGTCAACTCTTTGAAGTGAAGACACAACTCGGTGATTGCCTCCCACACCGCTCGAGGGAGAAGATGACGAAAGGCTATAGGCATGGGTCGGTGCATAAATACGTGACAATCATGACTCTTCATCCCGAATACTCTCCTACTCGTCATGTCAACACATCTACCAACATTAGAGGCATACCCATCTGGGAACTTTATATTTTTAACCCATTCACAAAAAATGTCCTTCTATTGTCTGTCCAATACATAAGATGCCTTTGGATATCTCTTATTCCTTGCATCAAATGCCAACTCAGGACGCTCACAGTAGTCATTGAGTTCTTGACGTGATTTTTCATGATCCTTTGTCTTATGTTTAACATTGAGTACAGTGTTGAATATGTTGTCAAAACAATTTTTCTCAATATGCATCACATCCAAGTTGTGTTGGATTAACAACTTACTCCAGTACGGTAGATCCCAAAAATACTCTTCTTACTCCACCCACAGTTCCTAGCAATGGCAGCATTTGTTTCGTCAGAGCCAAATTCAGTCACTTTCTTAAGACCTAACCGGTCTATTTCTGCCAATATCTCATCACCACCGTCCACACACGTGGTGCTCTACCACCCAAAACTTTTTTACCTTTCCTGAATGAAGTAGTGTCATAGCGAAACTTGTGTCTTGGTCGTAAAAATTTCCTACTATTGTCAAACTAGGATTGTTTCCGACTGCAGCGAAGGGTGAAAGCATCACTTGCATCCATGCAGTGCGGACATGCTAATCTTCCAGCTGTGCTCCACCCAGAAAGCATTGCGTATGCTGGAAAATCACTGATTGTCCACATCAACGCAGCTCTCATTGTGAAATTTTGTTTCTTAGAAACATCGTAAGTGTTAACTCCTTCACCCCATAATTGTTGTAGCTCTGCAATAAGAGGCTGCAGATACACATCTATCCGCCCTTTTGGATTTTTCGGTCCAGGCACCAAGCATGTTAAGAAGAAGAATTCATCTTTCATGCACATCCCAGGTGGGAGATTGTAAGGAGTCAGGATGACAGGCCACAATGAATATGGTCGCCCAGATGGCCCAAATGGCTGAAATCCGTCAGTGCACAGGCCAAGGCGCACATTTCTAACTTCTTTAGCAAATTCAGGATTGCTCTCATCAAAATGTTTCCATGCTCTAGAGTCAGATGGATGACACATCTTGCCATCCTCCATTGTGTGCTCAGCATGCCAACGCATTTCACTTACTGTTGCCGGAGAAGCGTACAGTCTTTGAAGTCTTGGTATGATGGGAAAGTAATGCATTTTCTTTCTTGGGATCTTTGTTTCCTTCGTTTAGAACCCTCAGCCACTGGTTTGTACCTTGGTTCGTGACAAAACTTGCAAGAATCAAGATCTTTGTCTTCCCTCCAGTATATCATACAATGATTGATGCATGAGTGAATTATCTCCACAGGAAGCCCAAGACCTTTGACTACTTTTTTAGCACCATAGTAGTCCTTTGGAATATGGTTATCATTTGGCCACAAATCATGATATGTTTGACAAACTTTATCAATGAGTGTTTGTGAGGCTTGATGGTCAGTCTTCATTGACAGCAACTGAACAATCAATGACAATAGTGTGTGTTTTCCATCAAATAACTTCTTCCTGGCAGCCTCCATAAGCTCAAAAATTTTTTAGCTTCTGGGTTAGGAGGCTCCTCCACATCATCACTTATGTCCACATCATTCTCCGTAACTACTTCATTGAAAGGATCATCATCCATTGGTTCGTATTGAGCATCAAAAGCGTTGACAACCATTGTCTCATAGTTGTTCAATGTTGATGTCTGATCACTTGCTGTATCAATGCGACTTGACAATTAGCCGAATTAATAGAACCTACTTCACCATGGAAGTTCCAGACAAAGTAGCCATACATGAATCCCTTCTTTGCCAGATGTACCTTGACCATATCAGCACCTAGATATTGAGTATTCATGCAGCGACGCAAGGGACAAGGACATTTGATTTTGTTGTTCTCCCTCCCTCGCACACTCAGGATGTGATAGTGCGAACGCAACAAATTCCTCTATCTTTGCCAACCATTCTTGGGTTGGCCTCCCATTTCGCATTCGCACTAAATCATACATCCAACGTCTATCTGAACTCATCTTATCTATATGAGATTAATGTGTCTAATGGTTAGTGTATAAAAATAATGGTGTCGGAGTGTTAAAGATTATGAATCTACTAGTATGATTGTCAATAATAATCATATTAAATAGTAAGAGAGCATAATAATAACACTCATTAAATAGTAAGAGAACATAATAATAACATCAATCAAGTATTACTTAAGTGTGTAAACAATTTAGAGTATGACTTTTTGTTGTTAAGAAAATAAATACAATAACTCAATCCTAGTGAAGGTCAAGTTAAGTATATATTATAATCAGATTTCAGCTAAAGATTAATAGGTCCAAACACGTTTCAAAGAGCTGAAGCAGATTAGCGATGCATAAAGTTCAAAATACCCGAACTTTACCAATTAGCAGCTAAAACAGAAGGGAAAATCGAGTATTATTCAAAAGATTGAACTGCTGAGGTAGGCCTTACTAATGCACAAAAAAGAAGTATTACATGTTATAATTGTAACTCTTTCTGGCTAAGGCCTATAAATATAGGCCAATACTGAATATCATGCTCATTAACCCTAGCATGAAAAATACTAAAGTCGGTACCTTTGATATAACTAAAAATCAGAAACTATCTTTGCAAAGCAAGCTGCAATTTTTAAGTTTCAGCAGTGAAAAATTCTCCCGATCATATGGACAGTTTATGTTTATTGTTAGAGCCTTGAAGATGTGAGAAGTTGTAATTTTTAGGTAGGAAACACTCATTCAAAAGAAATTGTGCAATTAGGTGCGAATCTTGCCTATAAAATTGTTCAAATGGAGCTTATCCTATTGTCCAATGGAACAGTGCAGAATAGTGCAAGTTGCAGTTCAAAACTGATCATAAACCGTACCCTGTTTCAGTTTGGTGTTTGTTAAGAACATACTCCTTTTTTTAGCTACTTTGGAATGGTGGCAAGAAGTGAGTTCTTATGTGACCTAGTACGATTGTCAATCTGTTTTATTTTGATTTTTTGTGGTTGTTGCGTATCTTTCCATCTTTGTTGAGTTTCGATGGTTTCTGTTTATCTATCCAATAATTTATTATCATGTCAACACTAAATATCTACTCTACACCCTCAATCAAACAACTAGTTGATGGTAACAAAATGATTGAAATAATGTCCGTACCATATAAAGATATCATTGGTTGTACGGCGAGAGATCAGCTCAGCGCCAGAAAGGCAAAATCGCTAATTACATTTGTTCAAGTTGACAGAGAGAATGCAATAAGTTCAGTTTATTACCGGATTCAGCTCGTCGACACTCTAGCATGCAAAATCTTTAGGAATTCAAAGCTTCAAACAAGCGCTCCAGCCTCAGCAAAAACGATTCTTAAGAAAGACTATAACACAGATGCATATAATTAATCAGAGCCCATGTCGCGAGCCAAGCAAAAAGCTAAAAAATCAGAGCAAGTTCTCAGGTCAAAAACTAGGCAGCTGCGACTGATATATTTGTGTTATGAAATCTCATATGTTCATAACGGGGAATCACCTTAGTAGTTGGTGTAAATCTTTCATTAGGAACTGGTAAAAAATAGAGGTCCTAATTAGGATCATGTTACACTAGAACAGTTTTTGGCGAATAACTTTGTAAAGTTGTCATGCTAAAAGTCTCACTTGGAGCATAACTAGTTTGCTTTAATTAGTAGAGCTAGGACAATAGCTAGTTCAAGCATCTCTTACTTAAACTCTAGTGGAAAATTTACCGAGACTAAATTAAAGAGAGAAGACAAGTTAGAGTATATTACCCTGACTGAACTGGAGTGTTTTCAACCTTATCTTCAATCTGGTGTGCGAGCAGCAGTGAGTCCTGCACAGCACAACACAAGAAGAGGATTAAGACAGGCGCAGAGCAAGGATTGTTCACAAGTCAGTCTTGCAAAATTAGCGTGACTAAATTGAAGAGAAGAAGACAAGTTAGTGGAGTGTTTTCAATCACACGTAGACTATACCCACGTTCTGCTACAGGATAAGAGAGAAGCGTAGGGCAAGTGATATTAAGTTGTTGAAAAAAAAGCATTCAGAAAACAGATACCAAGTATAGCCCTGTTGTTAGTTGATAATTACTTGGTAGATAATATAATGACCAGAGTAACAAATTTGATCACTAGAAACTGAATTCCAATAGGTATTGGCACAGTCAAGATAGATATCATGTGGTAGGGTGTCATTATTAGTTGTAAAGAGGGAGAAGAAGAGATCAAACTCATACCTGCTTTGTGCCAGCAACTTGCAAAAGGGACCTTGACAGCCTGGTGATGGTCTCTAAGCCGTACAAGTATTCTGTTGGTTATAAAAAACATAGCTGTTAAGCTAGGTGAGTATTCTGTATTAAAAGGATGTGTAGAGGTCCATTGATTGTAGAGAAGTTAGTTTAATCAATGCCCTTTGCCTCAATGTCTAAATAGCAGCAAACTGAATTTTACAAATTGATTAAAAATTTAAAACAGAAGTGGGAATGAACACACTTTGAAGATTATGACGTGCTGAAACAGATTTTAATTGAATATTGAAGCAAATTTAAGTTTACAAGTTGGCTGGTGAACTTTTGAAATACATATTTTTAATAATAGCAAAGACATTATGATTTTGGTTTCGTATTACAGAAAACAGGCACTTTGGGATTGGTTTTCATGATCTTAAACACCTTTATCATATGTAATGAGCAGGACACTTACTCAAACAAATTCAATCACATTTCAACATACAAGAGGTCTGACAATATAGCCGGCATAGTAATATAGTATAGAATCACCAACTGCAGGCCAGGCACTCTCAGTAAACTTAACATCTTCAAACCAGAAGCATGACTAAGTAATATCTACATCCTTAGTATTTCACTCAACAAGAAGCATGACTAAGTAATATCTACATCCTCAGAAAAGTTCCCATAGATACCAAAAGAATGCTTTTAATCAAACATTATACCATAAATACAGACTCTTACCAAAATCCACAATTCTTCTAAATAACTCACGAAAGGATAAGAATAAGTTTCTTTTTTTTTTGAGATTAAAATGACAAGAATAAGTTGTTGCCGGGGACTTAATGTTTTTTCTGAGTTGATTACTCCTTGTTTACCAAAATAAGCATATAACAATGAGAAAAAATCAATCTAAGTATAGATTATTTCCCACATAGTGATTCTGTGATGGTCACGAGCTAGTTTCGAATTGGGGTAAAGATAAAACAGCCATGAACCTAATTATCCAACTAAACAGAACCCTAATCCTCTAATTTTGTAGTTTCGAATTCATAAGATAAGTTCTGAGTACATTACCGGTTTCAGCTCCTCTGATTTCAGCCCCTCTTCACTTTGGTAGAGATGAAACAATGGACTGAGTTCTTCAATGGATGCCCCGCGCGAGAGAACGACAGAAAAATAAAATGGATCAGAAGCGAGAGAGTTCTTCAATCGAACGACAGAAAAATTCAAAGCACGAGACAGTTTTTCAATGGAACGATAGAGAAATTCAAAGCGCGAGAGAGTTTTTTTTTTTTGGAAAACAAGCGCGAGAGAGTTGAGAGAACGATGAAGGGCGAGAGAAATTCAGAAATGATAGAGAACAGTTATGCAAGATAGAAAATAGACTGCGTTTTTGTTTAAGCAAGCTTACCGACGGACACAAATCTGTCAGTATCAATGCCAATAAAATGACAGTGTTGCATTAATACATTACCGAATAGGAACTGGATGAGTAATCTGGACCGCTGCTATACATATCTTTACCGACGGATTTGTTCGTAGGTAATATTGAGAATTTACCATACGGCAAATTTCCGTCGGCACACATATGTCAAAAAGAAACGGCGACGTTTGGTGGGTAATTACCGAAGATATGGGGCATATTCCCGACGGAAATATCCGTAGGTAATTACCGACGGAAAAATTCCGTAGGTAATCTCCAAGTAGAAGAGAACGCCACGTTTCAGCTTAAACCCTGTCTATCAATACGAATCACGTACCGACGGAAATTAGAACGTAGGTAATTACCGACGGAATTTTTCCGTAGGTAATTTGATGGCATTATAGGCGCCAATACCAGCCGGTTCTCCCGCACTTTTTCCTACAACTTTACCTACGGAAATTTCCGTCGGTAATGTTTTTGTTGGCAATCCGTCGGTATTCCGTAGGTATAATCTTAACTAAGGACTGGTATTATAAACCGTAGGTATTCCGTCGGTAATTACCTACGGAATATTTTCCGTAGGAATTTCCGTAGGTAGTAAACTACTGTTTCTAGTAGTGAAGGACCCGGCCCACAAGAAAAATTCGTTCGAGACTTAGACCACAGGTTGTCCGGGACTTAGGACCGGACAAGGTCCCGGACCAACCTAGAAGTGAAAATAAGTTTTTAAAAGTGGTTTTAAGATAAGGAATTGAATTGTAATGATAGTATAAGATGATTAGGACTTGATTTATAATGTTTAGTGGTCATAATGGTATACACAAGTTTGAAAAGTAATGAAGAGTAAGTAACCTATGTGAAAGTGTATGAATTATAAGAACATAGTAACTATAAGTCGGGAAACGTAAAAGATGAAACGAGAGGAAAGGTAATTATAAATAATTAACCGCTCAATCGCATGTGTATTATAGGATTCAATTAATTGGGCTCCGAAGGAGAGTTGGAAGTCCAAGAACGACGGTATACGGTATGATTTTCTCATGCCCCGTATGCTACCATGGTTACCTGATTTATGTGTTCTGTGATCACCAAAATAAGATAAAATGCACGAATCGGGTTTATTGTACTTTCTCGAGCTTGTGATGTACTGTTCCTTGCTTGATGTTTTTGAACTCAATAGTTTGTATAATTCATGAAATGTATGATTATGAATGAAGTGTTTGATTGCCTTGGTGTGAAGTGTACTAACCAATGCAAGTAGTATGGAAAGATTGATTCTCACTAACTCTTAACTAACCCTTCTAACCTTGAGTAAAATGGTAAATTGGAGTAAAGTGAGAAGTCCGATATAGCTTCGGCCACTCGTGAGAATGAGGAAATATGAGAGGTTGTTTCCGAGTTCTTGCCTATTCTTTATTGTGGTGTCAAACCCCTTAAATGGGTAGCAACCCTAGAAAGTAAGCCACCCTAAAGCCCGGTGGTGGGATATCGTAGTCCTGCCCGGAGTCACACCGACTTAACTTGAGTATAACGTAAGAAGAGTAATTGACCAAGTAAAGATCATGACTAGTGTAAGCCAAGGATCTCGAGTAGTAAAAGAGTAAGTACATCTGATTAACCCAGATGAGTAAGTAACTAATAAGTGATGTGTATGAACTTGAGAAGGGTATCTCAGTGCTTGGTAAGTGTTAACGGTTGACTTGTTATTGTCTTCCTTGTATGTATTGGATTGTATGTATGTATGTCTATGGAATGAATGTATTATTGTTCATTATAGCATGTATGCATGTATAAATAAAATGAACTCCAGTATGCGACCATGTAGTCGGTGTACCCTCGTTAGCACGTGGGGTATGCGAATTTCATATGCAGTTGTTGAGCCCCTTAGGGCACTGTTTTTATTTCTCACTAGTAAAAATCACATTCTTAGTTACAAAGGTTCTGGTAACGATTTAATATCGTTACCATAATTGTTATTAGGAACAGTATTTTGTTACCAAAGATAGTATTAAATACTTAGAAAAAATGAGACTATAGTAACGATATACTTGTTACAAAATCATATTTTTAGTAACGATATAATTTTTAGTAACGAATAAATGTCGTTACAATAAATAAATTGATCTTTGGTTACGTCATCACGTTGTAACGACAAGTAACGACTTTTTTCGTCACAATACATTATATTAGTAACGATTTAGATTTTTGGTAATGATTTTTTATTGTTACCAAAAATCTATATTCTACTAGTGTCTTCCAGGTACCCGTGAAGAATGATGGTCGAGTTAAGACCAAGATGAATGCTTTTTGGTGTAGTTAGTAGTTTGGAAATGGTTGTACCGAGTTGTACACGACTTATTGCCTTTTTAGTAGCCAGTGTACCATGTGGTACACCCTTTGGATAGTTTGGATATCGTAAACTTGGTAGGAATGAGTAGATGATATAAACTCATAGCTTTGTTAGGCTATATATGGGATGTATTTGATATGAATTTGTATACTCGATAATCCAAAGATGTAAGTAAATGTTGGGAAGGTAATGGAAGTTTTTATTATTGCTCGGTATATTCTATTCATCAGACCGTTACAGTAAGTAGTAGTAGCATGAGCCTTGTTAGTCCTTGGGGGGCTAATGGCGTTGTATCACCCGCCGGAGTAGTATGTAGAATTCCGCTGTGACCTGTGAGTATGGTAATTATAGAGACGATTAGAGGATAATAATAGGATTAGCAGTTGGGGTGTTACGACATGTTTCCTTTTTATTTTCTTTCGACTTTTGACCGCATTTTGAGTTGTACTCTCCTCCCCGTTCAAATCTGCTGCTTTCCCATATATATTAAAATCATTTACCCGCTCCTCACTTGCCTCATCCGTGGGGAGTGTTTCTTTTTTATTTTTCTTTTGACTATTAACTTATTACAATCTAAGTCAGCTAGTTGGACAATGCTGTCTGTATCATCAATGCATTTGACTGAGCCTTTTTATTGAAACTTCACAATGCTTATAGGGAATTTAGCCACTTCCACTGTTACCATAATTTTTGAATTTATCATCTGTAGAGTGGCAGTTTCAATTTGAATTCAAATTTTAGCATTTTCCTCAAAGTAACTCTCGTCTTCCTCAATTTTGATGACTTCTCCTACCGTCCGTGCAATTTTTCGCACATTTACCTTATTCCATGCGTGCAGTGGGACCCCTCTTATGACTACCCATGTTCTACGCTTTTCAATTTGATCATCAATGGACCATCTTCGAGCTTGCAATCCTTCATGATATTGGCATTATTTTCTACTTCCGTGACTACGTCCTGTGCTTCATGGTTTGAATTAAAAAACACTAGGAATTTCCTTCTAGAGAATGCCAGCAAACCTGCCATATTTGCCCGGCTTTGCATGGATTCCATTGCCTCCTTCGCCGACTTATCTTCTCTAAATGTTATAACTACACATTTACCAGGCATGATTTCATTGAACGATATAATACTATGTATGCATATTTTGTGGGTTACAACAGGTGGTTGGATGATAAAGATTTTCTCAGCTTCTTCAAGGTAATTGTTGGCTTTGAACTATGAACAAAGTTCAACTGTTAAAATCAGTAGTTAAAGGGTATGAACACTAGCTATAAAATATAACAAAAGACACTGTTTTATCCAAACTTACTAAAACTGATATGAATAGTTGTATTTGGTAGTATTACGGTAGTTATTTGGTTGTATTAGACAACAATTAAATAACAATTGTATGAAGTATTGGACCCCTATTATAACTGGAACTGATACAACTGTTATTAATAGTTGTCTTATGCATTTTTAAGATTTGTCGTAGGCTTTTTTGTAGTAGTAATTTCAAGCAGCTGGACCTTGCTCATTGGTCGATAATGAACCTAGGTGCTCTGAACTTCGGTGTTGTTATTTCTTCGGGTTTACCGGGATCTCCAGCAGCAGATCTCGAATAGCTATTGTGAGAGAATGTCAAGTGGTAAATGGTTCAGTGATTTAGCACTTCTTCGTTTTCTGGAGAATGAAAACACATCATCCCGGGAAGGAATGGATGAGATAAGGAGGGTAAAACGCATTTTGCTGAATTGGTTCAGGCGTGCTGGGATACCAAGTCGAAGGAAGTCTCCGTCGACCGACGGGAACCAAAGCCACTTCAAAAGATCCTTGGGGGTTGAAATGATCATTTCAGGTGACCAGTGTCCAGCGGTCGATGAAGGAATTGGGGATATAGAGGATTTCGCTTGACACATAGCTATAGGCGTGGACCTGGTTTTTCATCAATGAATGAAGCTTACCTTCTGTTCTTGACAAGTCTGAACTTCTTTCTCGGCTTGCTACTTTGGACGTAACTAAAACGATGGAGGCTTAGTTAACGGGATTAGTGTCACTAGTGCAAAATCGGCTTTTGCTCATGTTCCGGTGAGCTTCACGGGAAGTCAATCCTGGAAATGTCCTCTATTGTCTAACGGTGAGACATTATTCACAAACAGTGGTATGGCAGTTCACCGCCTTGTCTCAATAATACAAGTGTCCAATTCTAGCTTTGCAACGTGGATAGCCATATGGGTTTTCGATGTCATGATACAACATGCATGTTGATTACTTCAATATTTAAGACCCGGGACCCACTAAGTTAAGGAAGTCTAAAATGGAATTGGGATAATATGCGGTGTACAATCACACATTATTACTACCTACTTAAGTTCACAAGAAGCTATAGACTTGTTATTCCTGTGATGTTGGCATCGAGGGGAATTTTGGTGATGATTGGCTTTTACGTTCATTTATTTTTTTAATGTTTGTGTTTCGTATGTCAAAACATGGTCAGTTTTATCAGGTTTGTTAAGAGTCTCGGTATGTTCAATGGTTGGATGCGAAGCCTTTAGGGCTTGATTGGGTTAGACTGGTTGAGAGAAACATCTCAAGGGTATTACTTGTCTATGATTAAGAATAATGCTCCTTTCTATTCGAGCTGCCATTTCCCCGTATGTTATTAATAAAATAGCATTTTCCACTTTTTTAAAAAAGTTAACTCGATTAAAATCAACTTATGCACTAGCTAAAAATATTCCTTTACGGTGCAAACAGAGATCGAATCCAGAAACATGTTCCCGTTGCTCAAAGTACGCGCCTCACGCGCTTGAAATGTTTCTTCCCGTTGCTTCCCAGATCTGCATCTCGTCCCCCTCTGCCTCAGTTGCCGGCGTCTTCCTCCTGCTGCTGCGTCGCTCGAGAGTTTTCCGCCGGAGCCCCTGGTGGCCCCGCGCGGTTGGGCACCCGCCTGCCTGAGTTGGCCTCCACCACTGGGTCCCCTCTGGTCCGTCTCCGCCCAGCTTCTCCCGATATGAGCTGGCGCCGACCCGCAACTAGGGGCACCCCGCTGGTCCTGTCTCCGCCCCGCCCTACCCACCTGTTGGCGCCTCTGTTCGAGCTGGCAATGGAGCCCCCGCTGAGCTGGAGCTTCCAACCGGCGCTGAAGCTTCCCAAGCTAATGCGTCCCCAGGCTCTACTTTTCTTCCCACGTCTGGTGGTTGTGGACATGCTGCTGCTGCGGTTGGTGTTCCCGTGGTTGGTGTTTCTGCTTCGCCGCCCGCTCCCCTCTCTCCTGATGCTGCTAGTGTGCGCCCAGGCTCTTCCCTCCCTGCCCCTGGCTCGTTGCTTGTTCCTGGCTCTGTTGCAGATGCGGTGCCAGTCCCTCCGGATGTTGCGGCTGCTAGTCCCAATCTCCTAGGGTCTGAACTTGGGGCCTTGCAACCGGTTGGTGCAGTGGGCGCCCATTCCCCCCTCTGTCTGCTTTGGTGAATTCCTCTGGTAGCCGGCCCCTCCTTGCTCCTCCCTCACCGGCTGGAGCGAATAAAATTTTTGTGCACAATAATGGATGCGTGCAAGTGGCGGCCCCTGCCGGAGCCCAGGGGGACCTTTCTGGATCCACTGTCTCTCCTCCTACCTTGGATCTCGTTGTTGATCTTATTGGCCCCCGGTTGATGGGGCTTTACAAGAATATCTCCAACGCCCTGATCCTCCCCAGGCTGTCGACGCCGCTCCCTCTACGGCCCAGCTCCCGGCTGCTCCCATAGCTCTCGTAGATAAGAGGACGCCACAATCTTGGGCCTCAGGGTACAAAGCTCCAGAAGGTGCAGCGCCAGCAGGCGAGCGAATTGCGCTGTCCAAAGGTTCCTCCCATGCCCAGCGCTTCTCTAAGCGTCCAATTTCAGGTATATCTCCTATCCCTCCATCCTTGGCTGCCTCTGGGACCTCAGACCCGGTTTCGTTCTTAGATATTCTGCTGGCTAAACAAAAAGGCTTTTCTGGTATGTCTTTGAGTTCTGAATTCTGTGATGCTATGGAGGATGATAATCCAATCGTATCTTTAGTTGAAGAGGATTTGGCGCCCGAAATAGATTATTGGAAGCATTCCTAGTTGGGCACCTGTGGGGAAGAAAGTATGGGTTTAATATAGTAAGGGATTTTGTCAGGCGGCCTGGAGAGTTTTGTCCAACCCCTCAAATCCTGCATCATGTGGAGGGGTGGTACATGTTCAAATTTGATAAGGAAGAGGACCTTGAGCTTGTCCTTAGCAAGGGCCCCTGGCTTTTAAACTCCTCCCCCCTCGTGCTTAAGAAGTGGTCCTCCGATATCTCCTTTAACCCCAAGGATCTGAATCGCATCCCAGTGTGGATCCAGCTGCCCAAACTGCCTATTAGTCTTTGGTCCCGCTCGAGCCTTAGTAAAATTTGCTCTAAAATTGGCGCTCCTCTTCACACTGACCAGCCCACAGCTGACAAATCCCGTATCTCCTTTGCCAGAGTCCTGGTGGAGGTGGATTTTAATCAACAGTTGGTGAGAGATGTAGAAATTCGTACTCCCTTGGGGGTCCTCTCCCAGCCTGTGGCTTATGAGTGGGAACCGGTTACCTGCTCTTCCTGCAAGCTTCTTGGCCACCCCTCCCACCGTTGTCCCTCCACTCAGGCCCCCCCAGTCCCCAAGAAACCCCGTCCTCCTAAAGCTCGGAAAGCCCCCCCTCCTTCCTCCAATCCCCAGCCTCTGCTCGCTACCCCTGTCCATCTCCCCCTCTCTCCTAAAGTCCCGCCGATAGCAAACCTTCCTCCGGTCTGGCGCCCTGTTAAGGGCGTCCCTCTGTCCACTGACCCTAGAAACCTCTCCTCCGCCCCTTCCTCCCCTTTGGCGCCTAAACCAGCCATTAGCAGATCTTCATCCTTGCCCTCTCTCTCCCCTATGTCCCCCTCGCTTCGACTTATTCTCGAGCCCCTTCAGACTGACTCCTGGCAGCTAGTTCCTTCCAAGCTCAAGCCTTATCCCCTTTCCGTGGAGGACCCCCCCATCCAGCTCGCAAACTCCTTCTCCACTTTTGAGCTTGACCCTGATGTAGTTGACTCCTCCTCCCCCTCCATCCCCCTATGAAGATTGTCATTTGGAATATTAGGGGCTGTAATGACCCCTCAAAACTTAGAGAGATTACGCTGTTTGTTAGGGCCCAGAATCTCTGTGTTATTGCCCTCTTAGAAACTCGAGTGTCCTCTCTTAACTCTACTTCCATCTTTTCTCGCCACTTCCCCTCTTGGAGCGTTCTCCATAATTACCCTGCTCATCCCAATGGTCGCATTTGGATTCTCTTTGACCCCACTCGTATAAGCCTCTCTCCCATTCTCTCGTCAGCCCAAATGTTAACTTGGTTTTGCCTCTCCTCATGGGTCCCTCCCTTCACCCTTTCCGTTGTGTATGGTCACAACAACCCTGCGCTTCAGTCCCTACTGTGGACCAAAATTGTGAACCTTAGCAATTCCACCCCTGGACCATGGATGGTGGCTGGTGATTTCAATAATATCCTATTTGCCAGTGATAGGCAAAGCTGCCGCCCCACGCCACCAAGGGAATATGAAGAGTTTGCGGACTGTGTTGCTAGGGCGGAGCTTAATGACCTTCGCTATTACGGTCGCTTCTTCACCTGGTGGAATAACCAGTATGGTCGTGATCGTGTGCTTGGTAAAATTGACCGAGCGCTAGTGAATGAGGCTTGGGTAGCAACCTTCCCTCTCAGCTACTGCACCTTCTCCCCTCCGCTCATCTCTGACCATAGCCCTATAATCATCACCTTCCCTCGTGCTACCCCCCCGAAAAAGTGCTTCAAATTCCTAAATCTCTGGGCAAAGGACCCCTTGTTCCTCCCCATTGTCAGTGATATCTGGAAGGCCCCCATCGAGGGGAGCAGACTCTTAGCTTTTGTCAAAAGACTTCGCCTCCTCAAAGGTAAGCTCTCTGCCCTCCACAGGACGGAGTACAGCTCCCTCTCTCTAAAGGCTCAATCTATTAGAGTGGAGCTATGTGACACCCAGCTGAGGCTTGATATGGACCCCTGGAACTCTACTCTCATCTCCAAAGAGAAATCCTTGCGGCATGCTCTCCGCGTTCGTGACCACCAAGAACTTATATTCCTCCGTCAGCTCTCTAAGATCCGTTGGCTCAAGTTGGCTGACGCGAATACCGCCTTCTTCCATAGAGCCATAAAGGCTAGACGCAACAAGAACTCCATCGGCACTATCACCAATGATCTAGGATTGGAGCTTTCTGCCCCTGATGACATCGCTAACTGTCTTATCTCCCATTTCAAAGGAATCATGGGCACTAGGAATCCTCCCACGATCTCTCTCTCCGATTTTAACCTAAACAACTCCAGAACCCTAGCCATCTCCAGCTGGGCCCCCCTTCTTCGGGCTGTGGACAATGCTGAGATCAAGTCTGCCCTCTTCTCCATTGGGGACGATAAAGCACCAGGGCCGGATGGATACTCCGCCAAATTTTTCAAATCTGCGTGGCCCATTGTTGGTGAAGACCTCAGTCTGGCTATCAAAAGTTTTTTCCATAGTGGTTATTTGCTTAAGGAGATCAACTCGACCCTCATTGCCCTAATCCCCAAAACTGATTCTGCTTCCACTCCCAGTGACTATAGGCCCATCTCTTGCTGTAATACTATCTACAAGATCATTAGCAAAATTTTAGCGGTGAGGCTTAAAGAGGTTCTCCCTGAGATTGTTAAGGAGAGCCAGGGGGCCTTCATTAAGGGGCGTCTCATTTCGGATAATATACAGCTGTGTTCCTGCTTAATGAAACACTACCAAAGAACCCATATCTCCCCCCGCCGCTGCATGATGAAGATGGACATCAGAAAAGCCTTTGATACAGTTGATTGGGCGTTCCTCAGCGATACAATGTCTTTCCTACATTTCCCGCCCATATTCACCAACTGGATTATGCAATGTGTCTCCACCACCTCGTTCTCCATTAGCCTGAATGGCTCCCCCACGGGCCTCTTCAAAGGGGAGAGGGGACTGCGCCAGGGGGACCCTCTTTCTCCCTACCTCTTTGTTCTAGTCATGGATATGCTTTCCCGCCTTCTCGACCAGCTTCCCCAAGATCCTGATTTCAGATACCACCCTTCCTGCAAAACCCTTAAGTTTCCCACCTGTTTTTCGCGGACGATGCCCTACTCTTTTGTAGAGGGGACCAAACCTCCATCTCCCGTATGCTCGGTAAGGTCAATCTTTTCTCCGAAGCCTCGGGTCTAATGCTCAATCCATCCAAATGTGACATGTTCCTTGGAGGGGTCAGCCCACCCTCTGCTACGTCCATCATTTCCTCAACCGGGTTCAATCAGGGTTCCTTCCCATTCCGTTACCTGGGCATCCCCATTTCGGCCAGGAAGCCCAAATCCTCGGACTTTGCCCCTCTGATCGACAATGTTCAAAAGGCTATCGCCTCCTGGGGAGGTAAGCACCTTTCCTTTGCGGGGCGCCTCACTCTTATCCAAAGTACCTTGTTTGGTATCATTGGCTTCTGGGCCTCGTCAGTTGCTATTCCCAAAAATGTCATCCAATGCGTAGTTAGGAAGCTTCGCTCCTTTCTCTGGTCCGGGGACTCAGCCAGCAACCCCACCACCTGTAGCGTGGAGTTCTGTCTGTTTTGACAAGAGGAAAGGGGGTCTTGGCATAAAGGATGTCTTCAAATGGAACATGTGCTTTCTTCTTAAAACAATCTCTGCCATCATTAATAACTCAGAGAGACTTTGGATCCAATGGATCCATAGTGTTTATCTGAAGGATTCCAACATCTGGGCCGCCATCCCTAACGGAGGTGACCCGTGGATCTGGAAGTCCATCCTTAAGGCCCGGGATTGGTGGTTAAACAATGCGGCTCTACTCTCCATCTACTCTATCTCCTCCTCTCTCCTCCACTCCGTTCCATCATCTCTCTTCCTCCATTACCAGGAGGTCTCTTCCCCTGCTAGGGATTTCCCTGGTATAATATTTGTTGGAATAACTGGGCGCTCCCTAAAGCTAAGTTTATTTTTGGGTTACTCTAAAAGGTAGATTGAAAACATGTGATAAGCTGCAATCATGGGGCATTAGCCTTGCTAACAGATGCTGGCTCTGTGAGCAAGCTCCAGAGACAAGTGGGCACCTATTTTTCTTTTGCAGGACTTCTTGCAGGATCTGGTGGACTATATGTGACTGGTTGGGGATCCCCACCAACAGGTCCAACCTTCGCAGCTGCGCGCACTGGCTATCCCACTACAGCAAGAGGAAAAGATCTAAGGACTGTCAGACGGGCAACCGTTGCTAACGTCGTCTACTTCATTTGGATTGAAAGATGTCGAAGAGCCATGATGGGCCAAGCCAGAGAACCTGCCCTCATCATTGCGGACGTAAAAGAGCAATCAAAGCCACCATCTGGACCAAGCTCCATCCAAACCGTGATACTGCGTGGCTAAACCAGATCCTGGAGTCCTAATTTAGCTTGCCTTCCTTTCTGTTTTGTATCCCACCATCTTTTGTCATTGATGTATTAGGCTGGCCTTCGCCACCTTTTGAAACTAAAGTGTCCCCATTTAACTTGTATTTCCTGGGTATCTGATATATAGAACCCCCTATGTATCTCCTTTGTATAAACTCTACTATTCATTCAATATACTATTCACCTCTTATACAAAAAATAAAAGAAAATATTCCTTTCTTTTTTTTTTGTCTTTTTCTTATCAAGTAATCACGAAAAATGCCATGGTAATAATTATTAGTATGTTAGAAATGCAAAAAAAGGTTACATTTTCCAATGTTGTGCCGTATGTAGTAAGTAAGAATACATATTTGGGCATGTGATGAATGTGAAGGTTTGAGAATTGAGATTTCAGAGTTCCGGTAAACTTATTTCCGCTTGTTAAATTGATCTACATATGTACAAATTCAATGCATTGGTAATTCATAATTATAGATACACCCGATTAATTAATCATTAGTAGTACCTAAGTGAACCAAGAAGTAAAGGAGAATAAAGACATCGTTATACGGTGTTTACTCATATATGATATATCCCTAGATCGATGTCAACCGCTTCACTGTTTTTTCATTTAATACAAAGATAAAACAATAGCTTAGCATACAAATTCAGAGGATCAATATGCATATTTTTTTCCTTAATCACATAAGAAAACATATCGATCGATTTCTTGGTTTTTTTGGACGATTGATGGCTGATCATTCAATTCAGGTGGTAGTTCGTTCGCTTTATAAGGGAGCTAGAGACACACGAGATAGCTTATATAATCATTGATTTAGAGAAGCAATGCGTTGGGGGGGCTTTTCACTGCAGATAACAAAAAAAAAAAGAAGAAGGTTTATTGCGTGACTTGATTGTTTTATGTTATAAAGCCATTTATATATGTTAGGTCTCAATCGACTGTAGTCCATACTGATATCTGGAAGTAACTATATAAATCATCAAGTGAGTCATATTTAAGTTTTTTTTTTTTGAAAACGGAGTCATATTTAAGTTATGGTATACCTAAAATTTTCAATTATTGCTTTGCAATTAAGCTTTCACTTGTATTGTCGATGTATATTTGAAAATTATATGTAATTTGTTTTAGAACAGAAAGTTATGAATATCAAAGATATGCCCTAAGAATTCGAGATTTGCCATTTGAAGTGAAAGAGATGTCAAAAAGTGAAATATCTTAGGAGGAGTGAATAAGTTATATATAGCTGCCTAGCAAATTGAGTAATTAATTAGATATCTTTCATGTTAGAAGATTGATGATCTTTTTTATTCTGACCCAGAATAGATTAATCTCCCTAAAGGGTCTAAGATCATGCTTTAGCATATTCAGCGTTTTGTTGAGCCTATATGGCAACCCATTACAAGGACTTGATCATGTTGAAGTTGGAGTGCGGGACCTCGGTAGCGGTCTTTTGATTTTGTTATCGCACTGTTAGACTTGGTTTGTATTATACAGTACATTGTAAATATTGGGGATGTTTTAGATGCTCATTGGTCTATGTATTCGATTTATGGATTTAGTAAGTTTATGTTAGTAGTAAGATATCACGGATCATCACAGCGGTTATCTCGTTGTTATGTTATATGTTTGCTTCTTTACTTACATGGGTGAGTAATGACATGTGACACCCGAGTGAGGATGATTGCAATGATTTTTATACTACGAGCGTTATTACTACGAGATTATCGAGAGGGGTGTTACACCAGGGCCCTGCTTTGATCCTGCAGGACGAGCGAAGATAATGAAAGACCTCCTAGGCAAAGAGGATATTGTCAGTAATGAGTCTTCTTTAACGAATGCCGACTGAGCCTTAGAAATGATCTGGGGAAGAAGATGCTTGCTCCTATTGGCAAGGACCTTAGACACAATCTTATAAATGACGTTACACAAGGAGATAAGGCGGAAATCCGAGAAGTACAAGGGATTAGAGATCTTAGGAATAAGAGTAATGAACGTATGATTCAAACCTTAAGGGAAAGGCTTCGCGTTTAGCAAGTCAATCACCGCAACCGTGACCTCATCCTCAACAATATTCCAATATCTCTTGAAGAAGAATGCATTAAAGTCGTCTGGCCTAGGGGATTTGGTGCTATCAATCTCAGAGAGGGCCTGTAAGACTTCATGGGGAGTGTAGTCCTTGCTGAGGCCAATGATCATGTCAGGAGAGAGCCTACCTTCAATAACAACATGGAGATGGGGATTGATCACTCAGGGCCTGCTGACAAAGACACTCCTGAAGTAGCGAGAAGCTTCATCTTCAATAAGCGTTTGATTAGAAATGGAGGAACCGTCAGGTCTCCGGATCTCGAAGATAATGTTCCTCTACTTTCTTTGGGACACTCTCTTGTGGAAGAAGGAAATATTTTTATCTCCCTCCCCGATCCACTACTGGCAAGACGTTTGGAACCACAAGGTCTCCTCTTTAAGGAGAAGATTCTCAAGGTCTTGCCTAAGGATTTTCTTCTAATCAACGGCCCAAGAGTCCGAGCAATTAGCAAGCTGATTAAGAGCTTTCCCCACATTCACTACCTGCTTTCTAATGACCGGAATGGAGCCGAAAGGATGGCAAGAGAGAGAGAGAGAGAGAGTAGCCACAGACAATAACTTAGAAATTACATTATCAAAAACAAAAATAGCAGAAACAAGCTTACACCATGACTCTCGAATAAGATGCGACACAAGACATCCTTAGCTCAAGCCATCTCAAAACAAAAATTCTTCTTACGACTACCCCAGAACTTACCCTTAGTGGACACACTAACCGGACAATGATAGGAGACACCCCTCTCTAAGTAGCATCTACGAGCCTTAGGGAAGAGAGAGAGAGCCCCTTCACATTCGCCACCGCCTTATTGATACGACTCTAAACATTTGTGCTACCACCTTTGCCATTATCGAAGGTGAAGATGTACCCAGATAACTCAATATTATGAAGGCCGCAGAACTCTAAGGTCTCACAAAACCGATCCATGAAGAAAACATTCCATGGTCTCTGGCCTAACTTCTTCCAGCTATAGAGAATCTCGTTGAAGTTTCCAAGCACTAGACATGCCTTATCATGGTCTTTCCTAAGAGATTTGAGGAGGCCCCAGGTGCGACTTTTGTTAGCCTCCAAGGGAGCTCCATAAAAGCCTGTGAGGAACCAGTGGTCCCGGTCTCAAGGACAAAGAACTTTGCTGCCTATATGGTTCGAGGAGAAGGATCTGACCTCCACCTTGGTATTGTGCTTCCAAAGCAAGGCAAGACCGCCACTCCACCTTGCGCATCAACTGCTAAACACTGGGCTAAACCAAGCTTAATTCTAATAGCCTCCATCCTACTTGTTGACTTCTTTATCTCGTTGAGGAACACGATGGAGGGGTCATGGTGGAGCACTAGTCTCCTAACCCAAGCAACTGTAGATGTAACACCCCTACTCTAATTGGCTCCTAATCATCGTACTAAACGTAGTAATCGCAGTGCCAATCTAAAACAATCGAACTACTGGTGTCACCGTTCTCACTCGCCCATACGAGTAATAACGCACTTACTGATTTATTCATAATACAAAATAATTTTTCACAGTGACAACAAGAGATAGACTTAACTTTTCGTTCCAACATAATACAACCCTAGTGAGCATTCTAAGTATTCCAGTCCTATACACGTTTCTTTGTTCATATCAAAATACGACAGTACAAATCTAAACAATGTGACTACATTACCCAGCGTGTCCCGCTCTCTGTCGATTCCGGAAGCTACATACCTGCAAAATGTTTGTTTGTGGTATGGAATCAACCCCTACTGAGTATGCTACTACATGACTATCATGCCCCCTCAGACCCTCAGTTAATTGGTCAAGAGCATGCAGTTCATTTTCATGATGTAGTTTAATATAAAAACTGTAAAGCAATAATATATTACAGTAAACTCAAATAGCAAACAAGTCCCCGGCTTCACATATGACACCACAATAAACCAACTGAAGGTGTCACAACGCATATATGAGTACGAATACTCCACTCCACCAAACACTTAATAATTCATATTCGAGTACAGCGACTCAACTCGACCAAGTACACAATAATCCACACACGAGTACAGCAACTCGACTCAACCAATTCACAGCATACTTATGAGTACAGCGACTCAATTCAACTAATCCGCAAACATACATACTAGTACAGTGACTCAATTCAATCAATCAATCCACAATAATTCACATACATCATATAACCACATAGCATAACAGATGAACAACAAGGCGAAACAATGAGAATTATAAACAGGTATAGATTCCCGTCTTTGGCATACAAGCCCAAAATAATGTTCGCCTACTGTACGAGCTAATATAGCTCTTCGTAATTGTTTAGTTATACCTAATGACAACATCTCGTTAAAACGACGCGTCTCTAAGTTACCCATCTCTTATGACGGGTCACCCACGGTAGTAGCCACTCCAGCGGTAGAGTCTCCGACTGACAAACCATCTGTATTCCGTTGGAATTTATCTTGATACTTACATATATCCACACGGCATCCTAGTATCGTTAATTTATCACAATTCTCACCAAGAGCCACATCCTCTTGATTAACTCATCTATATCATCGCATCACATTACCATTTTTCCTAACACAGCAGACTAAGGTCGTTAGTCCAATCCTGAGTATGTCGACTCGGGATCCAGTGTTAGATATGAGAGCTGCGTTAAAAAGGCCAATGCTCCATATATAAGTCTCGGATAATATATATATATATATATATATATCTTATTATCCTAATGCTACAACGTTTTTCTTTCGTTCCTTATATTACACATATAAGATAGCATCATAGCCGCTAGTTCGTTTTATAAATATGTTCATATATACGAACGGTACTGTTACCGCACAACAGTAATAATAATAAGCAGCGTTAATACACAAGTCACTCATATTAATTCACACAAGTAGACATTCAATCTTATCACAAATTTTCACAAAATGTCTGAACTGAGGAAATCCTCAGAGACAATCAAGCCACATAATAACATACCGTGCACCGGGATTATAGAATTGTGGAGTATGAATCAGCTAAATCCTCTGGTGATCCTCGAGACGCCTCTATCAATCTAATAATACGTATCACACTACGTATTAGCATCTCGTACAACAATATTAATCTACCGTACCCCGTACCATTGCTAATCCCTTCCCGTTCATTCCCCATTATCTACTAACAATGTCTCTCAGGTTTTCGGTTTAATTCGGGATTAGTTTTACGTAAACGTTATAGTACATGCATAGTTACGTCATAGTATATTAATATACTTAAACTTATACGTCATTATCGCATGTATATTATAACACACTTGTATATTATATAGTTTTGAAACTATATTGCATGTATAATATTTATCATATATTATACATCCCACCTTAGTATTTATTTTTCTAAGGTTAGTTATCCAAGTGCAAAATGTGGTATATTTCACATTTAAAATACTTTGAAATATATAAATCCTTATTATTTCATGTACACATTTAACATTAGAATTTCCTTAAATAATTTATAATTTGTTTCTCCTTATCTTATATCATCCCACTTATAATATTATATGGTTATTGAACCATATTATATTTCTCACTCCGTAACATATATTTATTGATATATATGTATTATGGGACCATTTATTATATGGTGAGTTTTAATAATATATTCATTCTTCCTTAATGAATATTCCTTATATTATAAATGTTACAATCTTATAACATTATAAACCATATTATAAATTCTCATTCCAAAATATTCATACTACCGAGCAACACTTATATTTTCTTTTATTTACCAAAACCACCACATTATTTATATAATGTTACACTATAGTTATATAACATATATTATGACATTTATATCATTACACCATTTATAACCTATAGTTATAATATGTCATAAAATACCAAACAACACCATAAGCTGTCGGTTTTAAATAATTCAACCCATACTTCAAAAATTACATAATAACCCCAAATGGTTTATAATTGTTACACTTATAACATATACCTTATATTATAGCATTTAAACCTTATATAATTATAACCTATAGTTATAATTGTTATAAATAACCGAACAGACCCAAGGGTTTGTTCTAATTAAATTTCCAGCCCATTAACTTTCTATTATTGCCAAATGACCCCTCTTTATAACATATAGTTTATAATATCATTAAAACTATATATTATACACATATCTTATTAAAACCACTTATATTATTCTAAAATCACCAAACTATACCAAAAGGTTATAAATATCATTCCTAACCATATACTTTTGGTTATTTACATCTCCACCACAAATATTTATCCAAAATGTAACAATGATATAAATACTATATATTATACGTATATAGTTCATTATAACCCCAAATTCACCCAAATAAATTCCTAAAAATTCCTAATAACTCATAGGTGTATAAAAAACCATTTTTATACCCAAAACTTTTGGTAATCTCATATATACCCCATATGCTATGTAAATTTTACAGTTTACTATATAGTTTAGTATAAATTGATAATTAACTTAATAAATCATCAAATCTGGTCAAAGTCTTCTACTTGGTCAATGTTTGACTTCAAAACATCATTGACCCCATTTTCTTGGTAATTACAGAAATTACCCCAAACTTTCCAATATTTACAATTTCACCCCAAAACTTTATAAAATCTTATACTTTTATTTAAATTCATTTTAAATCCCAATTTTTGGCTATATTCACCTACAACCCTCTAATTTTTGTTTATTTACAGCTTTGACCCCAAAATTAATAGTAAGTACATAAATAAATTAAATAAGCTTTTAAACTTAAATAAAATGGCCTAATGACATGGCCTTATTACAACCTTGCTTTACAACATAAAATTACTTTTAAATGTTACCAAAAACATTGTAAACTCTCGGCCCTCACACAGAATTTTCCATTATTAATTAAACTTCCACATAATGTCTTAAATTTGACAATTATGCTAATTAACCACTTAATTAATTTATCCAAGGTTTCTATAACATTTCCTAGTCATTTTTGAAGCTAAAATTACTATTATAAACTGTCCACTCACAGCAATGACATAACATAAGCTCCAAGGACTTATAAACATGATATAAAGATGTTATACCTTGATTTATTGAGCTTTAATGTCTAGTTTGGCCACGACAGCTTAGGGAAAAATTTGCACAGCTTCTCCAACATGTTTTAACAGCACAACAAGGATATAGTTAAGTTCAAAACATGAACTAACTATAGGAATGATCATAAGTCATTAAAACCTAGATTTTTACCTCAAATGCTTAAGGCTTTCACAAGCTGTTATCACCCCTATTTTCAAACATAAAGAAGGTCTCAAAACACTCTTTAAACCAGACTATATAATCACCAATGATCAGAATATAAGAAGGCTAGGTTTACCTTGTTTAAAATGCCAAAAATAGTTTTTTGGCATGGATTTGGCTAGGAATTGATGCTCTTGATATACCAACTGAACCAACATGTAAAAGAGAGAAAAATAAGCCAAAGAAACTAAGGTTTCTAACCGGAAATGAAGAGGACAATGGTTTAGGTGCTTAAAGCATTATTTTACCTTAATTAGGTCTTAAGCTTGCTTCCTCCTTGAATATTGAGTTTCAGCAGAGATTACCCCTTCCTTTGAACACCAACTCGTTATAGATGAGTGGATTGAAGTGGTTGGAAGTTAGCTTAATGGAAAGAGGAAGAAAAGATGAAGAGAATGACATATAACATGTTTTGAATGTTTACCTTATGCCATGTGAGTTTATCTTTGAAGTTGACTGCTTCCTAGCTCAAAAATGAAGGAATGGAGGGTCTGGTTGCTGTACTCACGTTTGGAATGGGGTGAGAGGAAAGAGAAAGAGTAAAACAAGCTTATAAGGTAAGATTATCTTACTTTAGGTAATAGTCACTTATGACTCATCCTTAGATAGTTTTGGGGCTGGCTAAAGGATAAGAAGGAAGCCTTAAATAGGCAGCAATGGATGGTCAAAGTCAAGGGCATTGGCTTGACCATGATGACTAGATTAAGAAAATAAGTGTTATAAAAGTACTATTCACAAACCAATGCACATATTTGTGAGTTTTTTGAAATTCCTTGAATTAGACCTAATAATGTGGTAAATTATAGTACATTAATATAACAAGGTGTGATCCAGCCCCTAACACCACTCAAAACCCACTTATAAAGTCAATTTTCTCAAAAACATGCTCTAAGGAGTTTTAAAGCACAATTTGTGTTTGAACATGTTTTGAGCTTGGTTTCCTTTGAGAATGGTTTTATTGTGTTCATTACTTAATTATAATGCTTAGGAATCCACTTTGGTTCCTAATTGAGGTCATAAAATTTCTATGGTTTCTTAAAGCATATTTTGGCTTTACCGATCTTAAGGCATGTTTTTCCCTTGTTGAGATCTTTGATTGTTCCCTAATGGTATTAAGATGATTATTAGTCCTCTTAGATCATTAATAGATCATTTAATTAAGTTTTAGAAGTTAGGGGTATTTCAGTAGAGGCCTGACCAAGTCATCTACAATTGAGACTAAGGGTGACCATTGCTCCCGGCAATCCCGGTGTAGACACCAAAAATTCTCACCCCATAAAGTAATAAATTCAGACGTATAAATAAAATAAGAGGGTCATCGCCTTTCTTTTCAAACACTCATTCATGTGCATACCAAAATGAAACTGTCATTTCATAATAAGCCTTGTATATCAATTTTCAAACCATTCTTTTTCAAACTCATCCCTTTTCGTTATTTACTTATTTTTCCATTTCAGTTCATTTTATTTGTATTTTCTTATGTACTTGTATGATTGTTTTATATTGATCTTATTCTATGCTATTTTATTACATGTGTATTTTATATCATTTCATTGATATTTTTACTTGTATTTTACTTATAAGCATTCTAGTCTTACTCCTTACTTTTGTTTAAAAAATTAGCGCTTTTTCGGAAACTTTTTCAGTCCGAGCTTTCGCTTTATATTATTTCTCGCATTAATCAAACAAGTTCAGTTAATAGTGTAGTTGGAAAAGATGGTATGTGCTAAGGTGGGAGATCTAGGTTCGAGTCCATGTAGTGGCATTTTTTTAACTAGCTTGTTCCATTCTAAACCCTAAAACCTTTTTGGCAGCCTATAAAACAACAACAACACAAACCCTGAAAAATAGGACAGCCGTCACCAATTCCAAAAAACATTCTCCTCTATTCATTTACTTCATTTCTTCTTCTCATCTTGTAGTCTTCACCGATGACAATCTTGCAACCTAGCAGGCGAATAAGAACATACACCTTCAATCTTCTCATTCTCTTCACGTTGGAATTCGGCAAACCCAACTTGTAAACCAGAAATATACATACCCTGCAGTACATTCTTCTCTGTTCATTTCTGTCGACAACTGACGTCTTCATCTCTTCATACCATTGATTTTGCTCACCCAAACTGGAGACAAGCAACATACATGCATACATTTCATTCTCATATTCATAGTGATTTTGCATCCAGTCCGCGAACAAGAACTCGTAAATCTGTCTTCTCTTCATTTCTCTTGCTCACGTCCCCACTTCATCCCAGTCCCAGCCATTTCATTTGACACCACAATGAAAAAAAGAAGAAGAGAAAACAGTAGCTGTCCTCTTCGATCATCATTCCCGTCTCATTTTTTTTTACCTCACAATTCCTAAGCTTATTTTGCATCAAACTATTTTAGAGGAAAACTTAAGAATCCAAAGAACAAAGTCCCACAGGTTAGCTAGCTACCTTCCCCAGTCCCGATTCTGCTCCAGCGTCGACTTCCCCTGTGAAAAACAAAATCGAAGAAGAATATAACCACACAACTCGCTTGACTGCTCATTGAAATCACCATGGTAAACAACAACCCAATCAGAACTCCTTTCACCTGAAATCTCCTCGAAACTATCAATCGTACTCCACGCTTATTTCCCCAAAAACTTTCTCTCGGTCTTCTCCTCACATTTTGAAATCTATGGAAGAATCGAACCAAAACCAGAAAATCCTTTCTGAAAATCCGAAAATGTTTACACCTCAAGCTATAACCTCAGTTCATTGAAAATTTACTCTACCGTTCTCCCACTCGATCTCATCTCTCCTGGCGCATTTACAAAGCACCACCTGGTGGAGGCCTAACCCATCGCGGGTACGCGAGTTCCTGAGGCTGCATAAAACTTGCGCAGATTTGAAGTTCGCTCTCAGCTTGGACTCGTATGAGAAACCTTCGTTTTCTCTAGCAGTTCTGTTTCACGGCTTCTACCGCAAGAAGTCATTTGGTTATTTTTGAGGAGAAGAGAGTTGCAGCTAACTGTAAATGACTTGCATCAACACTTGCCTGTCGATTTTGTTGGTGTAGTGTTTCTAGGTTTTTCCTTTACTGATGTTTAAACAACCGTGAACTTGTTTTGCCCCTTTGCTTTATTTGTGTAATCTGAGTGGCCTCTTCTTCTTCTATTTCGTATTCTTAACGAGGTACTGCACCCAAGCTTGATGACCATGGTTTAAAGCTTGAGGACTGACCAGCTCACGAACTTGGAGGAGAGGAGTCTTCGATCAAACTTGCGGTGTGGGGGCATGGCTGGCGGACATTGACCGTACTTGCGTACTCTCGTTCAAACCAGATTTTGGGAGATTTCAAATCAGTTGTTACCAGCTAATTTCTCCTATTACATTTTCATGTCAATCTCCAATCCAAATTATCATGACCCCGCGTTTATTCATCTTGTTTATATTCCATGTTATTCTAGTTTTATATGTGTGTATTTACCCTTTTTCATATATTGGTGATTTTGTTAGGTATGACTGGTCCAAAAATTGAACTGAAACACTGGGTTTCGTTTTCCTCATTCGCTATGCCCCTGCTGGTGTTAATAACTCTTATTTAATGACGGTTGGCGCTCTTGAGTTTGTCTACAGAAAAGGGTGTTGGTAACTCAACTTAGTTTAATTAATGCTTAAGATTAGCCACACAAGACTTTAATGCTCTACTTAGATTAGAATTTCCACCGGTTAGTTATTATCAATATTGACCTATTGTTCATCATTTGCTCTTGCATTCCGAAATTATTCATGCACTTACATGCACATTTTTATATTCAGTTTTATTGCAGTTTTTGTATTCTGCTTATTACTAAGCCTAGTTATCACCCTCTAGGACCAATAAACTCACAGAAAAGTTTTGGATGTATTATCGCTCCACACCTAACGGGTCTTTCATTCGTTCGTGGGGCAATAATCTCCTATAACTTCAAAAAATACCTTAACCACCATTTATGTATATAAGAACAAAAGCTTTAAAAACAAGCCCTTAAGGCTAGCTTAGGAGCGTTTAGGATGTGAAACCACCCCATGCCTGGCGAGTCTCTCATTCGTTTTATGTGGGTGGAATCCTCCTTTACCCTCAACACACCATAATCAAGAGTTAATAAACCAATAAATCAATCTCTTTCACTTGTTAATATCTCACCAATCAGCCAAAATCAATAAGGACCATCTGACCCAATTTCCAGAGATCCAAAACAAGACCTAAATTTGACCAAATTCAAAGCCCATTTCCAAGGTCCAAATTCAAACCACCAATAAGGCCCACCTATGGCCCGTTTCAAAAAATCTCATTCAAGCCATTTCAAATAAAAAAGACCAAAGCCCAACCAAGGCCCAATTAAGCCCAAAGTCCAATGAAGGCCCATTTCAGCCCAATTTCCAACTAAACCCAACACCAGCCCGATTCGGCCCATGTGCCCAATGCTGACCCGGCTTGACTTTGACTCAAGTCCAAACATTGACCAATCAAAACTTGACCAACCTGAACTTTGACCTTGACTCAATTTGACTCAGTCCAACTTTAACCAGCCTGAACTTTGACCTTGACTCAATTTTGACTCGGTCCAACTTAAACCAACCTGAACTTTGACTTGACTCGGTCCAACCTTGATTGACCCTACTTTGACCAACCTAACTTTGACCCTCTTTTTCCAACCCCAACCCAAATTCAATTCAAACCCAATTCATTCAGCCCGATTCAATTCAAACCCAATTCATTCAGCCCATTTCAATTCAACTCTAATTCAATTTCACTCCAAATTCCAATTCAAGTCCAATCCAAATTCAATTCATTTTCAATTTCAATAAATCCAACTTTAATTCAATTCCAATTCAACTTCAATCAAATTCCAATTCAATCAAAATCCAATTCAATCTCGATTCAGTTCAATTCTTAATTCAATTTGGTCCAATCTCAATTTCAATCCAATTCAATTCAAAATTCATTTCATTCCCAAATTCATTCAAAATTCATTTCATCCCCAAATTCATTTCAAACTTCATTCAATCCCAAATTCAATTCAAAACTTCATTCAATTCCAACTCAATAAGAAAATTCATTCACTTCGAAACGTCATTTCAAATTCCCAATTCAATTCAAAAATTCATTTCAATCCCAAATAATTCCAAACCTCATAAACTTTGAAGTCTCAAATACCCCAAACTCCAAATATCTTATAGACTCGAATCATCCCTCCAAATCCAATTACCCCCGCACATTCAAATGTCTCACAGACCCGAGCGTCTCACAGACTTTGTTATCCCAATGATTCGAATGTCTCACAGACCCGAGCATCTCACAGACCCGAGCGTCTCATAGATCCGAGCATCTCACAGACTTCGACATCTCAAGGTTTCAAGCATCTCATAGTCCCGAGTGTCTCACAGACTTTGATATCTCACTGTTTTTATCATCTGAATATTCTAAATGTCTCATAGACCTGAGCGTCTCACAGACTAGCATCCCAAACCTGAAACTTCTCAAAACTATAAACTCTCCTAAAACCTCTCAAAACTTCCAAAACCCCCCAAAAACAGTGAACTACGTAAGGTCTGATCTCAACATGGAGTTGAGTACGTAGGCAACCCACACAGGGTGCGACCCCACATCAATCAAAATACCCTTTTGCACTCAGCCATCTCTCCTTCAAATAACCCCATGCACTTCCAATCCTCGATTACCTCAAAAAAACTCAACCATCCCAAAAACCATGAACTACGTAAGGTCTGATCTCAACAGGGAGTTGAGTACGTAGGCAGCCCACATAGGGTGCGACCCCATTCTAATCAAAAACCCCCTTTTCCCACTCCAAGGCGGTATTCATGTCTGTTAAACATTCAAATCCCCTCTGACTCCCACAAACCCTCGACTTCTTCAACTCTCAAAATCGGACTCCTAATCTTTCATTCCATACTCATTCGAATTCGTCAATTCCTCTTCATGGTGCTGGCTTGGCAGAAAAGCTCGCCTCATTCACTTGTTTTCTCACATCTCGTCCTGATCCTATCCTTGGCTTTTAAATGAATCTCTCTTAAAGGTTTTGAAAGAAGGCAATCCCGACAATTGGAGACCGAGGTTTCCTCGGGCACCAATCCGAAGTCGTGGTCGCTGCCACTTCCAAGGGCTGTAACCCAGTGCGAACCCACCATAGAATCTCTAGTATGACCAGATAAGTCCTATCCATAGGTAACAAATCATCAGAGTCAATTAACGGTTCTTAGAACGCAATCTTCCTTCCTAGTTATCATAGGTCAAACTAGGTGGCGACTCTAGTTAATTCTGCCTTATAGAGGCATAAGTCCGCGTGGGGCCCGTTGAGAGCGGGTGTAGTGTTCACTTGCACTCCCCTTATCCTTTCTGGGAAAGACGGACGATTTAGTAGGTTTGAGGGCTGTCATGAATAACAGGTTTTCACCCCCACAGAATGGCATTTTCTAGAGTCCTGGCTTCTCAGTCAGACCCTATTTAGATAGACCCCCTTCATACCGAAAAATCACCCTCCACAGAATGGCGACTCCGCTGGGGAAAACTTGAGTAAGTTTTTCTCAAACTCAAGGAAGACTGAACTCCATCAAAATTGTCGGGACTTCCCCAATTCTTTCAAAAACTTCAAGAGATTCATTCCAAGCCTCTAGGATTATTCTACTCCACACTTAGAGTGTGTAGCTGATGAGGACAGCTAGGATTTGTTAGATCCTTAACAAACATTACAACAATTAGGTTAATAATTAGCTCACGATTAGAAAGAGACACTTAGGTGTGAATGAAGCTAACTTCCCTTTAGGCTAACAAAAAACAATTTAGAATCACTGATCTCAAGATAAAACACTTAGTACATAGGTTGGTGCTAACTTCATTTGGTTTATTTATTGCTTTCATATTTTTATATTGCAATTGTGGGGTGCATGGGGTTGGTAGCTTAGGACATGCATTCCTCTGTGTCACCCGATTTACCCACGATGTCACGGGATCCCCAACCGGTCCACGGTTGATTCCCCATGAGCTAGGGTCACTCTCTCAGTGAACAAACCCACGAGGCGGTACGGTCTCCGACCAACGCTTTGAGCTCATGATCCAAAAATATCCTCCATTATCCAAGTCAAAAGCCAGCATATAGTGACCTTTGAGCCTTTAGTGTCCAGCTGCCTGATCCGGTGTCTAGAACGGGTTTTATGGGTAGTCACCCCTTGTATGCTGCCTGTCTGACCACCATTTTGCCTTACCCTGAAGATTGCATGGGCTCAGTTCTCCAAGTGTCCTCTGCACCACGGGTGTCTCTAAAGCCCGATGTCATGCTGCACGTCCATAGAGGATCCCGTATTTACCGGATACCCATACATGGCACAATGTAGTCAGTGAATAATTTGGACTTTAGACACACCTGACCGTGCAGATGACAAGAGACCCGTTCCCATGCAGTGTTTCCCCAAGTTTCCCAAAAGTGAGTATGTTGTGATAATCCCCGGCCGTGGCTCGTGTGACTGTATCACTTCGGGTATCCTGACCTTTCGAACTTAAGCACTCCGGACTTTCTTGATGACGTGCCCCACAAGGCACAACAGACATAAATTCCGAGAGATGAACAGTGAAGGAACGACGGTTCCCCCGGTGGTATGAGAGCACTGATTGACCAGGAAGGTGATTATCCCAATCATTCGCACTCAGCTCTACATAAAATCAGCCACGATGCTCATTTTGCGCTTACATCTATGTGTGTGATAATGTTTTAAAAATTACCAAAAATCAGAAAACAAATCAGTTCAAATGCTCTAATGAAATATCTTCAAAGCCTTTCTTTTCTAAATTTCAAAAATCAATGATTTCAAAATTGTTATTTCCAAATTAGTTTTCAAACCGGTTTCAACTGAAGTCTTCCTGAAAACAAGCTTTATCAAACATTTCGCAACGAAAAAAATTTCAAAAATCCACTACTTACAATTACAAATGATTTTCAATCAATATTTCTCACAAATGTTATTTCAAAAACTATTTTCAAAACAGATTTCAACAACCTACTGTTTACAAATGAATTTCAAACAACTTTTTTCACAGATATTATTTAAAACTTGTTTTTGAAAAAAAACAGTTTTCAAGTTGATTTCCATAAATGTATTTCAAAATAATGATTTAGTCCCCATGTTGTGTCCCGCTATTTTTGAAGTTCAACCCACCTTCAAGAGCAGCGGTCATTACTGTGGAACGCACTAGTCATTTCGTGTTTTCATGAAAGTGGTGGATTTTTGTAAAGATTTTATGCTCGGTCATTCATCTTTCCTTTCTCAAAAAAAACGTCCCTCATTTTCCTCGTCAGAGTAGGAGGAGCGCATGAAGATCGACAACAACGGTTCAAATCGAAAATCAGAGGAACACCAACTCGAGTCGAGCAACAAGAAGACTAGCAACGACCGTTCGAGTCTGAAGCTGCTGAAGGTCAGAAGAGCACCAACCAGTTTCTCTTGATCACAATGTCACTTTGATGCAAGAGCCCAAAGACGAGAGAGCAACCAAGAGCCCGAACTCAAGCGAATGGCCAATCAGGAGCCCAAACATGGATGTGCAGTCAGTCAGAATCTCAAAGACAAAGCAGAAGAATTTTTTAACTCAAATTCCCCCATTTAATAACTTTTAGAATTGATGTATATGTTTTCCCCTAACATTCTTTTCTTCTTGTCAATTTCTGAATAGACTTTGTGTATAGGTTGTACACCCCCTTTAAATTTATTTAGATCAATGTGTATAGGGTTCCCCACCCCCTATTTTATTTGCGAATGACCGAGCATAAAAATTCCTACTAAGAAAATCCATTACTTCGAAAACACGTGTTTTCAAAACTGTTTCTCTAAAAACTTGATTTCTTTTTACACATACGACTTGCTTCTTCCCATTTTTGGTCATTTTACATTCATTAATCATGCATGAATCACACCCATCTCAGAAAAATTGCATAATCACACGTTCCATTCCCAACACATCACACACAAGCATTCATCCCATTTTTTTCAAAGCATGCTAACATTCACATTTGTCATATTCTTTTTTCTGTTATAATGACTATGTTTGTAGGTGATTAACCGCGTTTTCCCATGAGTGAAAGCATGACCCTCGAAGCGATAGCAAGAAATACTAGGGATACAAGCATCTTCCCATTCGACATATCATGTGCATAGAGACCAACAACCACAAAAAAGCGTACACAAAAAAAAATCCCAAAAAAACCCGTACATCCGAAAATCCAAAAAAATTGTACATCCAAAAATCTAAAAAATTAAACATCCAAAATTTCAAAAAAAAAACATACCTTCCAAAAATCCCAGAAAATGCAGCCCATGTCATATAAGTGGGTCACCATGCGGGAGTTGTGACTCCCTAAAAGTCCCATGATCCAGGAGCCAATCACCAACCTGACCTCATTCGAGAATCACTTCTTCGACAACAATCGCCACAACTCGACCACCTTCAGAGCCAACAATGACGGGATGAGCTTCATGAACCGCAAGCTGAATTCGGCTCAAGCGAAACTAGTCATAACCTTACCACTCATGCATTGCATAAAAAAAACAAAAAAAAACACATTCAATCTACCATTTCCATTCACCATTTTCAGCATTTCATGCATCCTATATGTAGTAATTCCATATTACCACAATACATCGCATTCGCATACTCCCATATCGAAATGACATCTTTAGGAAAATCATGAGAGATTGATTGAACATAGTGTGTGAACCACTTAACTCTCAACCCATCAATGAACACGTGGATCTAATTAAAATCAGCACCACAGACCAAGTGAGTAGTGTGCAAAAAGCGGTATTTTCCCTTGAATTCTGAATGAGGATATTGGACAATCCACCGAGCGATGAGGGCGGATAGAGTGAGTCCACAGAGGTAAAACCACGAGCGACTTGTGCTTTCCTTCAGCACATGGAGAGGCACAATTCATAGCAAGATCAATGTCGATAAACAGGATACGAACTGTTATTCATGCAAAGATCCGAGAATAGTAAGAAAACAACCATTGACTAATGAGGATGACGAGGCACTTAGGAATAAAAATCCCTACAAAACCAAAAAGCTTTGACTGCCCTGTACATAATCCCTTAGTGAGCCCCGCTGAGCCTTTCATGAAAAACTCCTTCTTTAAAAAAAAAAGAAACTCCACAACATGCCACCCCACATATACTTACTTGCCCTTGCAATAGAGGATCTCGAAGGAGCCGAAGCCATGGTCACTCCCCCACCATCTTTCACAAAAACAACAAATGAAATATTCGGAGAAATCAGTGAGTCAATGAAACTCCAAAGCCAAACACCAAAAACGAACACCAAAAGTGTTCAAGAAGATCGATGAGTCAATGCAACTCCAAAGCTGAAAGCCAAAATACAAAGCAAAGAACATTTGAGAGAATCGAAGAGCCAAATGCAATTTCACAAAAGAAAAATGAGAAGAAAGTTCAAATCGTAGCCAGAAGAGGCAAGAAGGAGAAATCCAAACCAAAAGAACCAATGATGTCATGAAGAAACCGATAAGGGGTTATCGAAACCCGTGTAATCATTCCACCCATGGCAAAGGTGAAACATGTCCTCTATTGCACAAAAGCTCCACAATTCCTAAACAAATCCTCCAGTCCTATGCAACATACATCATACCCCTCAGCCCCATTACAACCCAATAAAGACCTCTGACTCATAAGTCGATGAGCATTAGTTGAAAGTATCTGATCTAAAACATGAATCATAAGCTTCGTGCTTGTTATCAACATGTCCCACCTCATGACACAGGGACTATGAGCGAATGAGTGTGATCTTACTACACAAGGTCTTCTGAGTGCGAGTGAATCTTTTATTCAAGCACCAAAATCATAAACAGCTTACCCTATTGCAAGTGAGGACTTTGTAAGGATCGGAAAGTCTATAACCTCAAAAAGAAATTCTCAGGAAAATACTGCTCTGAGCATCAAGAGTATCATCACGAAATTAGCACACACGGTCATACTCACGAGAGATTGACCCGCATCCCTCTGTGAGAGTAAAGTGATTCACGCATTCGAGCTCAACAATCACTTAAGATCGAAATGAAGATGTCTTATATTCGTAAGCCTTATATTAATAGATATAGAACCGTACCTTCTCTCGAAAAAAACTGCACATGCATTTTGCATATCTTCTAGCATTTAGTATTTGCATGCATCATAACCACTTCATTTTCAACATCCGACTGGTAAGAACTCCACCTAGTCTCGTTGAAAGTCGACTTCAGTTGCAGCTGTTGAAGCATAACTTTTGATGTCAACCGGAGCCATCCTAGGCCATCATCGAGCTATATTTAGCCTCTTCGAAGCCATCTCGGGCTATCACCGAGCTACATCAAACCATTCAAGAGCTATCCGGAGCCACATGAAGACCATCCCGGTCACATCCACTACCATACTCAATCCCTATCGACACCACTTCTAAAGCCAATCTAGAGCCATGCGGGAGTCACTCTCAAAACATTGAGACCATCCCTAGAGCTACACAGGGGCCATCCCGACAGTTTGAGAACAATACGAGAGCCACCTCAAATCATGTCCGAGCCATTTCGTCACCAGGGCTTTGCCTACAGAGTATCAAACTACGTATGGTCTGATCTCAATATAGAATTGAGTACGTAGGCAACCCGTCTAGGGTGCGACCACATCAAAGGCGAAAACTTCCCTTTTCCCCTTGGTGTCCTCGAAGTGAACCAACCAAAGCATCATCATGCTCAATCATCACAAGGTCATCCCGGAGCCATCCATGGAAATCCTGGAACCATGATGGGAACTCCCAACAAAGTCATGCAACTGTGTTTCATCATTCACTCGTGAAGAACCATTCACTCACTACAAAGTCCATAACATCCCAACAAACAACAATAAATCCATCAATCAGAACCATCAAACCACCCTGAAAAAAAAATCTCAAGACAAATTAGAGACCACAAACTGCCACAAAATCACCAACCGTGTCAAACCCACCAACCACCCCAAGACCATTGGTCACACCGGAGCCATCAGTGCATACCGGAGCCATCAACGCATGCTGGAGCCATCTCAGATCCTTGAAGCCATGCCGGAGCCACCGGAGCCATCCCGAAGTTTTGATGTAACTCTGGAGCCATCTGCTCACATAAAAACCTACACCCACAAACAGGGAGTTTAATTCAATTAATACATTGGTTAATCACCTCACATCACATATCATCTGCATATACCAACAAAATTTGCTCACTATCTGACGTATCTTCACACCCGCTAGGCAGATATTGCGCTACTAGTGCGGTCGCATTTCATTTCACACCCGCTAGACAGCTATTGTGCTACTAGTGCGGTCGAATTTTTCATTTTACACCTGCTAGACAGCTATTGCGCTACTAGTACGGTCGTCTTTCATTTTACACCCGCTAGACAGCTATTGCGCTACTAGTACGGTCGTCTTTTTTTACACCTGCTAGACAGCTATTGCGCTACTAGTACGGTCGCTTTCGTTTTACACCTGCTAGACAGCTATTGCGCTACTAGTACAGTCGCCTTTCGTTTTACACCTGCTAGACAGCTATTGCGCTACTAGTACGGTCGCCTTTCGTTTTGCACCTGCTAGACACTATTGCGCTACTAGTACGGTCGCCTTTCATTTTACACCTGCTAGACAGCTATTCGCTACTAGTATGGTCGCCTTTCGTTTTACACCTGCTAGACAGCTATTGCGCTACTAGTACGGTCGCCTTTCGTTTTACACCTGCTAGACAGCTATTGCTCTACTAGTACGGTCGCCTTTCATTTACACCTGCTAGACAGCTATTGCGCTACTAGTACGGTCGCCTTTCATTTTACACCCTGCTAGACAGCTATTCGCTACTAGTACGGTCGCCTTTCGTTTTACACCTGTTAGACAGCTATTGCGCTACTAGTACGGTCGCCTTTCATTTTACACCTGCTAGACAGCTATTGCGCTACTAGTACGGTCGCCTTTCGTTTTACACCTGCTAGACAGCTATTGCGCTACTAGTACGGTCGCCTTTCGTTTTACACCTGCTAGACAGCTATTGCGCTACTAGTACGGTCGCCTTTCTTTTCACCTGCTAGACAGCTATTGCGCTACTAGTACGGTCGCCTTTCGTTTTTCACCTGCTAGACAGCTATTGCGCTACTAGTACGGTCGCCTTTCGTTTTTCACCTGCTAGACAGCTATTGCGCTACTAGTACGGTCGCCTTTCGTTTTACACCTGCTAGACAGCTATTGCGCTACTAGTACGGTCGCCTTTCGTTTTACACCAGCTACGACAGCTATTGCGCTACTAGTACGGTCGCCTTTCATTTTACACCTGCTAGACAGCTATTGCGCTACTAGTAACGGTCGCCTTTCGTTTTACACCTGCTAGACAGCTATTGCGCTACTAGTACGGTCGCCTTTCGTTTTACACCTGCTAGACAGCTATTGCGCTACTAGTACGGTCGCCTTTTACTTTACACCTGCTAGACAGCTATTGTGCTACTAGTACGGTCGCCTTTCATTTTACACCCCCAGGCAGCTATTGCGCTACTGGTGCGGTCGCATTTTTTTTACACCCGCCAGGCAGCTATTACGCTACTGGTGCGGTCGCATTTTCGTTTTACACCCGCTACACAGCTATTGCGCTACTGGTGAGGTCACATTTTCTTTTTACACCTGCCAGGCAGCTATCACGCTACTGGTGCGGTCGCATTTTCTTTTTATACTCGCCAGGCAGCTATTGCGCTACTGGTGCGGTCGCATTTTCGTTTTGCACCCGCCAGACAGCTTTTGCGCTACTGGTGCGGTCACATTTTTTCTTCACTGGGCAGCTATTGCGCTACTAGTGCAAGACTTTTTCGCAATTATGGATTTGAATTTGCATTTGCATTCTAGGCTCGTCATAAGTCCTAGAGCTGGATGTCAAGAGGCTCAGTTGAGGCTCGTCATAAGCCCTCATGCACCAAACAAAACAATTGTTCACATTCTAAATTTGTTTTATACATCCAACCGTTGCGTTCAAGGCTATCATGTGCCCTCATCCATCAAAATTGTGCATTCTAGACTAATTGTAAATATTTTTGCATTCAATCTCTACGTCATGGGTCAATCATGCACCCCTATCCTCTTACAATTGTAGTTGCACTCCATAAGCCGATGGTGAGAATTTTTGGCGCCCTTTCATCCTTGATCCAATTCTGCAAGTCTTCCTTTGCAGAATTGAATCAAGGGGAGCCATCTGTAGACACCAAAAATTCTCACCCCATAAAGCAATAAATTTAGACGTATAAATAAAATAAGAGGGTCGTCGCCTTTCTTTTCAAAACTCATTCATGTGCATACCAAAATGAAACTGTCATTTCATAACAAGCCTTGTATATCAATTTTCAAACCATTCTTTTTCAAACTCATCCCTTTTCGTTGTTTACTTATTTTTCCATTTCAGTTCATTTTATTTGTATTTGCTTATGTACTTGTATGATTGTTTTATATTGATCTTATTATATGCTATTTTATTACATGTGTATTTTATATCATTTCATTGATATTTTTACTTGTATTTTACTTATAAGCATTCTAGTCTTACTCCTTACTTTTGTTTAAAACATTAGCGCTTTTTCGGAAACTTTTTCAGTCCGAGCTTTCACTTTTATATTATTTCTCGGATTAATCAAACAAGTTCAGTTAATAGTGTAGTTGGAAAAGATGGTATGTGCTAAGGTGGGAGATCTAGGTTCGAGTCCTTGTAGTGGCATTTTTTTTACTAGCTTGTTCCATTCTAAACCCTAAACCCTTTTTGGCAGCCTATAAAACCACAACACAAACCCTGAAAAACAGGACAGCCGTCACCAGTTCCAAAAAACATTCTCCTCTATTCATTTACTTCATTTCTTCTTCTCATCTCGTAGTCTTCACCGATGACAATCTTGCAACCTAGCAGGCGAATAAGAACATACACCTTCAATCTTCTCATTCTCTTCACGTTGGAATTCGGCAAACCCAACTGGTAAACCAGAAATATACATACCCTGCAGTACATTCTTCTCTGTGCATTTCTGTCGACAACCGACGTCTTCATCTCTTCACACCATTGATTTTGCTCACCCAAACTAGAGACAAGCAACATACATGCACTACATTTCATTCTCATACAGTCCGCGAACAAGAACTCGTAAATCTGTCTTCTCTTCATTTCTCTTGCTCACGTCCCCACTTCATCCCAGTCCCAGCCATTTCATTTGACACCACAATGAAAAAAAAGAAGAAGAGAAAACAGTAGCTGTCCTCTTCGATCATCATTCCCGTCTCATTTTTTTTTACCTCACAATTCCTAAGCTTATTTTGCATCAAACTATTTTAGAGGAAAACTTAAGAATCCAAAGAACAAAGTCCCACAGGTTAGCTAGCTACCTTCCCCAGTCCCGATTCTGCTCCAGCGTCGACTTCCCCTGTGAAAAACAAAATCGAAGAAGAATATAACCACACAACTCGCTTGACTGCTCATTGAAATCACCATGGTAAACAACAACCCAATCAGAACTCCTTTCACCTGAAATCTCCTCGAAACTATCAATCGTACTCCACGCTTATTTCCCCAGAAACTTTCTCTCGGTCTTCTCCTCACATTTTGAAATCTCTGGAAGAATCGAACCAAATCCCAGAAAATCCTTTCTGAAAATCCAAAAATGTTTACACCTCAAGCTGTAACCTCAGTTCATCGAAAATTTACTCTACCGTTCTCCCACTCGATCTCATCTCCTGGCGCATTTACAGAGCACCACCTGGTGGAGGCCTAACCCATCGCGGGTACACGAGTTCCTGAGGCTGCATAAACTTGCGCAGATTTGAAGTTCGCTCAGCTAGGACTCGTATGAGAAACCTTCGTTTTCTCTAGCAGTTCTGTTTCACGGCTTCTACCGCAAGAAGTCATTTGGTTATTTTGAGGAGAAGAGAGTTGCAGCTAACTGTAAATGACTTGCATCAACACTTGCCTATCGATTTTGTTGGTGTAGTGTTTCTGGGTTTTCCTTTACTGATGTTTAAACAACCGTGAACTTGTTTTGCCCCTTTGCTTTATTTGTGTAATCTGAGTGGCCTCTTCTTCTTCTATTTCGTATTCTTAACGAGGTACTGCACCCAAGCTTGCTGACCATGGTTTAAAGCTTGAGGACTGACCAGGCTCACGAACTTGGAGGAGAGGAGTCTTGGATCAAACTTGCGGTGTGGGGGCATGGCTGGCGGACATTGACCGTACTTGCGTACTCTCGTTCAAACCAGATTTTGGGAGATTTCAAATCAGTTGTTACCAGCTAATTTCTCCTATTACATTTTCATGTCAATCTCCAATCCAAATTATCATGACCCCGCGTTTATTCATCTTGTTTATATTCCATGTTATTCTAGTTTTATATGTGTGTATTTACCCTTTTTCATATATTGGTGATTTTGTTAGGTATGACTGGTCCAAAAATTGAACTGAAACACTGGGTTTCGTTTTCCTCATTCGCTATGCCCCTGCTGGTGTTAATAACTCTTATTTAATGACGGTTGGCGCTCTTGAGTTTGTCTAAAGAAAAGGGTGTTGGTAACTCAACTTAGTTTAATTAATGCTTAAGATTAGCAACACAAGACTTTAATTCTCTGCTTAGATTAGAATTTCCACCGGTTAGTTATTATCAATATTGACCTGTTGTTCATCATTTGCTCTTGCATTCCGAAATTATTCATGCACTTACATGCACATTTTTATATTCAGTTTTATTGCAGTTTTTGTATTTCTGCTTATTACTAAGCCTAGTTATAACCCTCTAGGACCAATAAACTCACAGAAAAGTTTTGGATGTATTATCGCTCCATACATAACGGGTCTTTCATTCGTTTCGTGGGGCAATAATCTCATATAACTTCAGAAAATACCTTAACCACCATTTTATGTATATAAGAACAAAAGCTTTAAAAACAAGCCCTTAAGGCTAGCTTAGGAAGGTTTAGGATGTGAAACCACCCCATGCCTGGCGAGTCTCTCATTCGTTTTATGTGGGTGGAATCCTCCTTTACCCTCAACACACCCATAATCAAGAGTTAATAAACCAATAAATCAATCTCTTTCACTTGTTAATATCTCACAAATCAGCCAAAATCAATAAGGACCATCTGACCCAATTTCCAGAGATCCAAAACAAGACCTAAATTTGACCAAATTCAAAGCCCATTTCCAAGGTCCAAATTCAAACCACCAATAAGGCCCACCTTTGGCCCGTTTCTAAAAATCTCATTCAAGCCATTTCAAATAAAAAAGACCAAAGCCCAACCAAGGCCCAATTAAGCCCAAAGTCCAATGAAGGCCCATTTCAGCCCAATTTCCAACTAAACCCAACACCAGCCCGATTCGGCCCATGTGCCCAATGCTGACCTCGCTTGACTTTGACTCAAGTCCAAACTTTGACCAATCAAAACCTTGACCAACCTGAACTTTGACCTTGACTCAATTTTGACTCGGTCCAACTTTAACCAACCTGAACTTTGACCTTGACTCAATTTTGACTCGGTCCAACTTTAACCAACCTGAACTTTGACTTTGACTCGGTCCAACCTTGATTGACCCTACTTTGACCAACCTAACTTTGACCCGGTCTAACTTTGACCCTACCCATTTTCCAACCCCAACCCAAATTCAATTCAAACCCAATTCATTCAGCCCGATTCAATTCAAACCCAATTCATTCAGCCCATTTCAATTCAACTCTAATTCAATTTCACTCCAAATTCCAATTCAAGTCCAATCCAAATTCAATTCATTTTCAATTTCAATAAATCCAATTTCCAAATCCAACTTTAATTCAATTCCAATTCAACTTCAATCAAATTCCAATTCAATCAAACTCCAATTCAATCTCAATTCAGTTCAATTCCTAATTCAATTTGGTCCAATCTCAATTTCAATCCAATTCAATTCAAAATTCATTTCATTCCCAAATTCAATTCAAAATTCATTTCATCCCCAAATTCATTTCAAAACTTCATTCAATCCCAAATTCAATTCAAAACTTCATTCAATTCCAACTCAATAAGAAAATTCATTCACTTCGAAATGTCATTTCAAATTCCCAATTCAATTCAAAAATTCATTTCAATCCCAAATAATTCCAAACCTCATAAACTTTGAAGTCTCAAATACCCCAAACTCCAAATATCTTATAGACTCGAATCATCCCTCCAAATCCAATTACCCCCGCACATTCAAATGTCTCACAGACCCGAGCGTCTCGCAGACTTTGTTATCCCAATGATTCGAATGTCTCACAGACCCGAGCATCTCACAGACCCAAGCGTCTCATAGATCCGAGCATCTCACAGACTTCGACATCTCAAGGTTTCAAGTGTCTCATAGACCCGAGTGTCTCACAGACTTCGATATCTCACTCTTTTTATCATCTGAATATTCTAAACGTCTCATAGACCTGAGCGTCTCAAAGACTAGCATCCCAAACCCGAAACTTCTCAAAACTCTAAACTCTCCTAAAACCTCTCAAAACTCTTCAAAATCTCAAAACTTCCAAAACCCCCCAAAAAACAGTGAACTACGTAAGGTCTGATCTCAACATGGAGTTGAGTACGTAGGCAACCCACACAGGGTGAGACCCCACATCAATCAAAATACTCTTTTGCACTCAGCCATCTCTCCATCAAATAACCCCATGCACTTCCAATCCTCGATTACCTCAAAAAAACTCAACCATCCCAAAAACCATGAACTACGTAAGGTCTGATCTCAACAGGGAGTTGAGTACGTAGGCAGCCCACATAGGGTGCGACCCCATTCTAATCAAAAACCCCCTTTTCCCACTCCAAGGCGGTATTCATGTCTGTCAAACATTCAAATCCCCTCTGACTCCCACAAACCCTCGACTTCTTCAACTCTCAAAATCGGGCACCTAATCTTTCATTCCATACTCATTCGAATTCGTCAATTCCTCTTCATGGTGCTGGCTTGGCAGAAAAGCTCGCCTCATTCACTTGTTTTCTCATCTCGTCCTGATCCTATCCTTGGCTTTTAAATGAATCTCTCTTAAAGATTTTGAAAGAAGGCAATCCCGACAATTGGAGACCGAGGTTTCCTCGGGCACCAATCCGAAGTCGTGGTCGTTGCCACTTCCAAGGGGTGTAACCCAGTGCGAACCCACCACAGAATCTCTAGTATGACCAGATAAGTCCTATCCATAGGTAACAAATCATCAGAGTCAATTAACGGTTCTTAGAACGCAATCTTCCTTCCTAGTTATCATAGGTCAAACTAGGTGGCGACTCTAGTTAATTCCGCCTTATAGAGGCATAAGTCCGTGTAGGGCCCATTGAGAGCGGGTGTAGTGTTCACTTGCACTCCCCTTATGCTTTTTGGGAAAGACGGACGATTTAGTAGGTTTGAGGGCTGTCATGAATAACAGGTTTTCACCCCCCATAGAATGGCATTTTCTAGAGTCCTGGCTTCTCAGTCAGACCCTATTTAGATAGACCCCCTTCAAACCGAAAAATCACCCTCCACAGAATGGCGACTCCGCTGGGGAAAACTTGAGTAAGTTTTTCTCAAACTCAAGGAAGATTGAACTCCATCAAAATTGTCGGGACTTCCCCACTTCTTTCAAAACCTTCAAGAGATTCATTCCAAGCCTCTAGGATTATTCTACTCCACACTTAGAGTGTGTAGCTGATGAGGACAGCTAGGATTTGTTAGATCCTCAACAAACATTACAACAATTGGGTTAATAATTAGCTCACAATTAGAAAGTGGCACTTAGGTGTGAATGAAGCTAACTTCCCTTTAGGCTAATAAAAAAAAATTTGGAATCACTGATCTCAAGATAAAACACTTAGTACATAGGTTGGTGCTAACTTCATTTGGTTTATTTATTGCTTTCATATTTTTATATTGCGATTGTGGGGTGCATGGGGTGGGTAGCTTAGGACATGCATTCCTCTGTGTCACCCAATTTACCCACGATGTCACGGGATCCCCAACCGGTCCACGGTTGATTCCCCATGAGCTAGGGTCACTCTCTCAGTGAACAAATCCACGAGGCGGTACGGTCTCCGACCAACGCTTTGAGCTCATGATCCAAAAATATCCTCCATTATCCGAGTCAAAAGCCAGCATATAGTGACCTTTGAGCCTTTAGTGTCCAGCTGCCTGATCCGATGTCTAGAACGGGTTTTATGGTTAGTCACCCCTTGTATGCCGCCTGTCTGACCACCATTTTGCCTTACCCTTAAGATTGCATGGGCTCAGTTCTCCAAGTGTCCTCTGCACCACAGGTGTCTCTAAAGCCCGATGTCATGCTGCACGTCCATAGAGGATCCCGTATTTACCGGATACCCATACGTGGCACAACGTAGTCAGTGAATAATTTGGACTTTAGACACACCTAACCGTGCAGATGACAAGAGACCCGTTCCCATGCAGTACTTGCCCAAGTTTCCCAAAAGTGAGTATGTTGTGATAATCCCCGGCCATGGCTCGTGTGACTGTATCACTTCGGGTATCCTGACCTTTCGAACTTAAGCACTCCGGACTTTCTTGATGACGTGCCCCACAAGGCATAACAGAGATAAATTCCGAGAGATGAACAGTGAAGGAACGACGGTTCCCCCGGTGGTATGGGAGCACTGATTGACCAGGAAGGTGATTATCCCAATCATTCGCACTCAGCTCTACATAAAATCAGCCACGATGCTCATTTTGCGCTTACATCTATGTGTGTGATCATGTTTTAAAAATTAGCAAAAATCAGAAAACGAATCAGTTCGAATGCTCTAATGAAATATCTTCAAAGCCGTTCTTTTCTAAATTTCAAAAATCAATGATTTCAAAATTGTTATTTCCAAAGCAGTTTTCAAACCGGTTTCAACTGAAGTCTTCCTGAAAACAAGCTTTATCAAAAATTTCGCAAAGAAAAAAATTTCAAAAATCCACTACTTACAATTACAAATGATTTTCAATCAATATTTCTCACAAATGTTATTTCAAAATCTATTTTCAAAACAGATTTCAACAACCTACTGTTTACAAACGAATTTCAAACAACTTTTTTCACAGATATTATTTAAAACTTGTTTTTTTAAAAAAAAGTTTTCAAGTTGATTTCCATAAATGTATTTCAAAATAAATGATTTAGTCCCCATGTTGTGTCCCGCTATTTTTGAAGTTCAACCCACCTTCAAGAGCAGCGGTCATTACCGTGGAGCGCACTAGTCATTTCGTGTTTTCATGAAAGTGGTGGATTTTCATAAAGATTTTGTGCTCGGTCATTCACCTTTCCTTTCTAAAAAAAACGTCCCTCATTTTCCTCGTCAGAGCAAGAGGTGCGCATGAAGATCGACAACAACGGTTCAAATCGAAAATCAGAGGAACACCAACTCGAGTCGAGCAACATGAAGACTAGCAATGACCGTTCGAGTCTGAAGCTGCTGAAGGTCAGAAGAGCACCAACCAGTTTCTCTTGATCACAATGTCACTTTGCTGCAAGAGCCCAAAGACGAGAGAGCAACCAAGAGCCCGAACTCAAGCGAATGGCCAATCAGGAGCCCAAACATGGATGTGCAGTCAGTCAGAATCTCAAAGACAAAGCAGAAGAATTTTTTAACTCAAATTCCCCCATTTAATAACTTTTAGAATTGATGTATAGGTTTTCCCCTAACATTCTTTTCTCTCTTGTCAATTTCTGAATAGACTTTGTGTATAGGTTGTACACCCCCTTTAAATTTATTTAGATCAATGTGTATAGGGTTCCCCACCCCCTATTTTATTTGCGAATGACCGAGCATAAAAATTCCTACTAAGAAAATCCACCACTTCGAAAACACGTGTTTTCAAAACTGTTTCTCTAAAAACTTGATTTCTTTTTACACATACGACTAGCTTCTTCCCATTTTCGGTCATTTTACATTCATTAATCATGCATGAATCACACCCATCTCAGAAAAATTGCATAATCACACGTTGCATTCCCAACACATCACACACAAGCATTCATCCCATTTTTTTCAAAGCATGCTAACATTCACATTTGTCATATTCTTTTTTCTGTTATAATGACTATGTTTGTAGGTGATTAACCGCGTTTTCCCATGAGTGAAAGCATGACCCTCGAAGCGATAGCAAGAAATACTAGGGATACAAGCATCTTCCCATTCGACATACCATGTGCATAGAGACCAACAACCACAAAAAAGCGTACACAAAAAAAATCCCAAAAAAACCCGTACATCCGAAAATCCAAAAAAATTGTACATCCAAAAATCTAAAAAATCAAACATCCAAAATTTCAAAAAAAAAATACCTTCCAAAAATCCCAAAAAATGCAGCTCATGTCATATCAGTGGGTCACCATGCGGGAGTTGTCACTCCCAAAAAGTCCCAAGATCCAGGAGCCAATCACCAACCTGACCTCACTCGAGAATCACTTCTTCGACAACAATCACCACAACTCGACCACCTTCAGAGCCAACAATGACGGGATGAGCTTCATGAACCGCAAGCTGAATTCGGCTCAAGCGAGACTAGTCATAACCTTACCACTCATGCATTGCATCCAAACAAAAACCAAAAAAAAACACATTCAATTAACCATTTCCATTCACCATTTTCAGCATTTCTTGCATCCTATATGTAGTAATTCCATATTACCACAATACATCGCATTCGCATACTCCCATATCGAAATGACATCTTTAGGAAAATCATGAGAGATTGATTGAACATAGTACGTGAACCACTTAACTCTCAACCCATCAATGAACACGTGGATCTAATTAAAATCAGCACCACAGACCAAGTGAGTAGTGTGCAAAAAGCGGTATTTTCCCTTGAATTCTGAATGAGGATATTGGACAATCCATCGAGCGATCAAGGCGGATAGAGTGAGTCCACAGAGGTAAAACCACGAGCGACTTGTGCTTTCCTTCAGCACATGGAGAGGCACAATTCATAGCAAGATCAATGTCGATAAACAGGATACGAACTGTGATTCATGCAAAGATCCGAGAATAGTAAGAAAACAACCATTGACTAATGAGGATGACGAGGCACTTAGGAATAAAAATCCCCACAAAACCAAAAAGCTTTGACTGCCATATACATAATCCCTTAGTGAGCCCCGCTGAGCCTTTCATGAAAAACTCCTTCTTTAAAAAAAAAGAAACTCCACAACATGCCACCCCACATATACTTACTTGCCCTTGCAATAGAGGATCTCGAAGGAGCCGAAGCCATGGTCTCTCCCCCACCATCTTTCACAAAAACAACAAATGAAATGTTTGGAGAAATTAGTGAGTCAATGAAACTCCAAAGCCAAACACCAAAAAGAACACCAAAAGTGTTCAAGAAGATCGATGAGTCAATGCAACTCCAAAGCTGAAAGCCAAAATACAAAGCAAAGAACATTTGAGAGAATCGAAGAGCCAAATGCAATTTCACAAAAGAAAAATGAGAAGAAAGTTCAAATCGTACGGTAGAAGAGGCAAGAAGGAGAAATCCAAACCAAAAGGACCAATGATGTCATGAAGAAACCGATAAGGGGTTATTGAAACCCGTCTAATCATTCCACTCATGGCAAAGGCGAAACATGTCCTCTATTGCACAAAAGCTCCACAATTCCTAAACAAATCCTCCAGTCCTATGCAACATACATCATACCCCTCAGCCCCATTACAACCCAATAAAGACCTCTGACTCATAAGTCGATGAGCATTAACTGAAAGTATCGGATCTGAAACATGAATCATAAGCTTCATGCTTGTTATCAACATGTCCCACCTCATGACACACGGACTATGAGCGAATGAGTGTGATCTTACTACACAAGGTCTTCTGAGTGTGAGCGAATCTTTTATTCAAGCACCAAAATCATAAACAGCTTACCCTATTGCAGGTGAGGACTTTGTAAGGATCGGAAAGTCTATAACCTCAAAAAGAAATTCTTAGGAAAATACTGCTCTGAGCATCAAGAGTATCATCACGACATTAGCACACACGGCCATACTCACGAGAGATTGACCCGCATCCCTCCGTGAGAGTAAAGTGATTCACGCATTCGAGCTTAACAATCACTTAAGATCGAACCGAAGATGTCTTATATTCGTAAGCCTCATATTAATAGATATAGAACCGTACCTTCTCTCAAAAAAAACTACACATGCATTTTGCATATCTTCTAGCATTTAGTATTTGCATGCATCATAACCACTTCATTTTCAACATCCGACTGGTAAGAACTCCACCTAGTCTCGCTGAAAGTCGACTTCAGTTGCAGCTGTTGAAGCATAACTTTTGATGTCAACCGGAGCCATTCTGGGCCATCATCGAGCTATATTTAGCCTCTTCGGAGCCATCTCGGGCTATCACCAAGCTACATCAAACCATTCAAGAGCTATCAGGAGCCACAAAGACCATCCCGGTCACATCCACTGCCATACTCAATCCCTATCGACACCGCTTCTAAAGCCAATCTAGAGCCATGCGGGAGTCACCCTCAAAACATTGAGACCATCCCTAGAGCTACACAGGGGCCATCCCGACAGTTTGAGAACAATACGAGAGCCACCTCAAATCATGTCCGAGCCATTTCGTCACCAGGGCTTTGCCTATAGAGTATCGAACTACGTATGGTCTGATCTCAATATGGAATTGAGTACGTAGGCAACCTGTCTAGGGTACGACCACATCAAAGGCGAAAACTTCCCTTTTCCCCTCGGTGTCCTCGAAGTGAACCAACCAAAGCATCATCATGCTCAATCATCACAAGGTCATCCCGGAGCCATCCATGGAAATCCTGGAACCATGATGGGAACTCCCAACAAAGTCATGCAACTGTGTTTCATCATTCACTCGTGAAGAACCATTCACTCACTACAAAGTCCGTAACATCCCGTCAAACAAAAATAAATCCATCAATCAGAGCCATCAAACCACCCTGAAAAAAAAATCTCAAGGCAAATCAAAGACCACAACTACCACAAAATCACCAACCGTGTCAAACCCACCAACCACCCCGACCAATGGTCACACACCATAGGCAGGCCTCCTGATCAGAAACCCTGGGATACCAACACAACACCCGAAGCCATCAGTGCATACACGATACATCATGCATGCTGGAGCCATCTCAGATCCTTGAAGCCATGCCGGAGCCATCCCGAAGTTTTGATGTAACTCTGGAGCCATCTGCTCACACAAAATCCTACACCCACAAACAGGGAGTTTAATTCAATTAATACATTGGTTAATCACATATCATCTGCATATACCCACAGAATTTGCTCACTATCTAACGTATCTTCACACCCGCAAGGCAGCTATTGCGCTACTAGTGTGGTCGCATTTCATTTTACACCCGCTAGACAGCTATTGCACTGCTAGTGTGGTCGAATTTTTTGTTTTACACCTGCTAGACAGCTATTGCGCTACTAGTACGGTCGTCTTTCATTTTACACCCGCTAGACAGCTATTGCGCTACTAGTGCGGTCGAATTTTTCGTTTTACACCTGCTAGACAGCTATTGCGCTACTAGTACGGTCGCCTTTCGTTTTACACCTGCTAGATAGCTATTACGCTACTAGTACGGTCGCCTTTCATTTTACACCTGCTAGACAGCTATTGCGCTACTAGTACGGTCGCCTTTCGTTTTACACCTGCTAGACAGCTATTGCGCTACTAGTACGGTCTTTCATTTTACACCTGTTAGACAGCTATTGCGCTACTAGTATGGTCGCTTTTTGTTTTACACCTGTTAGACAGCTATTGCGCTACTAGTACGGTCGCCTTTCGTTTTACACCTGCTAGACAGCTATTGCGCTACTAGTACGGTCGCCTTTCATTTTACACCTGCTAGACAGCTATTGCGCTACTAGTACGGTCGCCTTTCGTTTTACACCTGCTAGACAGCTATTACGCTACTAGTACGGTCGCTACTAGTACGGTCGCCTTTCGTTTTACACCTGTAGACAGCTATTGCGCTACTAGTACGGTCGCTTTCGTTTTACACCTACATGCTAGTAGCTATTGCGCTACTAGTACGGTCGCCTTTCGTTTTTACACCTGCTAGACAGCTATTGCGCTACTAGTACGGTCGCCTTTCATTTTACACCTGATAGACAGCTATTGCGCTACTAGTACGGTCGCCTTTCATTTTACACCTGCTAGACAGCTATTGCGCTACTAGTACGGTCGCCTTTCGTTTTACACCTGCTAGACAGCTATTGCGCTACTAGTACGGTCGCCTTTCATTTTACACCTGCTAGACAGCTATTGTGCTACTAGTACGGTCGCCTTTCATTTTACACCCGCCAGGCAGCTATTGCGCTACTGGTGCGGTCGCATTTTCTTTTACACCCACCAGGCAGCTATTACGCTACTGGTGCGGTCGCATTTCCGTTTTACACCCGCTAGACAGCTATTGCGCTACTGGTGCGGTCGCATTTTCTTTTTACACCTGCCAGGCAGCTATTACGCTACTGGTGCGGTCGCATTTTCTTTTTATACTCGCCAGGCAGCTATTGCGCTACTGGTGCGGTCGCATTTTCGTTTTGCACCCGCCAGACAGCTTTTGCGCTACTGGTGCGGTCACATTTTTTCTTCACTAGGCAGCTATTGCGCTACTAGTGCAAGACTTTTTCACAATTATGGATTTGAATTTGCATTTGCATTCTAGGCTCGTCATAAGTCCTAGAGCTGGATGTCAAGAGGCTCAGTTGAGGCTCATCATAAGCCCTCATGCACCAAACAAAACAATTGTTCACATTCTAAATTTGTTTAATACATCCAACCGTCGCGTTCAAGGCTATCATATGCCCTCATCCATCAAAATTGTGCATTCTAGACTAATTGTAAATATTTTTGCATTCAATCTATACGTCATGGGTCAATCATGCACCCCTATCCTCTTGCAATCGTAGTTGCATTCCATAAGCCGATGGTGAGAATTTTTGGCGCCCTTTCATCCTTGATCCAATTCTGCAAGTCTTCCTTTGCAGAATTGAATCAAGGGGAGCCATCTGTAGACACCAAAAATTCTCACCCCATAAAGCAATAAATTCAGACGTATAAATAAAATAAGAGGGTCGTCGCCTTTCTTTTCAAAACTCATTCATGTGCATACCAAAATGAAACTGTCATTTCATAACAAGCCTTGTATATCAATTTTCAAACCATTCTTTTTCAAACTCATCCCTTTTCGTTATTTACTTATTTTTCCATTTAAGTTCATTTTATTTGTATTTGCTTATGTACTTGTATGATTGTTTTATATTGATCTTATTCTATGCTATTTTATTACATGTGTATTTTATATAATTTCATTGATATTTGGGAAATTTCACGATATACCCCTGTTTTCTTTCGTAATTCACAATATACCCCTTTGATTTTAGTAATTTAACTTTAAACATGCGTAAATGTTGTCCAAAATTGATGAAACTTTACATGAACGATGCTAAAGTGTAATATTTTGGTCCAATATCAAATTTGAAGCTTTTTAAGCTCACATGTGACCTGTGGGACCCAATGAATATGTGACTATTCATTGGGTCCCACAGGTCACATGTGAGCTTAAAAAACTTCAAATTTGATATTGGACCAAAATATAACACGTTAGCATCGCCCATGTAAAGTTTCATCAATTTTGGACAACATTTAAGCATGTTTAAAGTTAAATTACTAAAATCACAAGGGTATATTCTGAATTACGAAAGAAAACAGGGGTATCTCGTGAATTTTCTCTTGATATTTTTACTTGTATTTTTCTTATAAGCATTCTAGTCTTACTCCTTACTTTTGTTTAAAACATTAGCGCTTTTTCGGAAACTTTTTCAGTCCGAGCTTTCGCTTTTATATTATTTCTCGCATTAATCAAACAAGTTCAGTTAATAGTGTAGTTGGAAAAGATGGTATGTGCTAAAGTGGGAGATCTAGGTTCGAGTCCTTGTAGTGGCATTTTTTTTACTAGCTTGTTCCATTCTAAACCCTAAACCCTTTTTGGCAGCCTATAAAACAACAACACAAACCCTGAAAAACAGGACAGCCGTCACCAATTCCAAAAAAAACATTCTCCTCTATTCATTTACTTCATTTCTTCTTCTCATCTTGTAGTCTTCACCGATGACAATCTTGCAACCTAGCAGGCGAATAAGAACATACACCTTCAATCTTCTCATTCTCTTCACGTTGGAATTCGGCAAACCCAACTGGTAAACCAGAAATATACATACCCTGCAGTACATTCTTCTCTGTTCATTTCTGTCGACAACCGACGTCTTCATCTCTTCACACCATTGATTTTGCTCACCCAAACTGGAGACAAGCAACATACATGCACTACATTTCATTCTCATATTCATAGTGATTTTGCATCCAGTCCGCGAACAAGAACTCGTAAATCTGTCTTCTCTTCATTTCTCTTGCTCACGTCCCCACTTTATCCCAGTCCCAGCCATTTCATTTGACACCGCAATGAAAAAAAAGAAGAGAAAACAGTAGCTGTCCTCTTCGATCATCATTCCCATCTCATTTTTTTTACCTCACAATTCCTAAGCTTATTTTTCATCAAACTATTTCAGAGGAAAACTTAAGAATTCAAAGAACAAAGTCCCACAGGTTAGCTAGCTACCTTCCCCAGTCCCGATTCTGCTCCAGCGTCGACTTCCCCTGTGAAAAACAAAATCGAAGAAGAATATAACCACACAACTCGCCTGACTGCTCATTGAAATCACCATGGTAAACAACAACCCAATCAGAACTCCTTTCACCTGAAATCTCCATGAAACTATTAATCATACTCCACGCTTATTTCCCCAGAAACTTTCTCTCAGTCTTCTCCTCACATTTTGAAATCTCTGGAAGAATCGAACCAAAACCCAGAAAATCCTTTCTGAAAATCTGAAAATGTTTACACCTCAAACTGTAACCTCAGTTCATCGGAAATTTACTCTACCGTTCTCCCACTCGATCTCGTCTCCTGGCGCATTTACAGAGCACCACCTGGTGGAGACCTAACCCATCGTGGGTACGCGAGTTCCTGAGGCTGCATAAAACTTGCGCAGATTTGAAGTTCGCTCTCAGCTAGGACTCGTATGAGAAACCTTCGTTTTCTCTAGCAGTTCTGTTTCACGGCTTCTACCGCAAGAAGTCATTTGGTTATTTTGAAGAGAAGAGAGTTGCAGCTAACTGTAAATGACTTGCATCAACGCTTGCCTGTCGATTTTGTTGGTGTAGTGTTTCTGGGTTTTTCCTTTACTAATGTTTAAACAACCGTGAACTTGTTTTGCCCCTTTGCTTTATTTGTGTAATCTGAGTGGCCTCTTCTTCTTCTATTTCGTATTCTTAACGAGGTACTGCACCCAAGCTTGCTGACCATGGTTTAAAGCTTGAGGACTGACCAGGCTCACGAACTTGGAGGAGAGAAGTCTTGGATCAAACTTGCGGTGTGGGGGCATGGCTGGCGGACATTGACCGTACTTGCGAACTCTCGTTCAAACCAGATTTTGGGAGATTTCAAATCAGTTGTACCAGCTAATTGCTCCACGATTACATTTCATGTCAATCTCCAATCCAAATTATCATGACCCTGCGTTTATTCATCTTGTTTATATTCCATGTTATTCTAGTTTTATATGTGTATTTACCCTTTTTCATATATTGGTGATTTTGTTAGGTATGACTGGTCCAAAATTGAACTGAAACACTAGGTTTCGTTTTCCTCATTCGCTATGCCCCTGCTGGTGTTAAAACTCTTATTTAATGACGGTTGGCGCTCTTGAGTTTGTCTAAAGAAAAGGGTGTTGGTAACTCAACTTAGTTTAATTAATGCTTAAGATTAGCAACACAAGACTTTAATTCTCTGCTTAGATTAGAATTTCCACCGGTTAGTTATTATCAATATTGACATGTTGTTCATCATTTGCTCTTGCATTCCGAAATTATTTCATGCACTTACATGCACATTTTTATATTCAGTTTTATTGCAGTTTTTGTATTTCTGCTTATTACTAAGCCTAGTTATCACCCTCTAGGACCAATAAACTCACAAGAAAGTTTTGGATGTATTATCGATCCACACCTAACGGGTCTTTCATTCGTTTTGTGGGGCAACAATCTCCTATAACTTCAAAAAATACCTTAACCACCATTTTATGTATATTAGAACAAAATCTTTAAAAACAAGCCCTTAAGGCTAGCTTAGGAGGATTTAGGATGTGAAACCACCCCATGCCTGGCGAGTCTCTCATTCATCTTATGTGGGTGGAATCCTCCTTTACCCTCAACACACCCATAATCAAGAGTTAATAAACCAATAACCAATCTCTTTCACATGTTAATATCTCACAAATCAGCCAAAATCAATAAGGACCATCTGACCCAATTTCCAGAGATCCAAAACAAGACCTAAATTTGACCAAATTCAAAGCCCATTTCCAAGGTCCAAATTCAAACCACCAATAAGGCCACCTTTGGCCTGTTTCTAAAAATCTCATTCAAGCCATTTCAAATAAAATAGACCAAAGCCCAACCAAGGCCCAATTAAGCCCAAAGTCCAACGAAGGCCCATTTCAGCCCAATTTCCAACTAAACCCAACACCAGCCCGATTCGGCCCATGTGCCCAAAGCTGACCCGGCTTGACTTTTACTCAAGTCCAAACTTTGACCAATCAAAACCTTGACCAACCTGAACTTTGACCTTGACTCAATTTTGACTCGGTCCAACTTTAACCAACCTGAACTTTGACTTTGACTTGGTCCACCCTTGATTGACCCTACTTTGACAAACCTAACTTTGACCTGGTCTAACTTTGACCCTACCCATTTTCCAACCCCAACCCAAATTCAATTCAAACCCAATTCATTCAGCCCGATTCAATTCAAACCCAATTCATTCAGCCCATTTCAATTCAACTCTAATTCAATTTCACTCCAAATTCCAATTCAAGTCCAATCCAAATTCAATTCATTTTCAATTTCAATAAATCCAATTTCCAAATCCAACTTTAATTTAATTCCAATTCAACTTCAATCAAATTCCAATTCAATCAAACTCCAATTCAATCTAGATTCAGTTCAATTCTTAATTCAATTTGGTCCAATCTCAATTTCAATCCAATTCAATTCAAAATTCATTTCATTCCCAAATTCAATTCAAAATTCATTTCATCCCCAAATTCATTTCAAAACTTCATTCAATCCCAAATTCAATTCAAAACTTCATTCAATTCCAACTCAATAAGAAAATTCATTCACTTCGAAACTTCATTTCAAATTCCCAATTCAATTCAAAAATTCATTTCAATCCCAAATAATTCCAAACCTCATAAACTTTGAAGTCTCAAATACCCCAAACTCCAAATATCTTATAGACTCGAATCATCCCTCCAAATATTATTACCCCCGCACATTCAAATATCTCACAGACCCGAGCGTCTCACAGACTTTGTTATCCCAATGATTCAAATGTCTCACAGACCCGAGCATCTCACAGACCCGAGCGTCTCATAGATCCGAGCATCTCACAAACTTCGACATCTCAAGGTTTCAAGCGTCTCATAGACCCGGGTGTCTCATAGACTTTGATATCTCACTCTTTTTATCATCTGAATATTCTAAATGTCTCATAGACCTGAGCGTTTCACAGACTAGCATCCCAAACCCAAAACTTCTCAAAACTCTAAACTCTCCTAAAACCTCTCAAAACTTTTCAAAATCTCAAAACTTCCAAAACCCCCCAAAAACAGTGAACTACGTAAGGTCTGATCTCAACATGGAGTTGAGTACGTAGGCAACCCACACAGGGTGCGACCCCACACAATCAAAATACCCTTTTGCACTCAGCCATCTCTCCTTCAAATAACCCCATGCACTTCCAATCCTCGATTACCTCAAAAAAACTCAACCATCCCAAAAACCATGAACTACGTAAGGTCTGATCTCAACAGGGAGTTGAGTACGTAGGCAGCCCACATAGGGTGTGACCCCATTCTAATCAAAAACCCCCTTTTCCCACTCCAAGGCGGTATTCATGTCTGTCAAACATTCAAATCCCCTCTGACTCCCACAAACCCTCGACTTCTTCAACTCTCAAAATCGGACTCCTAATCTTTCATTCCATACTCATTCGAATTCGTCAATTCCTCTTCATGGTGCTGGCTTGGCAGAAAAGCTCGCCTCATTCACTTTTTTTCTCACATCTCGTCCTGATCCTATCCTTGGCTTTTAAATGAATCTCTCTTAAAGGTTTTGAAAGAAGGCAATCCCGACAATTGGAGACCGAAGTTTCCTCGGGCACCAATCCGAAGTCGTGGTTGTTGCCACTTCCAAGGGGTGTAACCCAGTGCGAACCCACCATAGAATCTCTAGTATAACCAGATAAGTCCTATCCATAGGTAACAAATCATCAGAGTCAATTAACAGTTCTTAGAACCCAATCTTCCTTCCTAGTTATCATAGGTCAAACTAGGTGGCGACTCTAGTTAATTCCGCCTTATAGAGGCATAAGTCCGCGTGGGGCCCATTGAGAGTGGGTGTAGTGTTCACTTGCACTCCCCTTATGCTTTCTGGGAAAGACGGACGATTTAGTAGGTTTGAGGGCTGTCATGAATAACAGGTTTTCACCCCCTACAGAATGGCATTTTCTAGAGTCCTGGCTTCTTAGTCAGACCCTATTTAGATAGACCCCCTTCATACCGAAAAATCACCCTCCACACCCGGTAATCTGTTGGAATCACCGATGATGGAAGGGAAGTAGAGTGGCCATCTTTAGGGGACTTGGACAGCGAGTTTGGAGGCAGGCATGCATGAGCAGCCAAAAGCTCTACCAGGATCGTCGGATGTGGGGAATCACTACCGAGCTTTCTTCTACGGGCTTGGGTGAGATATGCTCCAGGTCACCTTCAAATTTGTCTCTGAACCTTTTCTTCAAAGCTTCCATGAGGAGATCCTCACAGGGCTCAGGGGAAGGTGCTCTGAGGCTTTGGTCGGTGGGGAACACATCCAGAGCCATCTTGTGGGGGAGGACATTGAGAGGGATCCGGGAAGCAAGCAATGTGAGTACCACTTGAGTAGTATGGCACGACTCGGCAGCCTGATCAATAGAGGGGCTCTGCTTCGGCACACCAGAGACATCACCCGTGGCACCAGACACGGCTTCACCGACCGCGGCAAAGGAAGGATCAAGCTGCAAAGGCTCGGTGGACAGGCCTCGGCGTGATTGAACTGTAGAGTCTGACACCTTCTTAGCCGAGGACATAGATCGTTGGCAAGCTGATGCCTGCACCTCAACACATTTCTTCAAGGATGACATGGAGTTACCAACATCAATGTGCAGCCAGGAACCATACTCATAATCACCTATGGGCTTAGGCAGCCAGCACAATATAGTACCATGGTCTAGCAGACCACAGTTGAAGCAAATCTTGAGGAGGTTGTCATAGGCGAAAGCAGGAATCTCCTTGCGGCCATATACTAGGTTCTTACAACGCAAAATGGCTCAGAGATCCGAACCAAAGCCCAGACCCGAAGAACAAGAGTTCTTGGAAGGCCCTAGTTAACATCAAACTCGAGGAAGCCCACAAAATATCACCAATAAGCTTGGAAACTTCTTCTTTGTAAATCCTTCTAGGTTTTCCATAGATGTGGATCCAGAACGGGGCAGAATCAACAAGTTGTTGATGGAGAGGTTTGTCCTTGTCAATCTCAACCAAGGCAAGAAGGTTCCCCTTGTGGGTCCATGGACCCATCTTCAGGGGTCGCTTCGATCTCTTACATCCCCAAATTGGATAACAAAGCAGATTTTACCCATCTCATGAAATTGGATACCACCAGTCGGGAACCAAGCGATTGTCATATTATCTGTGAATCTGTGAGAAGATCATTGTTGATATTTTTTTCAGTGAGCAGCTTTCCCAAAAGACAGAGTTTCATGTTAAACCCATTGGAGGAGACGGTAACCGAAGCATCTATCTTAGTGAATTTTTTCTTTGTCCGTGAGTGTCAGCTTAGCGCACCTGCTAAGGATCTCATTGACCTGGGTGTTCTCCATGGAGGATGGATCTTGTTGAATAACAGAGAGAGGAGAGATGACCAGGAAAGAAACTTCCTGATAACAGCGGAGGTTTGGAAGAGATGACAAGGGTGGCAAGAATATAAGTTGGGCGGCGACAAATAAAAAGAAAGCTAGCGGACCGAGTAGAGAGGGGAGAAGGCCTTAACGCAGGATCATAGGTAGAAGTTTGGGTCTGAGAGAGCGGAGTAGCTTCCCGACCATTTATAGGAGGGGGCGTCAGGCAGGGCATGGTTTGGAGCCAGGGAGTTGACCAGTAAGTACAGGAGACGACCCTTGGCACTCCAGCAGCTTGGGAACTCGTATACCAGCTCAACATCGAACGGACACGGTGAGTGAGGCCACTGATCTTACCACCAAAGCGACCGGCAGAGAGGCCTGAGGAGAGGAAGCAACTGCAAATAAACACCCTTGGAGGAGAACGAGGGAACCAAGTATCGATTAAAGATGGACAATCGACTTTTAGGAAAGAGCCACGGCCAAAAAGAGCAGTAACGGTGGAGCGTACAACGAGGAGGGATGAAGCCCTCGAAGATTTTTTTTTGAAACAGAGCAAAAGTATAGTATCTGTTTCATGCTATTTGCACAACAATCCTAAAATTCTGAATAAGTAAAAAAACTAACTATTTTTTTTCTTCATAGGTAAATCAATTGATGTAGTAATTATTTCATACTTTTTTTTTGGAATAAAGGATGTATAAGTATATATAAAGAGAAAATGAAACGTTAGATACATAGGAGTCCTATATATCTGATGACTAACTGGGGGTATCTCACTTGGGGTGAAGGAAATACAACACTCTCTCTATAGGAGAACAAAACAGCAAAGAGCTAATACAAAGCAACATCATCTAGTGAACAAAAAGCAGTGTGAAGCTGACCAAAGGAGCATAGAGCTAGAACAACAATAATCCCAGCTTGAGAAAAAGTCGATAAACAGGCAAAAAGCGTTGCTATCAAAAAGGAGGACGCTTAGGAGCAGAGCACCCTATCCAGCCAATCGTAGTCTGCGCTGGGTCGATTCATCTTGGTCCAAATAATGGCTTTAGTTGCAGCTTTGATGTCAGCAATAATAAAAGAGGGACCTCTGGATTGGTTGGCCATAGCTCGCTTGCACCGTTCTATCCAGATATGATAAACCACGTTTGCTACGGCTGCTTTTCTCACAAGGTCACCCGGTCGGTGCCCTTTGCAGTAGCGAAAGATCCAGGATGCGCAACTACGAAGACTCCTCCGGTTGGTTGGGATTCCCAGCCAGTCACAGATATTCCACCAAACCCTGCAAGAGTACCTGCAATGGAAAAAAAGATGGTTGCTTGTCTCTTGAGCACGCTCACAGAGCCAGCATCTGTTAGCAAGATATATGCCCCAAGATTGGAGCTTATCACAGGTTTTAAGTCTGCCTTTCAGAGCAACCCATAGTATAAATTTAGCTTTAGGGATAGACCAATTTTTCCAAATTATATTGTACCATTGGAATATCTGGGGAGGGCCGGAGATATCTTTATAGAACAAGTTAACACTAGGACGGGAGGGGTATGAGCTAAAGAGGGAGATGCCATCATTGGATGAGCCGCATTGCTTCACCCACCAGTCCCTGGCATGAATAATAACTTTCCAATTCCATGGATCATTGCCCCTAGCAGGAATTGTCCAGATGGTGGTGCTAGGGTCATGAAGGAAGAACTTATGGATCCATTGGATCCAGAGGCTCTCCTTGTCGTGAGTGATGGTTGAGATGGTTTTGAGCATGAAACACATATTCCATTTGTGGATGTCCTTAAGACCCAGCCCCCCATTTTTCTTGGAATTAGTGATAGCGTTCCAGGCCACAGGAGGGGTGGCGTTATTGTCAGCCTCTCCAGACCAAAGGAATGAGCGAAGGCAGTTAATGATTCTCTTGATGACGTTTTTAGGGATAGAGATGCATGAGGCCCAGAAACCAACTACGCCAAAAAGAGTACTCTGGATAAGGGAGAGCCTGCCAGCAAAGGAAAGGGATTTACTCCCCCAGGATGTTATTGCTCTACGAATGCTGTCAATGAGGGGGTTAAAGTCAGCAGCTCTAGGCTTCCTAGCAGTGATTGGGATGCCAAGATAGCGAAAAGGAAAGGAACCCTGATTAAACCCCGTTAATTGAACAAGCGATTCAGTAAGGGCGGGGTTAACCCCTCCAAGGAATATGTCAAATTTAGCAGGATTAAGCTTAAGACCAGAGGCTTCCGAGAAGAGATTGACTTTGTTGAGCATGGAGTTGATTGAGCTTTGGTCACCTCTACAGAATAAGAGGGCATCGTCAGCAAAGAAGAGGTGGGTGATACGGAGAGATTTGCATGAAGGGTGAAAGTGGAAGTCGGAGGAAGAAGGGAGCTGGCTGAGCAGCCGAGAAAGCATATCCATAACAAGAACAAATAGGTAGGGGGATAGAGGGTCACCTTGGTGAAGGCCTCGTTCCCCTTTGAAGGATGTTGAGGGCGATCCATTAATGTTGATTGAGAAGGATGTGGAGGTGACACATTGAATAATCCAGTTACTAAACTGAGGGGGGAGATTGAGGAAGGAGAGAGTGTCCTGGAGGAATTTCCAGTCCACTGTGTCAAAAGCCTTCCTAATATCCATTTTCATAGTACACCGAGGGGAAATGTTTGCCCTCTGGTAGTTTTTCATAAGGCACGAGCATAGCTGGATGTTATCAGAGATAAGGCGACCTTTAATAAACGCACCTTGGCTGGAATCCACAAGAGAGGGGAGGACGCTCTTGAGCCTATCGGCCAGAATTTTGCTGATGAGCTTGTACAGAGTATTGCAGCAAGAGATAGGCCTATAGTCCCCCGGGGAAGAAGCATTGTCAGTTTTGGGGATAAGGGTGATTAGAGTCGCATTTATCTCTTTAAGGAGTCTACCACTGTGGAAGAAGCTTTTGATTGCACCACAAATGTCATTACCAATGATGCCCCAGGCTGCTTTAAAGAATTTAGCTGTGTACCCATCCGGGCCTGGGGCTTTATCGTCACCAATAGAAAGGAGGGCTGATCTAATGTCATCATTCTCAACGGGCCGGGTTAAGAGAGACCAAGATGAGTGGTCGAGAGTTCGCACGTTATCCAAGGTGAGCTCAGCGAGGGAGCGCTGGGGAGGAGCCCTAGAGCCAAGGGTTTGACGGAAGTGGGTAACTAGACAGTTTTCAATGTCATAAGGGGTTTGAAGGGTCTCCCCTTGATCATCGATAAGGGAAGCTATGGAGTTTTTATTCCTTCTAGCCTTAATGGCCCTATGGAAAAAGGTGGTGTTTGAGTCAGCCCACTTAAGCCAGCGGGTTTTAGAGAGCTGACAAAGGAAAAGGAGCTCAAACGAGTCCCTTACAATGAGGTCATGCCTGAGCGTTTTTTCCTGTGAGATAAGGACCGGGTTCCAAGGGTCGAGGTCCAAATTCCTTTGGACGTCATTAAGCTTATTTCTGATGGTCTGGCCCTTATCACCGAGGGAACCAAATTCAGATTTGTGGAGATGGATGAGCCCTAATTTGAGATACTTGAGCCTTTGGACAATTGTGAAAAGCTTGCTCCCTGTTGGAGCAAGATCCCACGCATCCCGCACAAGGGGGAGGAAAGAGGGATCACTGGTCCAAAGGTTGAGAAACTTAAAGTTTCGCTTACGAGGGGCTGGAGATGGGAGGGAGATCACCATGGGGCTGTGATCCGAAACTAGGGGGGAAGAAAGGAGGCATAACTGGTAGGGAACGCCAGGATCCAATCTTCGTTAACTAGAACCCGATCAATTTTCCCTAGAATGCGGTTATGATCATATTGGTTATTCCACCAGGTGAAGAATCGCCCGTAAAACCGAAGGTCTTGCAACTCAGCCTTGGAGACACAGTCGGCAAAATCTCGGTAGTCTCTAGGGAGGGGGTTACGACTACTGAGTCTGTCTTGCGCATAGAGAATATTGTTAAAGTCTCCGGCTAGCACCCAGGGGCCAGAGGAACTTTGGCTGAGATTAATAATATCCTCCCAAAGCTGGGATCTCAGAAGTTGGTTGTTCCTCCCGTAGACCACAGAGAGGGTAAAGTTCAAGGTGCCCAACATAGACACTTTGCAGGAGAGAATTTGGTCAGAGCAATGGATAGGGGTGATGGCAACAACTGAGGGGTTGAAAAGGAGCCAGATGCGACCACTAAGGTGAGCCCCATAATTATGAACTAAACTCCAAGATGGAAAGAAGCGAGCAAGAATAGAGGGGTAATTATTTGGCGAAACATGGGTTTCAAGGAGGCCGAAAGCACAAAGACTGTTGTTGGCCACAAATTTTTAGATTTCAAGGAGCTTGGGGTGATCATTACAACCCCTAACATTCCAGACTGCAATATTCATAAGGAGGGGGGATTGAGGAGGGGAAGGACCGCACCCTTATCTAAGATATCAAAGGAGTTAGCTAGCTGGAGGGAGAGGTCCTCAGGAACTGAAAACGCAGATTTGTCCACAGGGCTCCTCCCATTGGAGGGGACCACTTGCCAGATTTCCTCAGGGAGGGGCTGTAGAACAAGTTGAAGGGAGGGCGACATGGCTCCAACGGGGGAAGAAGGGAGAGGGGATGGAGAGGAGACACGGGGCTGCGTTTGGGGGACCGAAGAGGAGCTAGGCGGAGGGTCAAGAACTGAGTGGGATGGGACCGTGGGTTGGGTTGTGGTCTGCTGGGGATTAGTCCCTTGTTCAAGAACGGGGAGGGGCAAGAGGGGGGGAGCGGGGTCTTGCTTAGACTGCGCGGAAGGCGCCGGAGGGAGGCCTGGAAGGGGAGGCATCTGGGCGCGCCCTGAATTGGCTGAACGAGGGCAGCGGGCAGAGGAGTGCCCAAGGAGGCTGCAGGAGGAACAGGAAATGGGCTCCCATTCATAAACAACATGCTGGATCACAGTGCCACTCGGGGCCCGTATTTCGACCTCTCTAACCAGATCTTGGTTGAAGTCAACTTCGACAAGGACTCTAGCATAGGAGATTCTAGCTTTAGTGGCTGTGGCTTGATCGGTGTGCAGGGGAGAGCCAAGCTTAGAGCAGATTTTCCGGAGGCTGGATTGGGACCAAAGGCTGGTATGGAGACTGGGGAGTTGGATCCAGACAGGGATGCGGTTGAGATCTCTCGGATTGAAAGAGAAATCGGGAGACCATTTTTTAAGAACCAAAGGAGAAGAATAGAGAAGCCAAGGGCCCCTATCAAGCACTTGTTGAAGGTCCTCCTCCTTTTCGAAACGAAAAAGGAACCAACCGTCATCATGTAGAAGTATTTGGGGGGTAGAAACAAAGTTCCAGGCACGCTTCACAAATTCTTTGACGATATTAAAGCCAAATTTTTTCCCCCAGATATAACCAACAAGAGCATTTTTCCAGTAGTCTATTTCAGGCAACAGATCATGCTCTTCGATAGAAACAAAAGGGCTATTGGAATCCTATATATCATTATCATCCAAGCGCAATGACATACCACAACTTGATTTTTGTTTAGCTAAAAGCATATCAAGGAAAGAAGGATTAGCCTTTGTACCTGTCGAGTTAGCAGAATTTGCTTTGTTTGGGGGATTGGGGCGAGAGGTCCTTTTAGCAATCGCAATCCGCTCACCGGTTGGTGCACGGCCACTCAACGGAGGAAATGACGGTCCCGGGGCCTTGGCTAGGGGCGGGAAAGCATTGTCCGCTTGCTGGGCGAGATACTCCTGTAAAACCTGGTCAACAGGGGGGGCTTGGAGGTCGACAACCAGATCAATGCCTGGAGCTGAGAAGGGCAGCCTATTATGGGTCACCTGAGCGCACCCATTATTGTGGATAGTCACTTGGGGGCCATCAATGGTCAGACCCCCACCATCAGAAGGAGTACCAGCGGGGGCTACCATAGCAGGGACGGACTTGGCAAGAAGATTGGACGAGTCAATTAACAGGGGGTCGGTTTCGTCGGAACCAAAAACAACAGCAGAAACCACACCCGTTCCAGCATTGTTAACCCCAGTGGCAGAAGAAACCAAAGCAGTAGCAGGAGCAATAAGTGGGCGCGCCAACTCTGCAGCAAAATCGGGACCGCCACACTCACCAGCAGCACCAGAACTATGGGAGGCCAACTCAGCGGAAACAGAGGCAGCTTCGGTGGTCTGACCCAAAGAAACACCAGCTGCACCAGAGGGACCCACCATCACGGAAGGAGCGGGAGCACCTAAAGACCCACCTGCAATCACCGAGTCTTCACCAGAGGGAGGCGTCGTTGACGAAATCGAGCAGACAACGGGGAGCACCGGACTAGGGCCACCAACACTGGAAACAGGAGGAGGAGGAGGGTCCGAAAACGGGAGGGGCGGAGTGAGCGGCGCCGGTGTAGCTCTGGTGGCGGGGCGACGCCGACCCAAAGCGACTAACGGGGAGCTAGCTCGGAGAGGAGAAGAGGGGGGAAGCACCTCCAATGTGGGTGCCGGCCCAGCCAGGCGGGGGCCTGGGAGGCGGCGGGGCCACCGGAGGTTCAGGCCTAGAAGCGCGACACTGGAGGCAGCCGGAAATGGCACTGTCGGTGCAGGAGACCAGGACTCTGGGAAGACGACGACTGCGCACGGGAGCAACGGGCAGAAAAATTTAAGCGCGTGCGGCGCGTTATTTCATACTTCTAAACATATATATATATATTATTTCTTATTTCTTTATATTTTTAACTCAATAAAATAATTTTTTGAAAACATAATATGAGAATAATTACTAAAGACACGTAATAGATAATCTGATTGATTCTAAATCTAAACGAGATGGACAAATTTGAGTGAATGCATTGTAATCAGAATGAAAATAATTAATGTGTGCATCGTTATTTATTTATCAATATAAATTTACTACTACAAGTATAGGAATATTATAATTAGCTTAATATAGGAAAAAAATCAATATATGATTGGAACAGTAATATTACTTCATTTATCTGTATTTAACTATGAAAATGAAGATGACTTTAACAATCAGGAAAGAAGGAACAAATTATAAATCTAAGACGCGGGTAGTTATATGCATGTGTTAAACATTGTCCTTTAAGGAGGTCAAAGTGTTTTTGTTTTCTTTGTCCCTCTTCTTTTTATCTTCTTGCCAATTAATGCTGATGTCCAACCATTGAATATTCGTAAAAATAATAAAATTCTCTCCCGAACAACTTTTAATGCCTTATAAAAGAATGGATGAAACCGGTTTTGTGATCAATTAATGATCCGTGATGTACTAGAACAAATAAATAGATAAATAAGTCAAAAGAAATTCTTCTTGATGGAGCCCCTTATTAAATTTTGATGGAGTCCTCACGGTTCTACCAAACCAGCCAGTTGAAAATCGGCCCATCCTAGCCTCGATATCTCAGTTTCAAGGTTGATTTATAATCACCTTGTCAAGACAAACACGGATCAAGCGGGAATATTACAACCTTTCTTAACAAAGGACAAACACGGATCAAGATAAGATCATGACATAGGGTAATTATACCATCATTATCTTGTATGAGTCCAAAAAAATACATATACGAGGCAGTCAATAGATAGATTGACGTGCAAGGATACTAGTATCGTCTTTCGACAATATTCATTTTTGGTAGAGTACAAGCTCCTTCAGTTGCAGATGATGTTACTGGTGATGGCAGTGATGGGTCTGATCTAGCACTTGGATATAAGCTGAATTTCCTTTTAATAGGATCCTATTTTAATTTAAGCACCGTGATCCTTAAACAATGAAATTAATCCATTTATAGTCTTGATTCTTGGATCGACATCATATTCTTACAAATTTCACCTCCATGGCATGGATCATCTCTACGCATATAGTTATAATTATAAAGATGCTTCAAATAATCGGTGTCTTACAAAATAATGAAGCGCCATGCATATTTTGTCTGAAATATGGAAGTACCTGGATGTAACATCTCAAAATCTGCACTCTATGCCCAAAATATTACCTTGAATCATGTAACAAACACAAGAATAAGTTTGGAATAAAAACAATGAGAATGTTATGATCAAGGGTAGAAAGCCTTATGTAATATAAATGATGGACTTGATTAAAAGCTTAATGTTGGAGGCAACTCTAAAGACATTATGACTTTGATTTTGATGACCCGTTTGTGTCGTAGACCCAGTATATGTTAGCAAGTATGATGCCCTAGGGTTAATAAGAGCTCATAACCGTTTACTAGAAAAACTAAACTTGACTCTAAATGGATTATCCACAGTTACCTACAAGTTGATGAGTTGAATTAAGGTTAAACATTTAAATCTGTTTAACTGAATGTTATGAGTTAGGACTGATGATTTTAAGTATACTGGATTGAGTTAAAGTTAACCCGACCCGCATATCCATTTTTTAGATCTAGTACTGTGAATCCAAGATTCGTAATTTGTGTGTTTATTATATTTGTTAAACGGATATAAAAAAATAGTTCAATTTTGTGGCTTTAAATTTGTTTAGCATCTCAGATCCTCAGCCTAGGTCATTAAACACATAAATCTACCAACAGCTAAGATATATCCATTGACATATTTAGTGTTGAAACTTATGGTTACGCAATATTTAAATTTGTATTAACATTTTAAAGATATGTTGTAATAGAACTTTGCAATGTTGATATATGACAACACTAGATATGTGTCGATATAAATCATAACAATACATAAATGTGTTGTCACATATAAAAAATGTGTGAGTAGACCATTCATCATTAATTATACCTTAACTACATTATTAAGTGTACTAATCACTTCTCCTTCCTATGATTGCACGTACCTGAATGACGAGCCAACAACCAGGGTGCAACGATCCTGACCAGCAAGCACCTCGGCTTGCAAGCACTAGATCCAGCAAGCCGGCCCTGTCACGCCCCAGAGTCGGACGAAAGCCATCGAATTATACTAACCGCATCCACGGTTAGACTTCCTTGTCAAGGTAAGAGCTTTCATGACCTGACACTCATGACTTTGACATCTTGTCTCATCAACATCACCGTCTCAAAGCCTGTCGCCTCGAATTCCTCACCTTTTCTGACACGACATCGATTATCCCGAGATGGATGGGACCTCCTCCTGACTTTTATGGGCCCACGAATGACAGAGAACCTTCACTTGGAAGCCTCTCAAAGGATGATGACGCCCATACACCACACATGTGTTATGTCATCATCCCTCCGACCGATCTAACGACAAACTGGGAAAGCATGCCAACAAGCACCCAGATCGATCCTTTATAATTAACACCTTCATTGAAGGGGTCTTCATTCTCTCTCTCCTCACTTTTACTCACTTAATTTTACTAAGAACCTTTGTTAACCCCCCCCCCCCCCATGGACTAGGTCATTCAAGACCAAACCTTATGAATCCTGGTGTCTCCTTTGTTAGTCATACTACACCCTAACCACCATCTTGATCACAGAAAGAAGTAATATCAACCCCAATCCGCACATTACACTCTAACCTATAGATTATTAGCATCTAACGATTTCAAGTTTTTGGTCTAGTTGAACCTAACCCAAACCTAACCTGGAAATATTTTTATTGAACCCAAACCTATTATGTACTCTAAGTGGGTTACATATTGTCAACCCAAACACGAAAGCGGTAGAACCGGACACCAAGTTTTCAACTCAAAAGTGACCTAAAAATCAACTTAAAATAGCACTACTACATATAATGTCTATGGAGGAAACTTTTATTACATCTTAATACAAAAAAATGGCTCTGCAGATAATTAGAGGCGACAAAACGGTTATCTCTAAGTTGCCTTTAAAGGGTCACCACACTTGATTATGAAGGTGGCTAAATGGTTTGCCTTTGTTGATTTCTCCAACAGAGGAAACATTACTCGCCTTATCGATCTTAAAAAATATTGGGGCAAACACTTTCTCGTCTTTGTTGCTCTTAAACTACTAAGGCAACTAGATTAGCTCGCCCCCGTTGAGCTATGAGGAGTCTTTGTAGAAAATAATCAACAGAGACAACCTTCTTCTTTTTTAATAAGTGGTGCTATAAAGACAGCTAAGTTGATGATTTACATCAATAGGCATAGCCTAAGAAGACCTGTGGAATGAAAATATATCAAAGTATCATGTTTAAGGAAAAAAACATCCTTGTTCTAGGAATTTCAAAAGGGATAAATTTGTTCACCCTATGTAACGACCCCAAAACCGGCCTAGGAGTTAGGGCCGCTACATGCTGCGGTCTATTACCTAACGTCGCAAGGCTTTAACGCAAATCGAAACCCGAAATCAAATAGCAGGATTTGTATAAATACCAAAACAAGTTTTACAAGATCCAAACGCGTTCAAAAGTCAAATACAACATAAGGCCCGAAGGCTACATAAATTCTAGAGCGTCTGTGCACAAGACATAACGTAACATAACATAATGCCTAAACGAAGTCATAACGTAAATCATAGCTCCAAGAGGTAAGAAGGAGAGAAGACCCCATGTGCTTAATCTACATGATAAGTAAAGGGGTGAGCTAAACAACCCAGTAACCAAAAAGACTTCCTCAAGGAAGCCACTCAAAACAAAAGCAGAAGTTTATATAAAGCAGGAGAACATGTCACTTTGCAAATATACAGAGCAGAACGAATCAGATCTCAAATCAGAATAGATCGTCACACCAAAATATATGTCGGACTTTCAGAATCAAAATCAAGGGGGGGGACACTGAAAACTCGCTAACACATCAGAAGGACTCACATAACGTCCTATGGATCCGAAGATCCCACATCAGAAGCCGTAGAGACAACTAACAGACCCGTCGGTCATAAATGTCCTAAGGGATACCCTAAGGAACCGAAACAGAAGGAATTCCTACGCAGCATGCTACGGGATAGCCCGACCAGACTATCCAAGGCTCAGAAGCAACGTAACTAGGTCCCAAAATCATAAGTTCATAACACAAATCTCAAGTGCATAAAAATGCATATAAAGCATAGGAAACTTGTACACTGATAGGGAATTACAACCCCACAAACGGAATTCAAAACGGAGCTGAAACGGAAGAGTTATGCAAAAACAGAGGCATGTCCGAACATGCGTCCGAACATGCATATTCGGACAGAGGCCGAGAAATAAAACCTGCAGAAATCATCTCCGAACTTACGTCCGAACATCGAAATTCAGACGTAAGTCGAGAGTCAGAAACTGAAAGCAGTAACGTGTCCGAACTTCCGTCCGACCTTGCAAGTTCGGACACAGTTCGGAGTCAAAATAAAACTGGCCTCGCACCCTGCCTAACTTCGAAGCTCGGACGCTTCAAAACTCAGAAACATCCACGCGCCGACGCACTGTCCAACTTCAATTTTGGACAGACGTCCAAGACCGTGAAAACAGCAGTTCACAGAGAAACAGAGGCAAAAATCAACATCAATACAACACCAAATTCAGCCAAACTTTGCAAAACACAAAATCAGTACCCATGGGGTTTGACAATGCATAACCATTGCAATCCAACGATAAAAACGCACAAAGAAGCATGATTATCAAAACAGAACACAACCCGAAATCTACATCCCATGGGTGAGTAAACGTCCCGATTCTATTCCCCCACTTACATCGAATTGCAGAGCAATTCACACCGATCTGTAGCAGAGATAATCCCAAAGGTGTAGCAGTCCCAAACAGCAACACACACAACACACTGAATTCAGCCACAATCGAGCACCCAAAGATAAAAAACCGCTCTCCAAAACCAAGAACAAATGCCACCAAATTCACAACGAAACCAACCTGAAATCCCGTAGAGAGACACACACTGCAGCAGCACATAAACGATCCGAAGGCAGCAGGAACCCATACCGAAATCAAAGCACACCAGGAAGGAGAGGAAAACTTGCAAAGCGAAGCGTAGAAACTGTCGAGAGGGAAACTCTTGAAAACTGATTGACTAAACGGGGAAAGAAAATAAGAAATCCTTCTCGGAATTAAATCCCACTTGCCAAATTAAAAAGAGGGAGAATGACCTCCTTGTCCCTCGTCTTTTAATTCAATGACTCCGGGGTCCCGACAGCTAAATAATCCCATAAGAAATAAAACAAGCAAAACCAACATGTTAGAAAATCTGAAATGAAACTGGTTATAACATCACTCCCCCTTTAAGGAATTTGTCCTCGAAATTCAGCTTACTCACTGCTCAAAGAGAGAAGGAAACTTGGCACGCAGCTGTCCTCGAGTTCCCACGTCGCCTCACACTCGGTCTGATCAGACCACTGCACCTTAACCATAGGCAAAGTCTTGCTATGCAGCTGACGAACGTCACTAGCCAAAATACAAACGGGAGCTTCCTCATATGTAAAATCATCCCGGAGTCGAAGCTCACCATAATCAATCACATGCGAAGGGTAATGAAGATACTTCCTGAGCATCAACACGTGAAACACATCATGAACTCCCGCTAGAGCTGGTGGCAACGCCAACCTATATGCCACCAGTCCGACCCTCTAGCACCTAAAAAGGACTTACAAACCGAGGACTCAGCTTGCCTCGCTTGCCAAAGCGAACAACGCCCCGAACAGGAGAAATCTTCAGATACACGTGATCCCCAACCTGAAACTCAAACGGACGCCTCTAATCTGCATAGCTCTTCTGTCGATTCTGAGCAACAATAGACGCTCCTTGATAATCCGGACCTTATCCACTGCTCCCTGCACCAACTCCAGACCTACAATCGCTCTCTCCTTCAGATCATCCCAATAAATGGGAGATCTACCGTGCCTACCATACAATGCCTCAAAAGGAGTCATTCAACTACTTGATTGAAAACTATTATTATAGGATAATTCAATCAACGTCACGTGCTGATCCCAGCTCCCTCCAAAGTCTAACACAGGCTCTCAACATATCTTCCAAAATCTTGTTTCCTTTCGGTCTGCCCATCAGTCTAAGGATGATACGCTGAACTGAACGCCAGATTCGTCCGTCCCTAGGGCCTTATGCAGGCTACGCCAGAAGTGAGATACGAATCTCGGATCCCGGTCCAAAATGATCGTCGCGGGCACACCATGCAATCTCACTATCTCATCCATATAAAGCCGAGCCAAACGCTCAAGGCTGAAGGTCTTCTTCACAGGCACGAAATGAGCTGACTTCGTCAAACGATCTACAATCATCGAGAGCTTCGAAACCAGAGGATGTCCTAGGCAGTCCCATAATAAAATCCATCCCCACACACTCTCCCACTTACACTTAGGAACGGGAAGGGGCTGTAGAAGATCCGTAGGCTGCTAATGCTCAGCCTTAACCTACTGGCAGGTCTGGCAATGAGCTAGAAAATCCGAGATCTCCCTCTTCCTATTCACCCACCAAAAGGACTCTTTGAGATCCCGATACATCTTCACACCCCCTGGATGTACCGAATAAGGAGCTCCATGAGCCTCCTGCATAATCTCTCGTCTCAACTCACCACCACTAGGCACACAAACTCTACCTCTGTATCGAAGGCAGCCATCGCTAGACATGGAGAAGTCGGACTCCTGATCATCTGATTATCTCTCTCAAATCCTACACAACTCAGAATTTGTTAACTGACCATCTCTGATCCGATCTATCAAGGTAGACAGAACCTGAAGCGAAGCAATCATCCCCGCTCTGTAGGACCTAGCAACCCAGACTCCCATGCGCTGAAGCTCATAAGTGGACCTCTGAATCCCCGTCACGAACAAGCAAGCCTCGAAGCACCCCTACGACTCAGTGTATCTGCTACCACATTCGCCTTACCAGGATGGTAGAGGATCTCCAGATCATAATCATGTAGAAGCTCCAACCAACGCCGCTGTCTCAAGTTCAATTCCTTCTGCGTGAAAAGGTACTTGAGACTCTTATGATCTGTGTAGACCTTACACGTCACCCCATACAAGTAATGCCGCCAGATCTTTAAGGTGAAGACCACACAGCCAGCTCCAAATCGTTGGTAGGGTAATTCTTCTCGTACGGCTTCAGCTGACGTGAACCATACACTACCACTTGCCCTCTTGCATCAACACACATCCCAACCCTCTGTGAGAAGCATCACAAAACACCTCGAAGCCATCTGTCCCAGAAGGTAACTCTAGAATCGGAGCCGAAGTCAACCTCTTCTTCAACTCCTGGAAGCTCTCCTCACACGTCCTACTCCACTCAAACTTGGCATCCTTCCTAAGAAGGCGAGTCAAGGGAGACACAATTTTGGAGAAACCCTCCACGAATTCCTATAATATCCAGCCAGCCCCAAGAAGTTGCACACCTCAGACACACTAGTGGGCTTCGCCCACTCCATGATCGCTCTAATCTTCTCTGGGTCCACTGAAACTCCATCCCTCGAAACCACATGACCAAGGAAAACAACTCTGTCCAGCCAGAACTCACATTTCTTCAGCTTCGCATACAGCTCCTTCTCATTCTATGTCTGCAGAACCATCCTCAGATGCTCCTCATGCTCCTCAGCACTCTTGGAATACACCAAAATGTCATCAGTGAAAACAACCACAAAAGAATCTAAGAAGGTTTAAAGACACGGTTCATCATATCCATGAAGAACGAAGGGGCATTGGTCAAGCCAAAAGGCATGACCAAGAACTCATAATGCCCATACCGATTCCTAAAATCAAACTTAGGCACATCCTCGGCCTTGATCTTCAGCTGATGGTAACCAGAACGCAAATCAATCTTCGAGAACACCGTCGCTCCTGCTAGCTGATCGAAGAGATCGTCAATACGAGGAAGAGGATATCTATACTTAATAGTAACCTTATTCAATTCCCTGTAATCAATGCACAATCTGAAGGAGCCATCCTTCTTCTTAACAAACAACACAGGTGATCCCCATGGAGACACGCTAGGGCGAATGAAGCCCTTCTCCAGAAGATCCTGTAGCTGAACCTTCAACTCCTTCAACTCCTCCAGACTCATGCGATAGGGAGCCTTCGAAATAGGCTGGGTCCCTGGCGCTAACTCAATCGAAAACTCCACTTCACGGTCAGGTGGTAGTCCTGGCACACACCTCAGGGAACTCACACACAATGGGAATGTCCTCCGACGGAGTCCCTCTCGAACCTCAGACACAAAACAAAGAAATCCCTAGCAGCCCTTCCTCAGAAAGCGGACTGCCTGCATCGCAGATACTAACACAGGTGCACAAGGAATAGAGTTCCCCACAAAAGTGAGACGGGTCTCGCCCGGCCTATCAAACATGACCTTCCTAGCCGCACAATCTATATGGTCATGGTGCTCTGCTAGCCAGTCCATGCCCAAGATCACATCAAAGCAGGACATACGCATAGGAATCAGATCAGTAGGCAAAATCCTATCCAAAATCACTACCGACTAGACTTGCATACAAACTGAGCACATAAGCAGGCACCCCACTCAACGGGCTATAGTTATGCATAGATCAACATCACATGGCACACCAGACAACCCGAGACTACCCACTAAATTAGCAGACACAAAGGAATGGGTAGATCCTAAATCAAACAAACTGAAAACTGGTTGAGAAGAGATCTAAAGGATACCTGACACCACTCTATCTGAGCCACGATCATGCTCACCAGCTAACGCATACACCTGCCTGGGTCTAGGGCTTCTTCTGGTTAGTCTTCTGCCCGACCCTGAACTGGCACCTCAACCCTCTGAACCGCCACTGCTACCTCCACCTCTAGCCTGTGGACACTGGGCAATGCGGTGATCCAATGAGCCACACTTGAAGCATGCTCTAGACTTCCTGTAACACTCCCGACCTGGATGGAAACGGCCACACTCAACACACTTCGCTACAGCAGGCAAAGCAGAAGACGAAGCTCCATGGTCCTCTCTGAACTTCTTCTTCTGAGAAGAAGAAGAAGACTGTTCACGCCTCTCAGGCTCCTCCACCCGACCCTTCCTCTTCTGGTCCTTGCCTTTATCGGGCCTCTGGTCCTTCTTCTCATAGCGTTGTCTAGCCTGCAGCTTAGCCTCTACCACCAAAGCCACATCCGCCACATCCCTGAATGTCTTGTGGTGAAAGGGTGCCACTACAGCTCTGATATCGCCCCTCAGACCAGCCTCAAACTTCCTCGCCTTCCGGTTATCATCCGGCTCAGGCACAAACTTAGAGAGGGATATAAACTGACGCACTTAGTCATCGACGGACATCTCCTTCGTCTGACGAAGCCTCTCATACTCAACAATCTTCTGGTCCCTGAAGACATCGGGATAGAACTGCTGATTAAAGCAGCCCCTCTACTGATCACATGTCCACGGGTGAGGGTACTTCCCCTCACCCGACTTCCATCACTCCTTCACCTCCGCCTGGAACATAAACGTGGCGAACCCAACTTTCTGATCCTCCTCACAACCGATAACTCGCAGAATGTCCTCAATCGCAGTGATCTAGTGGCTCGCCTCCTGGGGGTCACCACTAGCATCAAAAGAAGGCGGCTTCAGCTTCAGGAACTCCTGAAGCACCTTCACATTGCTGCCCGCCGAACTACCAGCTCCAGCTGCTGGCCCAGCAAAGGTCCCTACTACCTGCAGCACCTGGGACACTACCTGCTGCACAATGTCGGTGAGGTCTCCTTAGGAGTCCCACCCTGAGAAGTCACTGCACGTCGGGGAGGCATACTAAGGAAACAAACACCAAAATTATCAGAATCCATCAAATCACAACATATCAGCTATCTCAGACATTCAGACATGCAGACAAACCCCACAATCACCAGAGGAAGCCAAACCTGGCTCTGATACCACTAAATGTAACGACCCCCAAACCGGCCTAGGAGTTAGGGCCGTTACACACGCGAGTCTATTACCTAACGTCGCAAGGCTCTAATGCAAATCGAAACCCAAAATCAAATAACAGGATTTGTATAAATACTAAAATGAGTTTACAAGATCCAAACGCGTTCAAAAGTCAAATACAACATAAGGCCTGAAGGCTACATAAATTGCAGAGCGTCTATGCGCAAGACATAACGTAACATAACATAATGCCTAAAAAAAAGTCATAATGTAAATCATAGCTTCAAGAGGTAAGAATGAGAGAAGACCCCACGTGCTCAATCTACAAGATAAGTAAAGGGGTGAGCTAAACAGGCCAGTAAGCAGAGAGACTTCCTCAAGGAAGCCCACTCAAAACAGAAGCAGAAGTTTATATAAAGCAGGAGGAGAACATGGCACTTTGCAAATAGATAGGGCATAACACATCAGATCTCAAATCAAAACAGATCGTCACACCAAAATATATGTCAGACTTTCAGAATCGGAATCAAGGGGGGACACTAGAAACTCGCTAACACATCAGAAGGACTCACAGAACGTCCTATGGATCCGAAGATCCCACATCAGAAGCCGTAGAGACAGCTAATAGACCCGTCGATCATAAATGTCCTAAAGGATACCCTAAGGAACCGAAACAGAAGGAATTCCTACGCAGCATGCTACGGGACAGCCCGACCCGACTATCCAAGGCTCAGAAGCAACGTAACTAGGTCCCAAAATCATAAGTTCATAACACAGATCTCAAGTGCACAAAAATGCATATAAACAGCATAGGAAGCTTGTACATTGATAGGGGATTACAACCCCGCAAACGGAATTCAAAACGGAGTTGAAACGGAAGAGTTATGCAAAAACAGAGGCATGTCCGAACATGCATATTCGGACAGAGGCTGAGAAATAAAACCTGCAGAAATCACCATGTCTGAACTTACGTCCGAACATCGAACTTCAAACATAAGTCGAGAGTCAGAAACCGAAAGCAGTAACGTGTCCCAACTTGCGTCCGACCTTGCAAGTTCGGACATAGTTCGAGAGTCAAAATAAAACTGGCCTCGCACCCTGTCCGAACTTCGAAGTTCGGACAGAAGCTCGGACGCTTCAAAAAGTTGGAAACATCCAGCGCGCCAGACGCACTGTCCGAACTTCAATGTTTGGACAGACGTCCGAACACCGTGAAAATAGCAGTTCGCAGAGAATAAATAGAGGTGAAAATCAACATCAATACAACACCAAATTCATCCCAACTTTGCAGAACACAAAATCAGTACCCATGGGGGTTTGACAATGCAGAACCATTGCAATCCAACGATAAAAACGCACAAGAAGCATGATTATCAAAACAGAACACAACCCGAAATCTGCACCCCATGGGTGAGTAAACGTCCGATTCCATCCCCCCACTTCTATCGAATTGTAGAGTGATTCACACCGATCTGTAGCAGAGATAATCCCGAAGGCGTAGCAGTCATGAACAGCAACACACACACTGAATTCAGCCACAATTGAGCACCCAAAGATCAGAAAGTGCTCTCCAAAACTAAGAACAAATGCCACCAAATTCACAACGAAACCAAACCTGAAATCCTGTAGAGAAGACACACACTAGAGCTGCACAGAAATGATCCGATGCAGTAGGAACCCACACCGAAATCAAAGCACCCAGGAAGGAGAGGAGACTTGCAAAGCGAAGCATAGAAAATGTCGAGAGGGAAACTGTTGAAAACTGATTGACTAAACGCAGAAAGAAAAATAAGAATCCTTCTCATAATTAAATCCTACTTACCAAATTAAAAAGAGGGAGAATGATCTCCTTGTCACTCGTCTTTTAATTCAATGACTCCGGGGTCCCGACAACTAAATAACCCACATAAGAAATAAAACATGCAAAACCAACATGTTAGAAATATGAAACGAAACTGGATTATAACACCCTGCATCACTGTCCTAAATTGGAGTTTGGATCTCAAAATACATTAAGATGTTGTGCGCATCAAAAACCGCAAGAGTAGCTTAACTTCTCATATTTTGAATCTTTCATGTCCTAAAGCCAAAGATCCATCACGTGATAGATTCTTGAAAAAAACTCAGTCAATGAGCTAGGTTCTTAAGGCTACCTCCCACTCTGGCTTTCTTGAACTTTAAATGACGTGGAACCCCAATATTCCACCCACTATTATGTTTACTCTTCTCAGAGACACGTTCACTACATCGAAGAGTAGGACTGTCCATGGTAGGTTAACCGCCTTGTTCGGTTAACCGGATCTTCGGTTTTCTAAAATTCAATTCCATTGCTATTCAATTTAAATCAGTTAACCGGATTCGGTTAACTGTTTAATTTGATTTTCTAACATCCAATTCCATTACCATTCCATTTAGAGCGGTTAACCTTTAGTTGGATTCAGTTTTTTTGGTTAACCTTGTAGCCATATAATTTCTTTTTATTAATGAGACTCATACAATTAATAATAGTACAACATTGATCATTCACTTAATATAATGACAAATTAATCACATGTAACAAAAATATAATTATTTTTTTTCCCTCAATAACTAACATTAAGGTGTCATTCGGTCATTGGCGGCCAGATTTCCTGTAAATTGTTGGGGCATTAATGTGTGAGGAAAAGCTCAAATTAAGGTTGTCTAGATTTCTGGGCCGTTCGTTAGGCAGCTGCAAAATTCATGTTTGGGATAAAATACTGAATCGTCCTTGACTAGACGTCTATCTTCAACACTCACGTATAAAGGAAATATACAAGTACAAAAACCAAAAGTGAGGATGAGAAGGTAATATGTTACAAGCACCTAAAGTAAAAGAGAGCTTATTTTTAAACGCAACAAAAGCAACCTTAAAGATAATGCAACCCAGTGACGATTTACAGAGAAATTTTGGCTGAAATCGTGGAGATGTCTACTACATCATTAATAATAAAGCCCATTAATATCTACAATTGGAAACTAATCCCACAAATGAACGGAACCTAAGTATTATATAAGTGAACATTAATGTTTGAAGTTTTTCATTGTTTATATAATTGGTTAACCAGCTGTTAACCGTTATGGAAATTCAATACCATTACTAAAACTGAAACCGGTCAATTTACGCGGTTCAGTTAACCATACCGCAGAACTGGTACGGTTAACCTAAAAGTAAGTACGATACACTTCGATTTCGGTCGAATATCGTGGTTTTGGAATTTTTTGGGCAGCCCTACCGGAGAGCACAAGCATATTTTGTTTGGACAAATCCGGGAAAGAATCGAGCACTTTAATCTTTTTCCATACTCAAGACATAGATCTGGGAGCTTATCTTCAATATTGGAACCAGTGCTTCATACATTACAGACTTGGCTATTTGGCGATAAGGCAACTTCTTATGAAACTTCAGGAATATAATTAGATAAAGTGTACCTATCGCCCTTCTAGAGCTAACCTCCTATGTTCCAATTTACAATAGAGCTTATTGGTTGCTTGGGAGTTGGAATTTCTGCAACTACCGGATGTAGTACAACTTCAAATTTGATTTCTTCTAGTGACTCCGAATCAACAGGCATAGGGGACTCGTTATTTGGATTAAAAGTGGAGCCAATAGGAAAAAGAGTGACCATAGAGGTTTCTCGAATAGGTGAGAGTTTCTCACCTTCTGCGTATTCTGACTAGATATTATCATTACTTGAATTTACCCTAGAAGCACTTGTACCGATCAATTAAGAGGTAAGGGAAGTTTTCCTCTTCAAACAGAGGGGCATGAGCTGGTTACCGTTTGCTTTCTTAGTAGTTGCCTTCACATGCCAAGCACCTGTATCCTCATAATTCACCAGATTCCCAAGTGTTATGATTACCCCAACATCATTTGATATTTTTCTGTTCGATAACACCCTCTGGTAGATCGAAGTAATCCATTTCTCATGAATAAAATCAGTCCCTAGGCTGCTTTTCCAGTTTCCCATGCCACCTATCACCTAGTCTACTTTTCTTCTGACTTTCTCACTTCCAGTGTTTACAATCACGTGAATAAACATACCTTTCATGTGTACGTGTGCTTGTACATGGGGAGATAAGTTAACTCTTCTTTCTGCTGCCAACGTTGTTGAGTTTCTGACTAGCATTGCAGTATTCCATGCACTAATGACGGCACCTCTACAATTAGGTGGTTCTGTTACTACTGCCACTACGTGTGACTCATGATTTTTGTTACTGGACGCCTCGCACCACCATCCATGGCTCTGGTGCCACAATCAGAATTACTACCAAGGTCTTCGTCTCCCTCCGCCGAAATTGATCCACTATATTTCACACTAAGCTCATTCGTCCAAAACTCTATAATCCCCACCTTAGCGATTGTCCCATCAAAGATGACTTCAACGTTCTTATTTATGACTTTGGCATTGTAAGTTTCGATCTTAAGGAACACATCCAGGTGTTTCAGCACTCGTTCCATAATCGTCTCGATCTCCAGGAGTTTCCCGACTCGTGCCAAGATCGTCTTAACCGATTCCACAGTCCAGGCTTGAGGGGAGATTCCCCTTATTGCGACACTTGTGATTCGTCCCCTTAGAGGTTCTTCCTCACTCCATTCAAGTACCTTTCATTCTTCCTTATTCAACTTTTGACGTTCTAAGAAATTGGTCTTCTCACTTTCAGAGTGAAAAACTGCCAAAAATCAACCGGTGACCTGCATATAACATGTATTATTTCTCCTTTAGATTTTAGTCCTTACCATACTTCTTATGTTGTCATACTCTTCATAGTGTAGATTATCACACTTTTCTCAAGACAAGGATAAGAACATTGGAGGGAAACAGTTTCACGGGTCCACCCGACTCCATCTCCGGATGGATTCCATTTTTCTCTATTTGCTCAGTTCCTTATGCCATTGGGTCTTGTCCTTAGGTTGATTTTCTTCATTAGGCTTAATTTGTCGAGCTCAAAGGTGGCTGACGAGGTCCTCCATGATCTTCCCTGCACTCTCAATGGCCTAGCCATCTGGGTGGCAATTTTGACTTCATCCACAATAGCCAACCTTCTTCTACTAGTCTGTATTGATGTTCAGTAAGCGAGACAGACTTTTTGTAACACCCAGTGAGGGTTACCTCCCACATCGGTTGGAGAGGAGAACGAAGTGTGCCTTATAGGTGCATGGATACCTCTTCCTTGTTGACGCGTTTTGGGGCTAGGAAACCCAAAGAGCAAATCCGTGCGGCCTGCGTGCCAAAGCGGACAATATCACACATGTGGGCTGAGTGGGCTGGGCTGTCACAGATGGTATCAGAGCCAGACCCAGGTCAGTGTGCCAGTGTAGCCCGCGAGGGCGCTGGGCTCCCAAGGGGTGGAGTGTAACACCCAGTGAGGGTTACCTCCCACATCGGTTGGAGAGGAGAACGAAGTGTGCCTTATAGGTGCATGGATACCTCTTCCTTGTGTGACGCGTTTTGGGGCTAGGAAACCCCAGGAGCAAATCCATGTGGCCTGCGTGCCAAAGCGGACAATATCACACATGTGGGCTGATTGGGCTGGGCTGTCACACTTTTAACTCCACTCCATTATTTTGTGTAGAGAATTCATATAATAACCCTTTTATTCAAAAAAAAACAAAGATAAACAATAGCTTAGCATATAAATTCAAAGAGATCGATATGCATTTTTTTTCTTTTAATCTCATAAGAAAACATATCGATTGATTTCTTGGTTTTATTTGGACGATTGGTGGCTGGTCATTAAATTCAGGTGACAGTTCGGTAGATAGTAGGACTGCCCATTATAGGTTAACCGTCTTATTTGGTTAACCGATTTTAATTACCGGGTCTTCGTTTTTTTAAATCCAGTTTATATTACCTTTCTATTTAGATCAGTTAATCGGATTCGGTTAACCGTTTATTTGGTTTTCTAAAACTTGATTCATTACCATTCCGTTTAGACCAGTTAACCTTTATTTCGGTTCGGTTTTTATTGGTTAACTTTGTAACTGTGTATTTTTTTATGAAGAGAACCATACCATTAATATTATGTACAACATTGATCATTCACCTAAATCATGATGACAAATCAAACACATGTGACAAAAACTATAATAGTGTGCATATTCACTCAATAGCTAACATTAATTATATATGAGGTGAACTTAATATTTGAAGATTTTGATTGTTTATATAATCGATTAACCGTTCTGGAAAATTCAATACCGTTACCGAAACGAAACCGTCAATTGACACGATTCCTGTTAACCATACGGAAGAACCGATATGGTTAACCTGAAAACAATACAATTCATTTCAATTTCGGCCGAATACCATGGTTTTTGAATTTTTTGGACATCCCTAGTTAGAGACAACCGGGCTAGCTTATAATAATCATTGTTTTAGAGAAGTCCTGACGTTGCTTTTCACTGCAAATAACAAAAAAAAGTTGCGTTCTTATAAAGGCATTTAATATATGTTCGGTCTCAATGGACATAGTCCCTACTGATATCTGGTATAAATCTTGTGAGTCATATTTAAGTTACGGTATACTTAAAATTTTCAATTATTGCTTTGTAATTAAGTTATTTGATGTATATTTGAAAATTATATGTAATTTTTTTAGAACAGGAAAGTTATGAATATCAAAACGATGTCCCTACAAATCGAGATTGCCACTTGAAGTGAAGTATTTTAGGAGCGTGAATAAGTTATATAGCTGCCTAGCAAATTGAGTAATTACTTAGATATCTTGAAGATTGATGATCTTTTTATTCTGACCCAGAACAGATAAACATTAATTTATCTCCATAATTAATTTCCTTAATTACATTATGCATGGTTTCACCTACGCACGCTATACGGAAAATTAATCATATTATTACACCAATTAATGATCCATTAATATGACCATATGTAGTAGTAGTAGTAGTATTAACTTTGTCGACATTCATAAAAGTCAAGACTGACTTGATCAGATCCAGAGGATGAAACATGCATGCAGCAGCGGCTTATGATCATGTGCATGGAAATCTATGACTTTAACAACGTTAAACTTTCAGTCATGTCAGAATTTAATTAATAAATGTACAATATGACATTTTTCCATATGTGCCAATTTCCAGATGGAAGTGTCAAAGTTGGATATTTGCGTGGAGAAGCGAAGGATCCATGCATATACGTCCGTATGTGGAACTTTAAACAAGTGGCTAGCTTGCATGATGATTGAGATTGGATAACAAATGCGTCCTGAATTAACGTCATGTTTGTTTTATGACATGTTTTTCTATTTTAATATTAAATATATAAATAAAATAATTTTATAAAACTAAAGTTTGTAATATATAGTTTATCAGTAAGAAATCATATTAAATTTTAAAATTTTTATTTATATGTTAAAATTGAAGTCAAATGATAATCCAAATATAAATCTATAATAGAATACATTTGATTTGAGCTAAAATTTTAATTTAGTTTATAAAAAAAAATCTAGAAAAGTTTTGGTACGTACGTAGTGATGGCGACTAGCTCGCTTAGACTTTTTTGTCTTCAATTGGTCACTTGATTATTCTTGACCAATTACTCGGTGGTTTGGATCTGATCAGGTCACACGTCGGACCATCCATCATATCTATTCAAAGTTTGATTCTCGGCAAGGCAGCAACCCCTTTGGGTTCTTTATTTTTTATCTATAAATACCTCAATCTAGCTAGGAGTTGCATGCATATATGACGACTATCAACTACAAGATGAAGAAATCCAAGCAGCAGCTCATTATCTTTCAAACTTTCTTACTTGCGATCGCAGCTTGCTTCCCTTACTCTCATTCCTTGAAACATTATCGTTTCGAGGTGATTAATCTTGCATTCAATTAAGCATGTGCAACTTAATTAATAGCTAGCTAGCTAGCTAGGGTAGAAATATATATAGCTAGTTATCTTCATGATGAGCTTCATTAATCATGATTCTATATTCTAATATTCCTACTTTATAAATTATAATGTAGCTGCAAGAAACAACATTCACGAAGCTATGCAGCACAAAGAAGATCCTGGCAGTCAACGGACAGTTTCCAGGTCCAACCATATATGCGCACAAAGGAGATACCATCATCGTCGACGTATGCAACAAGGGAACTTACAACGTCACAGTTCATTGGTACCTAACTACACCTACACCTACACGTACATAAAGCTGATTAATTTTTTCAAACCCTAGCCGAGATATGGTTTTTTCTTTCCTGATTATCATAAATCGGCTAGCTTACATCATCATCAATTAATAATACTACTATTGTTTAATTAGAAGAAATTAATACTTAACATGTAATATTCTAGGCATGGAGTGAAACAACCTAGGTATCCATGGTCAGACGGGCCGGAGTACATCACCCAGTGCCCTATCCCACCCGGCGGTAAGTTCCGGCAGAAAGTTGTACTATCAACGGAGGAAGGCACTCTGTGGTGGCACGCACACAGTAACTGGACACGAGCCACAGTGCATGGGGCCATCGTCATCTACCCTAAGAAAGGGACTAATTATCCCTTTCCTAAACCCCACGCTGAAATCCCAGTCATCCTGGGTTAGTCAGTCACTCATATTACTAATTAATTGATACTGTTAATAATCATACAATACAACTCTTTTTTGTCGCGAATAATAGTAATAAAGAAAAAATTAGTACTATTAAACTAGCCTTCTACTTCACATTTTTTTTTATTATTTTAATATGCAGGTGAATGGTGGAAAACAGACATCGAACAACTCTACTACTCTTTTCTTAGGAGTGGCGGTGACCCTAATTCTTCCGATGCATACACCATCAACGGTCAACCTGGTGATCTTTACCCTTGTTCTAACCAAGGTTGGTTAAGTATCACTACTATAATATATACTACTATTCAATTAATTACCATACCACCGTATCTGCATATTAATATAATTAAGTATAACAAAAACTGCGTAATTAACTGACACAATATCAACAAAACAGATACCTACAAGCTAAAAGTGGACTACGGCAAAACCTACCTTCTCCGTCTCATCAACGCGGCACTCCAAAACATTCTCTTCTTCGGCATCTCCAATCACAACTTAACAGTCGTAGCAACTGACGCCGCTTACACAAAACCCTTCACTTCCTCATACATAACAATCTCTCCAGGACAAACCATTGATGTCCTCCTCACCACAAACCAATCCCCATCTCACCGCTATTACATGGCCGCCTCCGCTCTCGAGAGCACACCAGACATTGCTTACGACAACACAACCACAACCGCCATCATCGAATACAACAACCACAACTCCACCTCCACTCCCTCCCTCCCATCCCTCCCTTCCCATAACGACACTCAATCCTCCGCTTTCTTCACCGGTCGTCTCCGCAGCCTCGATTCCCAAACCCACCCCTGCCAAGTCCCAACAACAATCAACAAAAACTCTTCACAACCCTCTCAGTCAACGCTTACCCATGCGACCCATCATCCGATAACTCCACTTGTCAAGGTCCAAACACAACCCGACTCGCTTCAAGCATAAACAATATCAGCTTCGTTGATCCAACCATTGATATACTTCAAGCCTACTATCATCGTATCAATAACGTCTACACTAACGATTTCCCTGATTTCCCACCCTTGGTATTCAACTATACAGCTCAGTATCTGCCGCTGGAATATGAGATACCATCTCGTGGTACCAAAATCAAAACGCTGAATTATAATGATACGTTGAGCTTGTTTTTCAAGGGACTAATGTTGTGTCTGGCTCGGATCATCCCATGCATTTACATGGCTATAGTTTCTACGTTGTTTGGTTGGGGATTTGGTAATTTTGATAAGGATAAAGATCCTCTCAATTATAATCTTATTGATCCTCCGCTTCAGAATACTATTGCAGTACCTTATAATGGATGGGCTGCAATTAGATTCAGAGCTGACAATCCAGGTAACTTATTTTACTTAATTAATTATCACATTAATTAATTTCAAGTTTCTCAAATTTCATTAATTATATAATAATATTCTGACTTTGCATCCTGGAATTATATGTAGGAGTTTGGTTCCTTCATTGTCATCTAGACCGTCACTTATCGTGGGGTATGGATATGGCGTTTATTGTCAACAACGGCAAGGAGCTTAATCAGCAATTATTACCTCCACCTCCTGATATGCCGCCATGTTAATTAATTAATTAGATGATCGCATGCGCATGGGAATTACTACCAACTCAATACTCCGGCCCAGGCGCCAGCCAATTGTTTAATTAATTGCTGCTGTTCCAAATTATTTAAATTGTATTCTTACTATTTAAGATAAATGTTAGTATATAACTAGCTAGATTGTCTGAAATATAAAATAAGTAGTAGTATGAGTACTACCGATTCAAAATTCAAATTATTCCAAAATATAGATTGATTCAATTTCTGTAGTGTTGCATTGTATCAATAAGTTTTTATTTTTTTTGTTTTTGTAACAAACATTTGTATGAATAACTAAGTTGTGTACGGGTTTCTTTTATCTCAAAACGTTTCTGCAGTTAACGTACAACTAAGGTAATATTCTCTATATATAAGGCTAGCAGGCTTTCGTGGCACAAGTCCGTTATTATATATCTTTGTAGCCCAAGATTAATCTATGAAGGCCCAATATATAACGGGCTCAAAAAGAAAGATGGGACAAGGGGATGGATTACAACAATAACGGGAAAAATCCGATGCACAGTAAACTTAATTGCTATGAGAGACATTGACTAGTGTCAAGTTGAGCTCGTATTCGCAGCGTACTGGAACTGTATTCTAAAGTTTTTTTTTCTTCTTTTTTTTAAATAAAACACAAATTGGTTGTAATAGTTGACTAATTTACATATTAACATAACAGATGTAACTCCAAAATATTTATTTTGATGAAAATTAAAGTGCAATAAGTTCAAATATAATAACACAAAATATCCAGATATACATCTAAATCCAGCAATAGAAATCATCATGTCTAAAAACACAATAAAATATCCGGTAACCAAAACTCAAAGACTAACAACTTAAACAGTAAATTCTAAATGTCTTTAAAAAAACTTCTAAACTATCAAACAAACAAAGCTTCGTTAGAGTTATTCCAAAATCAGCATCAGAATCAGCATGATCAACATCAACTAGTACTCTCTCCCATAGTTCCTTTCTTCTTGGAGCTCGGTCTTTCTCAGTTTCTCGTATGGGGTTCAACGGGAACGCATCCGGTGGGAAGGGAGACTCTAGCAGATCGTTCTTTGCGTATTTCAAGGGTTTGTGTGTTTGTGGCTACAACCCTCACCGATAGGTATGGGTATCTACCCTCACCATTATAAAATGTGAGTGGAGACCTTGAATCTTCAAGGTCCACCACGTCCATCATTTCCATACACAACGTCTCTGTTGGCGGAGACGTGGTGAGGTCATGCAGGGTGTAACATTTCAACATCGATGTGTCATTGTCCCATATTTCTTGTTACATAAATCGAACAAAGAGAAAATTTTGTGATAAAGACATGTTAACAAATTAAAAAAAGATTAAGAAAAAACATCAAGAACTACAAGGACTGATGCATTACCTTTCACCTGTAGTACCCTTTTTTTATCAGACGACACTGAACCAGACGCTGCCTCTAGGCTAATGGGATCTTCCGTCAGAGTCAATTGACCCTATATATAACAATTTACAACGTAACAAGACTTTATAAGTAAATATTTTTGGAAATACGGTATGCAACAAAAAAAAATAAGAAGGAAAAACCAATGAGATAGGCTCATATGTACACAGGTTATATAGAGATAAATCAACCAAGTATATTCTGCTAATTATTAGGAACTGAAATAACCAAAAGAACGTTAATTTTAAATTAATAATCAGCACAAAAATGGACAACCCTACTCAGTCTATAAGATGAAAAAGAAATCCCATACATATGAAATCAAATGAACATCAATCAGCTTACATGCATTCAAAACATGAATGGTTTAAGATACTCTACAACACATCGATCCACGCTGCAGTTACAAAAAACCAAAAAAATTACTTCATTTACGTTAACTTTAAATAACTTACAATGTTTGGTCCTTGAGACATGTTTGTCGATGAGTAGGGTTGGTGAGATTACGAAAGAAATGTCGATCATGTGCGGTGGAATCTTCATCAGGACAAAAGAATAGAAGCAAAGAAAAAGGTGGGAGAAGAGAGAAAGAAGCTTACAGTGGCTTGAAGTAGAGAGAGTTTGGGCTATGGTGAGTTGTGCAGAAGAAAAGTACAACATGACAACACAAGGAAAAAACGAGCATGCGGGAAGTTGTGCAAGACGTCTAATCGATAGGGGTAGAGATAGGTAATTAGTACCCTCACAGTATCAAAAAACTTTTAATTCTGGAAAAAACACGTCGAATATTAATACTGTCGGGCTTTTATTACGGTTCTATAGAAAACCGTAATTAAAAATATCCTGCCTCTAACAACGTCGTCTATGTGCATAGCGCATGCGATACGGACTTGGGACGATGTCGTCTAGTACTCAGCGCGCACGCAGGTCAGTGGAGTATATTACGGTTTGTAGAAGAATCGTAATCTAAAGCCTCGCGTCAACCTTTAGATTATGTTCTGCATATAACCATGCATAATCTAAAGTCCATTGATGTTACCCACTTTTCATCCCCGAACCAATTAAGTTTTAATAAAAAACCGTTATTAATATCTCCGCCCATCAATTAAATTACGATTGGTCTATTAACCATAAATATTATGCGTCATTTAATTATTCATTTTTCCACTAGTGAAAGATACTCTTCTCTCAATAGAATATTAAGATAAGTAAAACTCTTTTAGTTATTAGCCTAATATCGTACATATTGCTATTAATTATAATGTGAGAAAAATGTACTATGTATTAGTTGGCGCGAGTGACAGTAGATTAAGTAGATAGTTCTTTCTTGTCTGTCTTGTGTGTTCTTCATCTTCTATTTCTAGCTTAATCAATATTGATCATCTTGTGGGTGTTGGGAAACTTGTTTTAAGTTTATGTTCGAATTTGGGACAGAAATTGAAACGAGCTGTTGACATATAGTTTCATAAAATCAAACTGAGGTATATATCAGAGTTTTTTATTATTATTCTACTTGATTATAGTTGAGTTTCACAAACAGCTACTCAATTGACCATGGATGGTCTCAAACTATTAAAAAAATAAATCTAAATGAATAATCGACGGTTAACAACCTCTAAAATAAGTAGCGAAACTCACACAACGAACAACAATCATGCATACGCAAAACAAGTGTATTTAGATTTGGCATAAAATTAACTTCGACAAATTAACCGTGTGGTGTTCTTTAGGAGAACATAGTCAGATGATCGAATGTTATCTTATCCATTAGGCGACAATTATTTGACACGCAAAAGTGATCGACTTTTAACAGTACATGAGCCATTCTTTACCCGACATGGAAACACGAATTGCGTAATCCACTTCACGAATTTCCCTCCATATTGTCTAGTACACTGAAATGGCCGGCATGTCTACTTTGTAGAATTACGACGGACCAAACCATGTTGATTGAATGAACTTGGTTTAAAAATCATTCGTAACTTTATTTATCAATAGGTGTTACCCAATATTGAAACCTACATGTACTAGCTACAACGTGCCAGCTTCGGGTTTTTGTTCTCTTATTGATCCGTGAGTTTGTTTTATCTTTCTTGATTTAAACCAAGAAAGGCAAGCAAGCAACGTCTTCTGTCCATAGAGTTAATATATGTGAAGTGGAGTTTACTGGTGGTGGGAAAGATGGAGTCAATGATCAAATGCATACAGACATTATTTTGCTGCAACTCCCACTCAAGACCACCTGCCTCTGTGCCCTTATAATTGTGTTTCAGGTCTTTTTGTTTCTTTTGGTGTCTTTTCAATAAAAAGTGGGCTCATAAATTAATATTGGATCATGAATTTGGGCCCCAAAACTTCCAGAATGTTGAAATTTTACAAAAAAACATCGGGCCAACATCTTATGCGCCGAAAGCGAAGCAGCGAATTAATACAATTAAGTTTTGCTTCTTCATTGTTTGTTCTTTCTTTTCCGTTTCATTGTGAGAGTATCTCTTGTCCCCTTGTCTGTCTATCTGTTACTTTGTTTGTCCATTGTACACAGGATTTTAAGGAGGTATTACTTCATCTGATTTAGGGTTTTGGCTAGTTAAACCATGAGTTGATACTTAACTAAGACAGCAGTACGTACGTAAACTAGCTAATTTTATAATTAACAGTTTGGCACTACCATTCACTGAGACCACAGGCAGTGGTTGTTGTCTGCTACAAGGAGTCCCTTTGTTTGACTGTGTGGGGTACATCTAGAATCAATGATGGAAATGGAAAGCAATGGGTCAAATAATATGTAGCATAACACATATATATTACGCGTATGTTGCAGTGATGTCATGTTGATATGTATTTGGCAGCACGGGGACCATCAGGCTAACATGTTCAAAAATCTCTTTCCGTCTCGTCATCATGGTCCACAACGACTTCCCTAGTATGAAATGTGAGTTTCAACCTAATTTGGCCAGCCTATTGGTCAAGTTAATCACTGTTCAAATTATACTTATGTAGTATTGCTCTAACTTGAGGTATATAACTTCTCCTTAAAGGTCACTATCTAGGTATTATGACCTCCAATTTCATATACTATTATCACAAAATTGGTTAGAGTTCAGCCCTGTCAAAGTGATCCATCTCTTTCTCTTCTCTCTCGTGTCTAGGTTTCTCACGGGAATAAATATAACGTCAAAAGATTAGACAGTAGTAACATTTATATGAATTAGCTTAACGTCTCAATGGTATTCATTAGAACTCGAAAATTTTAATTTCAGTAAACCACGAATAGTAAATTGTGAAACCAATTTTTGAAGCAAGCAAATTGGGCCGATAAATGAACGCTTTTGTCAAGACAGACCCGCTAGAATGTGGGGCCTTCGTTTTTAAGCATGTGGGCCGGCCGTCGCCTGTGTGTCGCGTGACGTTGTCTAGTTTGTCCTAATAATTTATAACATTTTCTATGACTATTCCTGTCGGTCTGGCTAGCTTTCCCTTCGACATAAATTTTCCTGAAATAACATCATTTCTTGCAGTGGGGGTGGGGGTTCAGCTCTGGGCGAATTGTAAAAAAAGGTAGACTACAATAAGACAATTATTTCTCCATTAGTTAGCATTGTTTCAGATATCACAAATTATTTGCACCTGACAATGGTCGGTTGGACTTTTTTTCTTCTTTTAGTTAACTAGTGTTAAAGGCAGTGAGTAGATTTCTCTTCCCACGGATTGTAATGTATATGGAAATTTGACATTGTTTGGATTGGAATTTATTTATATTCCATGGAGAGGAAAAGGAGAAGTTTTAGCTAACACTCTTATTATACAAATAGCTCGATCACTTGTAGTCTAATTAATAATATTATTTTGGTTTAATAAAAAAAACTTGATCAGTTGTAGTCTTGTAGAGCAGCTAGCTAACTGAGAAGGTAGCAAGCAATAGCATAAGCATACCGCGACATTCTGACAAAGTTTGGGATCGTCCTCGATCTGTCAGAGTACGTGTTTAATAAATCTGAGGGCCAGTGTGTTTGTAGTGAAGTGAACATGCCAACTGGCTTGATTTTGCTGAACATATATACTAATAAAACATATATAATCCGTTTCGGGGACAAGAATCTTACATCAAAAGTCAGTTTGAGTTTCCGATTTTATTGAGGTGGCCACATCTATAATGAGATATATATGGGATCTTTCGGTATACTTATTAACTTAGATTGATTTGTGGTTAATAAAGAATACATGGCCCATGAGAGATCTAATAATAATCACTTCGTAATATGTCATAACATAAGTCTAGATTCAAACAGTATAATTGTTATGTATAAGTCTTGAAAGTTTTTTTTTAGTTGAATCTCACGTTCTATATTATAATATAGGCTCACATACAAAGCTTTAACAAGTTGTTAGATAACAACTCAACCTAGCAACTTGTGTTTTTTTGTAATTTGGCTCAATTGATGGTAGCGAATTATTGTGATGATAGATGATGAACAACCAATGGAATTTCTCTTTACTCCTAGGTACGTAACTTCATAAATCGACGGTCAATTTCTATATTTTTTTCAACTTTCAATTCCACCACCAATTAATTTTTTGTTCTCCTTGAGTGCATCACACATATCAACGTCATGCTACACACATCTAGCATCACTTTCAATCAATTAAGATAACATGACAATTATATTAGCTAATATGTTGCCACTTAAAACTTGCATGGATAGTAAATTGTAATAGCACCAGTGTCGATTCCTATAAGTAATTATGTTCATCCACTTCAACTAAAAACGATCAGGTCAGAAATGAGAGGAAACCCCAACCCTATATCTAATCATCCCATACACCATCCCATCATTAGTCATTATCTATACTATAGTACAATAAATATCGGGCTTGTGTTCTTTTCAGTGGATGATCGAGTTTTCGATCTAATTTGTTATCATCATGTCCCCTATATGCATCACACTATCCACATCATAATTTCACAATACTATCAGTCATGATTTAATAGACCTGGCAAAGGTGACCCGAACCAGAAAAACTGAACCGATCCAACCCGATCCGAACCTGAACTTAAACCGAATAGCGTGACCCGAAGATCCGAACCGAACCAAACCAAAACCGAATCAACCGAAATTTGGTATAACCGAATCCACCCGAACCGAATTCACCCGAACCGAATCAACCCGAACCAAATCAGCCCGAACCGAATCCACCCGAATGTTTTGCTAAATCTAAATCTACTATAGTTTTCAAACGTAAAATAATCTTGAAACCAAAAACACATAATGGAGATTTAGACATCCAATAAGTGTTCATTGCTCACAAATGATATATATAAATTGAACATCTTCAGCATCTCGATTTTCATGGTGATATGAGAGTTATATATAGGTGAGATTATAAAAGTAAAAATAGAGAAACAGTGGTAATACAATTCAAAACATCTTATATTTAAAAAATATGATAAAAATAAGAGAAATTTTAAAATACCAAAATATATTTCATTTTTTCTAATAAATTATTTACAAAGTACGTACTTTAATTTACATATAATCCATATCGAAAAATTTTGAAGGGAAGTATCTATAACGATTAATGATACTACATATTGACGATCTATTACAATATATACTAATTTTTTTCTTATCATAATTAGGTTAACTGCTAAACTTGTTCATAGCCTATGAAGAGAATATTCTAGAACTCAAGATACTAAGTTAGTACTATTTAATCTTGATTCATATCCATTATATATGAGAGATTATAGTGAATCTCCCTCTTAAGCAGCCCATCTTTTTTGATAAATGGCTGGAGAACCAGCTTACAAGGTGATACTTGGCAAAGCCTTTTCACCAAAAATTTGACAACAATCAAAACCTAGAGGAAAAGAAAACCAAATATTAAAACTAGAAAATAATAAAGTGAACAGATCTTTTGCAGATATGCTGTCGGTTCCATTCGAAGCAAAGCCGTTTGACTGAAGCCCCAGATTTTCTCCAGTCCGGCACCACGCCTTCAAAGACCACTCTATTCCTTAGACTCCGAATTGCCTAAATTGCAAAAGAAAGTTGAAACCCACAGCTTCGACTTTGACCTCGCCACCATTCCTTGTCAAACTTGAAAGAGCCTGCGCTTTTTTGTTCCTCAACACGCTTGCTACGCCTTAAAATCTGAGAAAAATTTTGAAGTGAAATGTCTGGATTTGGGTAGTGGCAGTTAAGTTGTCTTCCAAAATTTAGACACTTTTGAGCTTCTAAGGAGGTTTGGCTCACACGTGTCGATTGTGACGTCATATTCTCGAAATGAACATTGGGTGTAAGCAAAACCTCCAGATTTATTTCAGGCGAGAGAGGGAAAGAAGATCATGATTGTATGACGGGAAGTTGACGGTTTGGGGACATGAGATTCAGCAGTATTAACCTTCTAGAGTCTGAGGATTTCCCAATTGTGAATTCAAGCGGCTCACGACCCGAGGAGCCGATTGTGAATTCAGGCGGCTCACGACCCGAGGAGCAGATATTAAATTTGGGTATTGTGATGTGAGCGTGTACCATTTAAGGAAATCCAGAATTTGTTCAGGCACCAGTAACGGAATATATGGAATTTCCTTTCTTAAATATAAATTTTGTTACTCTGGGTATTAATTGTTACGCTCCCTGTTAAAAAGTCCCCGTACAGTTAATACTTGGTTTGAACGGAACTACCATATACGTCTGGTATAACTGTTTTACTTCATAATTTCATTAAGTTGCCCTTTTGACTCCCAGGCTGACACCGTTTGACTAGCCACGTCTGGTTTTGAAATTTGAATTTGAATTTCTGGCTCCGTTTGACTAGCCACGTCTGGTTTTGAAATTTGAATTTGAATTTCTGGCTCCGTTTGACTAGCCACGTCTGGTTTTGAAATTTGAATTTGAATTTCTGGCTCCGTTTGACTAGCCACGTCTGGTTTTGAAATTTGAATTTGAATTTCTGGCTCCGTTTGACTAGCCACGTCTGGTTTTGAAATTTGAATTCGAATTTCTGGCTCCGGTTGAGCGACGCTTTCTGGTGTTGGAGGAGATGGAGCACTGTGATTATCGTGGTTGTGTTGCGTCAATTCTTCGACCAGTATTCCATGATCCCAACCATGTGGATGTTACCATCTATCTCCACCTTTACCTCCTCATTGATAATGCACATTTTTTACGTTTCCATCTGTACATGTGCCTCTAAGAACTTGGGCAACCGATGCATGTTGGAGATTATTTCAGTAACCACTCCTAGATGCTTGGTGATTTGGAGGATTGCTTGCTCAGACCAAGCTTGTATTGGAATTCCTCTAATTGATATGTTAACGCTTCTACTGGAGGCTTGATCAGTTTTCTGCCACCACCTTTTCCTCCATTCGAGGTCAACCCTAGATTGGATTCCATGAACTGCAAGGCTTTACCGTGGGATTTGAACACTACTAAGAATTTGATTGGTGACAAGCAAATAATTTCGTCCGTGTTTTGTCCTCTTTCTCGCAAGTATCGCGTGATGTCGCGCCAGTTGGTATGGCTTGACAAGGATAAGACTACACATTTGTCTAGTTTTTCCATCATACTCAGGGATGGATTCAAGCTTATAATTCCTTCTGAACGCAGGTCCTTGCATGCGGCAGCACTGGCGATGGAGATGGTGACCGATGATGAAAAGAAGGTTCCCCCTGCTGCGGGTCGATCCTGTATTGCGTGCGTGGTATCCATCTCTGTCCCTGTGGCGGCGCACTGTGAATGAACTTCCGACGTATAGCCGTTTGTGTCTGAAGTTTGTTGCCATCTACTATCATGCCGTTGGTTTCTGATATGGCCTGGTCTGCCTCGTTCTTTGATCCGTATTCCACAAATCCATATCTGGTATTTGTTCGAATCCTTGTTGCCTTGGGTAGACGAATACCAACTATACGACCAAATTTGTCGAAAATTTTCCAGATAGTTCCTACTCGTGAGGTTTGATTAATATTATCTATGAACACCGTCGCTCCAGGGGTGGATTTGGATTCGGCCATCGACGATTTCATCTCTTGTCTCTTCACACCTTAGAAACATATGGTCAAGCATGACCTTGTATGATCTTCTAAAACTTAAAGGGACCGGGGAGTGAATAGTATGATGACCTTCGGTTTACAATTTCTTTTTACACGCTTTGAGAAACTTGATACGAAAGACAAAGGCATATGAAATTTCGCACTGGTATTGGATATGAACACATCAAATGTCATCGCATTCAGCAAAATCTTGAATTCCTCACCGATATTCACTAATTGAATGATGCAGAAGGAATTGACGGAGGTTTCTGTGGAATAGGCATTTCATAAGGTGTTAGGATTCCCCATTTAGTTTGAATTTTGATCAATAACAAAAGAAATGGAAAGATTTAGGTTAACAGAGAATGCATATATAGGCGTACGACACGAGCTAAAGATAATTGAACCCATCTTATAAAGAAAGTGATGAGACTCAGATTTAAGGATGTGACTGAAATTAAAATCAAGGAGAGAAAGAAAACTTGAGTGTGGTTCAAATTCAAAGAGTGGGAAACGAAAAAGAAGAGAATCGCATTATCTTACTAATTTTGCACATTAAAATTTCTAATTAAACAACATCCTCCACTTTCCCCTAGCCTCCTGCCCGACACAGGAGTCTCAAACATAGTGGTTAATCTGCGACTGCGTCCAACATACTAACCGGCAGCCCCCTGATGTGGGCCGGCGGTCTCTGAGTCTCAGCAGAATTCAACACTAGTACTTGTACCTGCGTAACAAGCCACTGACCGAAAAGATATCCAAAATCAATTAATGTCGACCACCTGGCCTCCTCGTAATAATAATTAATTAACTTACCTAGTAATGATATTCTTTCCTGCTTACCATACCGAATCAAATTATATTTGTACTAATTAATTAGCACGAAGTTTAAGGATTGAATTAATTACTCAACGGTGATCTAATAACTTCAAGAGCTGGATCGATCTTCTTGATATTTTTAATGATTTTGTTGCTATCAAGTGGGAGCAGCTAGGTGAATTATTAATTAAATAAGTTTTTGAACATCTCGATGAAGGTTGTGTGGTAATAGTACTACATTACATATAATGCATAACCGTGGACGGCTCTACCGCGCACACCCCAAAATCAAGTTATAGAATATGAAATCGAGTATCTTAGACAATACTTCAAGATGAGAAATCTTTATCGTGGAAATTGTAATCAAGTAAAGTGACTGTAGATAAAAGGAAACTTGATTTTGGTCATCATATATATATATATTTTAGTAGAAGTAAGTGTATGTATATATATACTTAATCATTCAGGTCAACCTAAAAACCAATAGCCGCTTGATAGCTTTAATCATAAAATATAAGATATGTGTGTGTAACGTAAGTACACAGTAGTAATTAATCATATTACATTGTCATGAATACCAAATAAGGAATGTGAGTTGATTATAATAATAAGGTCGTACTAGTAGCAACAGACAGTTGATCGGTGAGATAAAACAGTTAGCCTGCCGGTATAAACATGTGGGCGGGCGGGTTGGTTTTAAATGGGTCGGCACATAAGCGATGCACATGATGAGCTCGTGCGAGACACATACAGTATACAATACTACAAGCTTAATAAGCTTCCTCTCTCCGGCCGGGCCTGAATTAAGTCAAATGTGGCTTTATTTTCCTGGTTTCCCACTGGCTGACGTGTCTAACAAACTCTGATTCAAATCTTTCTTATAAATACACCCTCTATCTGATGTCTTACTTACTACTTCAAACTCCAGTCGTCATCTGGTCGATCTATCTTCACACAATATATATTTCCTTGCAGTCTTATATAAACTACCGTGTCTTCGTCTTTTTCATTTCTCTAGCTGTACACGTTCACACGCATTTACATATATTGCTTCTTCTTCTTCTTTATCACCGATTTCCCTTCTCTGAGTTACAGTAACAATTAATCCTGTTTAATTTCCCAGTGCGTCAAAAGATCTATAAGATCAATCGATCATCGATCAAGAAACAATTTAGGATTGTTGTTATATTGAAGGATACATATATAGTAGGTAGTGAATATGCTGTCGAGCAAAGCAAGTGAGAAGAATGCCCATGGGCAAAACTCATCCTACTTCCTTGGTTGGGAAGAGTATGAGAGAAACCCGTATGATCCTGTGTCGAATCCTCAGGGAATGATTCAGATGGGTCTTGCTGAGAATCAGCTGTGTTTTGATCTATTGGAATCATGGATGGAGAATAACCCGGACGCAACTGGGTTCAAGTCAAATGATGGGCAGAATATGTTCAGAGAGCTTGCTCTTTTCCAGGATTACAACGGGCTTCCACGATTCAAGAAAGTACGACGTCGTTTACTTCTTTCATATATTGATATATGCATATGTGACTCACTGTTTTGTAATAAGTACTATTCATCAACATTAATTGATGTCTGTTTGTAGTACGTACTTTCATGTTGACTATATATAGTATACTATTTATCAATTTCATACTTAATTAATTAACTAAATTGTTGTGTATGTATGTTGCAGGCAATGAGTGAGTTCATGGGGAAAATTCGAGGAAACAGAGTGAAGTTTAACCCGAACAATTTGGTTCTGACAGCCGGTGCAACTTCTGCTAACGAGATCCTCATGTTCTGTCTAGCTGATCCTGGTGACGCTTTCCTCGTCCCAACTCCATACTACCCAGGGTACGTATCGTACATACACATACATCATTAATACGTAGTTACATACGAATACGACGTCGTAATATAGTAATTAATTAATGAATTAAATACTCCAGTACGTCAATCGGTTCACTAATTAAATAAAGGAAAATGATGTATGTGCAGGTTTGACAGAGACTTAAAATGGAGAACCGGTGCGGAAATAGTCCCGATAAAATGCACAAGCAACAACGGATTCCGTATCACAAAATCCGCACTGGAAGAATCCATGTTATCAGCCCAAAAAACGGATTACGAGTCAAAGGAATCCTAGTCAAACCCATCAAACCCACTTGGAACCACACTAACTATCCGAAATTACCCTTTTACTCACTTTCATATCAACTCACTCACTCCACTTAATCGCTGACGAGATCTACGCTGGAACAACAACTACACCAAACAACAGTACTTTCACTAGTTTTATCTCCGACCACGACAACAGTGACAATGTAATCTCAGGTGGGGATGGGACGAACTCATTTCTAAACGTGTTCATCTCGTTACTAGTTTATCTAAGGATATGGGTCTTCCTGGATTCCGTATCGGAGCTATCTATACTCTTAACATGGATGTCCATTCCGCAGCAACTAAGATGTCGAGTTTTGGTCTTATGTCGTCTGCAACGCAGCATTTGATGGCTGTGATGTTGAGTGATAGGGAGTTCATGAGATTGTACGTGGAGGAGAATAGGATTCGATTAAGACGGAGGAGGGAGATTTTAGTGAAGGGATTAGAGAGAGTTGGTGTTGGGTGTTTAGAGAGTGATGCGGGGTTGTTTTGTTGGGTGGATATGAGGGGTTTATTACTTGCTATGGTTACGTGTGGAGGAGGGATGACAAGTTTAGAAGATGCGGAAGTTGAGTTATGGAGAAAGTTTATATATGAAGTGAAGATTAATGTTAGTCCAGGTGGATCGTGTCATTGTGCTGAACCAGGTTGGTTTCGGTTTTGTTTTGCGAATTTGGATGAGGAGACGTTGAGGTTAGCGGTGAGAAGGATTCAAGGTTTTGTGATGAAATTGAGCAGGAAGAGAAGTGGTGGAAGGTTGTTGAATGGACTTCGTGGGTCTGGTTGTAGGAGACAGCAGTCTTTGCCAACCTCGCTTACTAAATGGGTGTCTAGACTCTCATTCGATGATAGAGATCCAGATGATCGTTAAGGGAACATGCATGCACGCTTCATACTACTACTACTACTACTTAATTATATATGGCAACTCAGTAAATATATATATATATCTGCAGGTTCGGTTTACTTATGTAATCTGTTATTTTTTTTTGGTTTTGGTCCATCAAATCCTTTTTTTCTGCCTTATTAATTATGATGCAATGAGGCAGACGCCGGTTACTATATTATTTTGCTTATTTTTGAAGGAGTAGATCGACATATATATGATCGAAGCTTCTTTTGTAATTTTGTTTCCTTTTCTTTAATTTTACATAAGTTGTACGTACCTAAGATGGCTGAACACCTTAATTGTAATATTTTTATTACTTCGGGCTAGCATTAGCAAGCATGTAACACTCGACCCGCCATGTGGGATTCGAAGTGGGCTAGCTAGTTGCTGTTATAAATAATTGTATTATATCATACGTTTCTACTAGCTAGCTAGCTGTAGTTGCGTTATTATTATTATTAGTAGCTTGCAGCTGCCGCTGTCGTCGAGATCCAAAATTATGTATTATTAGAATCATTTTCTTTTAATGTTGTGTACGTACTCTATTATATTGCTGCGTTAGACTTCAATATTTAAATGTAATATAATATATTTTTATAAATCTATATTTTATAATGGAATCTTATGTGAAACTATATATTATATAATTTAATTTTTAAAAATTATTTTATCATATATAGTTAATATTGAAATAGAAAAATGTGCCAAAAAATAAACGGGACACTTATGACGGGACGGATACATATTATATTTTCATCTATATTATAAAAGGATTGGTGTAGACACAATCTGTTCGTTGATTAGACAGCTATAGTGCAAATAATAACTAACTACCAGCAACATGGCGGATTCACAGGCAGGGCTTATGGAGTCTTGTTATATTAAAAATTTAGTAGCTAAGATTGATGTGAAGGGTAATATATATAGTATTTAATTCTTATAAATTAAAACTTAACAATAATTTTTTTAATAATTAATATACCATATTTTATATTTGTAAACTAAATAAATTAAATATGTTAAAGTATTGTAAACGTATCGAAGTTTTTTTTATGTACTGCTATAATAAAAAAAATTGTTTTGCACCATACTATAAACTATAAAACTTCACCGGCTAGCAGTGAGGTTCAGAGATTGATAAAAGAAAGGTGCATTAGCGGTTAATAGGTTGTAATTTGCTCGCTTTTGATATATGTGTGTCCAGCAAGTCCGCATGTAATGTATATTTTGAAGCAAGCATGAATCGTATGAATATAAACGCGTGTGTATGTATAAGAGCGCTTTTGTACATACCTATGAGTGTCGCGCATCAGCATCGACAATTATTAGCGACTAGTTGTACACTTGGTCGGTGAATCGCCATTTTCTCTCTCTACGCATAATAATTCACCTCGTCAAGTGGTCTTTAATATATTTATGGTCTTCAGCTGCTTCAACACCATAAACATAAAAAAACTTGGTCCTAAATCGCTCAGCCTACCATTCTTACGGAATGTTCGCAGCTTATTACTACAACTAGCTATACGTTCTTTCTATTATGTTAATTAAAAAAAAATGGCTACGTCCTTAATTTCTACCTAAGAACAATACGACATGGCCCATGTGGGGAACTTCCTATCACATATGACCACATCTTAACGAGTTCTAGAGGACCCAACCCAAGCTCTCTTTGTTCTTCACTAGCTTAGATGGATATCTATCTATCTCGCTGGTATTAAATCAATTTTCAATGCCAATTTCTGTCTTACGAATTTGCTTACATGGTGCTGTGGGGTTTAGTTTACTGCCGCACAGATATGAGTTTTTTTAAGTTGTTATCATTTGTCTTAGTTTGGAGCCAGCCGACATCCTCAAAATCTGGGCTATACTACTAAATTATCATTTTCATAGCCAAGTTTATTTTAAAAAAGTTCCTAAAAGCCGGTGGCATGCATAACCAAGAGTTTGAACAAATTAATGGCCAATCTATCCTAGCGAGGTTCTATTGTTCAGTATCCCTCTATTAATTTCAGTAGAAGCTCAAATTCTACATGTTATGCTCTGCCAAGTAAGATTTTTTCTAATTTTCTCGTCCCTTAATATATAGAGTTTGGAGTTTTAGCCTTAGGTTCATAGTCGTACTCCGTTGTTTAATTAATATAACACGTCATGCACACTGACTTAAATATCTAAAAAGAGAAAAACGAAATCGCCTGACTACAAGTCAATTCGAAGACATGAGATGGGCCATGCTAAAGTAACTATATAATCATATTTCTGGAACTTCTTGTCGAGCCCAATATCGAAGCCTATTCTGGACCCAATAGCGGAAACTTTCTGGTCATCAAAGATTACCACCGTTAAAAAAAAAAAAACGGGAGTACCTTCTCACTGGCCTGCTTAGATTTATAACTGTTTTAGTTAAACAATTTAGAGTCCGTTCGGAGTTGATATGTGTAATGTGTTCATTTCTAACCAATTGAAAGTGCACTTCACTTTTCCACAAATAGATTAATGTGTCATTGTGGACAGTCTTTGTCAGCTGAAACATTTAGCTGATGTCAATTGTCAGAAAATTAAAAAAGTAGAGAGAAAAAACAGTTGATATGTCAATTGATATACATGATAGGTAAAAAGAAAAAACTAGATGATCAAATAAACTCGTTTAATAACATGACAAAGAATGAGATCTTATACATGTTTTAAAGATGATATTCAATGGCTAAATTTTCTATATACTATGATTAATTTCATTGATATAAACACTACAAAAAATGACATACTCCCTCCGTCCTGAATTGACCGTCTTGTTGCTTTATGGCACGTTTTTCCACTTCAATATTAAGCATATAAGATAAAATAATTTTATAAAACTAAAATTTGTAACATATAGTTTATCATGTAAGGAATCATATGCAAACCTTAAATTTTCAAAATTAATTTATCTTATATGTTAAAAATTGAAGTCAAACGACATGTCCAAATAGTAAACAGGACGGTCAATTCAGGACGGAGGGAGTATAACATAAGTCTTACGGGAACCTTTTTTTATCAAAAGGAGAATTCATTAACTAATCAATATGTTCACATACAAGGATTTCACTACAACTTTCAGGAGGAACTTCGAGAGCTTCAAACACCCTCTACAGCTCAAACTAAACTTTGCTAAACTATCTGCAACTTGGTTAACATCTCTATGTACTTTACTAACTTTACAAAGCTCAAAATCCACCATTAAAGCCTTACAAGCTTTAATGATCCCCTCATGCAAATGGTTTTCAGCTAACTTACTATCTAAGAGAGATACTGCTGTAGCAGAATCAGATTCTAGGACCACTTTCAAAAGGGCTTTTTGTTTGGCTAATCTCAATCCATCATAAATCGCCCATAGCTCTGCTTCCAGTATATTCGATTTCCCCATATAATGAGTAAAACCTCCATACCAGTGTCCCATGGAGTTTCTACAGCAACCACCAGCAGCAGCCATCCATTCTCTAGTAACCGCTGCATCCACATTGATCTTCCATATTCCCACAGGAGGCGGAGTCCAGCTAGATTCATTGCTGCTATTCATTCTTTTGTTCCTTGTTGGTGCTTTCACACATTGTAACAAGTGTTTCTACAAGTTGCAATCAAAGAAGATCAGTGGCATTTCTATCTCTGCTAGAGTATCATGAAACTTCAAGTTCCTCCACCTCCACAATAAATAACAGGTAATGGCAAAAATCCTGTCCCAACCAGCATTAAAAGCATGTAACTTAACTTTACAATTTAAATTCAAATATATCCAATCCAAAAACTCAGCAACGGAGGCTAACCATTCATTATATTTGGATTCCAGCAAACGCCTTCAAATATTCTTACTGACAGGGCAATATCTAAGTATATGTTCAATATCTTCCACCCCATTACAAGCATCACATTGGTTGGACTGTATTAATTTACGGCTGAATAGAAGCTGTTTGGTTTTGATACTCCGATGAATAACCATCCAGAGGTATGTTTTAACTTTTTCAGGAATGGCCAGGTTCCAAACATTGTTTCAAATACTATTACTGTTACCTTTCCTCCTTAAAATATCATAAGTTGAAGCCACTGTTAAAGAGCCAGATTTATCATGGGGCCAGACAATTGCATCCTCTATACTAGAATAAAAAATGGCCTTTCCAGCAAGGGTATTTAAAATATCCTCAAGCAATATATCTAAGTTAGGCCAGTTCCAGCCAACTCCATCAACCCAAAATTCCTTCACAGTTTCGTTGCAATCAATAGTGTCTCTATTACGAACAAAATCAACAAGTGGGGAATCAGTCAGCCACACATCAGTCCAAAATTTAATATTCCTACCATTCCCAAGTCTCCTTAGCCCCCCTAGCAATTAAATCTCTAGCACCAACTATACTTTTCCAAGTAATAGAAGAAGCTATAGTATTCGGATTACATACTTATTTCTTAAGACTCTACACCACAAATCCCCTTGATTATTCAAAAATCTCCATGATAACTTGGAGAGGCACGCTTTATTCATGGTTTTAAGATCCTTAATCCCCAGGCCCCCTTCCATCCTAGGTTTACAAATCTTATCCCAAGCGACAGTGTGAATCTTTCTCTCATTATCGTTATGACCCCATAGAAAACTTCTACTCAATTTCTCCATTTTATCACAGACGGTCAAAGGAATTTTTTAAGTCATCATATTAAATACATGGATAGAATTAATCACAGAATTAACCAAGGTATTCATACCAGCTAGAGACAAAGATTTAGCTTTCCAGCCATTTATTTTTGTTTTAATTTTATCCAACAGATCTGAAAAATTTTTTTCTTAGATTTACCATGAAGGACATTGATACCTAGATACTTCCCAAGGTTATCACCTAATGGAATAGCTAGCAGTCTACTTATCTCTACTCTCCTTGCTGGGCAGACATTTTTAGAAAATAGGATTTTCAACTTGTCCAGATTCACTTTCTCACCATAAATGGCACAAAATTCATTAAGGACTTGTATCATGTTGCTTACATTAGATATCAAGGCACTCCCCATCAGAATTAAATCGTCTGCAAAGAATAAATGGCTGAGAGGAGGACCTTTCCTTCCCAGCTTGATAGGTTTCCAATTCTTACCAAGAATAGCATTATTTATGAGGTGAGAAAGACGTTCCATACAGATAACAAATAAGTACAAGGATAGGGAATCTCCTTGATGAAGACCCCTGGTTGGGAAAAATTCATCAGACTGACAGCCTTCCCAAAGAACCCTCATACTCACCGACTCAACACAAGACATAATTAGCTCCACATATTTCTTCGGAAGGTTAAGACAATTTAGAGAATCCCTAACGGGTCGTTTGGTTCTTAGAATGTTAATTCCTGGAATAGAATTCCAAGAATAGAATATGACATCGTTTGGTTGTTATGATAGAAATACCTGGAATTTGATGATTTCTTTGTTTGGGTGCCAGAATAATGATAGGAATAGACTTGGAATAAGTATCAAGTTACTAATAAATCATTGACATTTAACACGTTATTATTAGTTGTGTGTTCAACTTTTAATTATATAAATTAAATTGAGAATTTTTAAAAATATATTTGACAAATAATAATAAATTTTACTTGTCATAATTATAAGAACCCAAAAAATAAGTCAATAAGTTATTTTCAAAATTTCTCTTAATTTCTATTTAAATTTTCTGGATAACATTAAATTGATATTATAAATATAAATTTGTAATTATTGAGCATGTAGAATGTAAAGGGAAACATTAAACTTATTATATGTTGGCATGTAATATGTATGTGATTAATATAAACTAGTTTGTTTACAAAGTGAACTAGATCTCAAAAGGTCATAAAAATATTACTAAGTATTCAAATGTAGTAAAACATTCTACACAAAAAATAATAAAAATAACAATGTAAACTTTCATAACTAGATCTAACCAAATAATAAATAGCAAATTATTCAAAACAAAAAGATAAAGTGTCACATAGAAATGATTTTGAAAGTGTAGCAAAATTTGAAGAATAACAAGTTTGAGAAAAAAGTGTAGGATAAAAATAGAAGATAAATAATTAGTTACATTTATATTGGTCAAAATTATGAAAATATCTATATTTATAATTAATTATCAGGTCTGAAGTGACCGAAAGAATTGGCAACCCATTTGGAATTGCAATTCCTAGCTAAAAATCAGGGAATACTATTCCCAAAATAAGACCATAATTTGGCAGTTACCAAAATTCTTGGAATTCAAATTCCTTCAACCAAATAGTGTAATTATTTCAATTCCAGGAATTATAATTCTATTACCTCCTACCAAACGACCTAAGAGAATCCCAAGGAATACGATCATAAGCTTTTTCAAAATCACTTTTAATAACAGCCCACCCCTCCTTACATTTAGTTCTACTCATGGAGAAAACAATTTCTTGGACCAGAACTAGATTGTCCTGAATATGCCTACCAGGAATGAAACTGCTCCGCTAAAAATGACATATAGCATAAGTCTTACGGGAACCTTTCCGTTACAACTACTAAAACAAATTTAACAAAATAAAAAATAGTTTCTCTTTTAAATTCCCCACGGGCTGGTTTGATTTCATCTCCTCCTCAAACGGGAGGAGATCCTGATCTCGTCTTTGATGGATGAAATCTGAACTATCTATAACCGATAAAAATAAGTGACAAGAATAAATGGCCTAGATTAAATTGATAAATCAAAACTTATCATGTCAAACCAAATTCACGTGCCATGTTCCCTTGTAGTCTATAGAATTGATAAATGTTAAACTCATATTGTTAACTTAAAACACACTAATTAGTTACATAATTTTCTGTCACTTTTTTAATAAATTGTTATTATTCAATTATAGTTAATTTTTATACTATATAATCCGGAGTGGCGACGTATATTAATATAAGTTTTTCTTTTACAATATTATAATAACATAATTGTTCATAATCCTTATCAATTAATTCTTTAATTATACAAAACTTTTACATAACAATATAAAAATATAGTATAAAATTTTAAAAATTGCTAATATAAAATACACTAAACTAATATTTATATTATTTTCTAATTTAAAAGTGAGATATAATACTTTTAAAAAATATTGAAAGTAAATATATTAGCTTTCAGGTTATATGCTATCGTGGATATGGAAAAACCAATGTTAATGAATTTGTAAAATTAAATACAACTTAAAGTTTCTAAACGTTTATAACCTTCAAGTTTATTAATCAGTCAAGCTTGAAAATGATAAATGTTAATAAAAATTTTGGAAAATTCACGAGATACCCCTATTTTCTTTCGTAATTCACAATATACCCCTGTAGTTTTAGTAATTCAACTTTAAACATACTTAAATGTTGTCCAAAATTGATGAAACTTTACATGGACGATGCTAAAGTGTTATATTTTGGTCCAATATCAAATTTGAAGTTTTTTAAGCTCACATGTGACCTGTGGGACCCAATGAGCAATCACATGTTCATTGAGTCCCACAGGTAACATGTGAGCTTAAAAAACTTCAAATTTGATATTGGACCAAAATATAACACTTTAGCATCATCCATGTAAAATTTCATCAATTTTGGACAACATTTAAGTATGTTTAAAGTTGAATTACGAAAATCACAGGGGTATATTGTGAATTACGTAAGAAAACAAGGGTATATCGTGAATTTTCCCAAATATTTTTATATTGAATTATACGATACGAAAGGTCAAAAGAAAAGATATATAACAGTCAGTGTCATATTTTTCTATAATGGTGATGGAAACGATTATGAAGGTTGTGTTTACGTTTCTAATCAATAGTGGAAACATTTATAAGCTATTGTAGATATGTAAAAACCAACGTTAAGAAATAGTAGAAACGATTATAGAAGGTTGTGTATATATAACAGTCAGTATCATATTGTTTCCTTCATGTTTATCCATCAGTGAAGCTCTGTGAAGTGATAAATGCTAAAAATTATTCTTCAACACCATGATTCGATAAGAATGGTCAAATTGAAGGAAAATATACATAACAATTAGTGTCATCTTTTATATTATAGTAATGGAAACAGGTATACATGTTTATAAAAAATTAAATATATATCAATTCAAAAATAAATGATCATCTACGAACGTATTTATAAAATAGCTAAGGATGTATTTATGAACATATTGATATGTCTATGAACGTATCCATCACTGTCTACAAACGTGTCCACCACTGTCTACAAACGTGTCCACCACTGTCTACAAATGTATCCTTCACTGTCTACAAATGTGTCGTAGAAACATTATATTTAATGGTGGCATGGAATATATAATTGTGTAAACGTATATATGTAATCATGGCGTGTAAACGTTTATATATAAAACGTGGAAACGTATTATGGCACGGAAACATTCATATATAATTATTGAAATGTTCATATGTAATCATGCCATGGAAATATTATATATAATCATCGAATCGTAGAAACGGTAAATGTTTAAATAAAAACGTGGAAACATATATATAACAATATGGAAATGTTTAAATAAAAAGGTGAAAACGTTCAAATAAAAAAGTGGAAACGTTATCTGAACTCATGAACTCCTTTATGTATAATGGTGGAAACATTATATATAATTGTGTCATGGAAACATCATATATAATTATAAAAATGTTTATATATAATCATGTAGTGGAAACATTCCTAGGGTGGTTTTTAGGGTGTTTGGAGGGCTAGGGTAATCTTTTTGGCATCGGTTCTACACTTTATATCGTCATTACAGACTCGACAGGTTTTTAGGGTTTATGGTTTAGGGTTTATGGTCGTTAGACCCTAAACCCTGCACTACAAGCCCTAAAAATGCCTTCGGTGTTTTTAGTGTTCCTAGGGTGGTTTTTAGGGTATTTGAAGGGGTAGGGTACTCTTTTTGGCATTGGTTCTGCACCTTATATTGTCGTTATAGGCTCGACAGGTTTTTAGGGTTTAGGGTTTGGGGTCGTTAGACCCTTAACCTTGCACTACAAACCCTAAAAATGCCTTCAACGTTTTAGTAGTCCTATGGTGATTTTTAGGGTGTTTTGGAGTAGGGTAATCTTTTTGGCATTGGTTCTACACTTTATATCGTCGTTACAGACTCGACAGGTTTTTAGGGTTTGTGGTTTAAGGTTTAGGGTCCCTAACCCTACACCATAAGCCCTAAAATGGCTTCGACATTTTTAACTTTCCTAGGGTGGTTTTTAGGTGTGTGTGTGTAGGGTAATCTATTTTGAATCCGTTCTATAATTGGTATTGTCGTCACTGACTCGACAGTTTTTCAGGGTTTGTAGTGTAGGGTTTTGGATAGTTAAAACCTAAACCTTACACCATAAACCCTGAAAGTCCCTTCGATGTTTTTAGATTTCATAGGGTGGTTTTTAGGGTGTGTGGTGTAGGGTAATATATTTTGAAGTCGTTCTATACTTTGTATTGTCGTCACTGACTCGACATATTTCCATACTACTATTATAAATAACGTTTCCAACGTTATATAAAGGTGTCCACAAATTTAGATAAACGTTTCTGATAAGTGAGAAACACATAGACATTTAAGGGTTTAATCTACCTTATATTTACTTACTTTCAGGATAATATTACTCACTTATCGTATGTTTTTTCTGAGATTTATGTTTTGATATGAACTGATACATTTTATGTATCAAATGTAGTAAAAAGTCTGGGAATCACATAGTTTACTTCACAAGCTTTCCAACACAACAAACAGCGAGTGAAACGGAGCTAAAACGAAGAATCTAAGCCCAGTTGAAGATTGCAGAAAAATGAAAAAAAATACACATGTCCGAATTGCGGACTCATTCACGGACAAAACAAAGAAGCTTGTCCACAACGCGGACGCAAACCAGGACTCAACACACACACACACATCCGCATTGCGGACTCAAACTCGGACGCAACAAAAGAACACGTCCGCATTGCGGACTCAAACTCGGACGCAGCAAAAGAGCGTGTCCGCTTTGCGGACTCAAACTCGGACGTCTCACGTCCTGATATTTGTCCGTACGTGGACAGAAACACGGACACGTGTAAAATGACTGCGCCAAATCCAGAAATCACGTGACTGAATTTCTGCACCGCCTTCGTTGTTCTTCCTCATTTGCGGCGCCTACAAACATATCCATCTACCCCATCAGACGTATCAGGTGCCGCATCCCTTGATTTCCTCACGCCTGCTCCAACCTTATCCTCTTCCTTCTCCTCTGCTTCTATAAAAACCCAGCTCCTTCTACGATAAAACACACATTGGAGATTAAAGAGAATACAGAGAGACCACACACCCCAAATCACTCACGTTCACCTCCAAATCACACTTCCTCCACCCAAATTCCATTTTCCCTCCATACATCCACATCTCCACTTCATTTCCATCATTTCCCATCACCAAATAAGCCTAACTCTTTAATTTTCCAGATTTCTAGAGGAAGAAGACGATCTGCACAAACCAGGCCGCGTCCTGATTTGTGTCCGCGTTTGTGTCCGGGTGGCCCCACACGGATAGGACCAACTTTTGCCAGTTTGTTCGTTATTCTTTGTTTTACCTGTTTATTATTGTTATGAGGTTGGCATAATCATGGAGACAAGCCCGAAAGCGAAATAACTCTCCCTAAATAGAGTTCTTTCCTTCCTTAAACTTTACTCTGTTTTAATGTCTATCTTATTTGTTATGTATTTTCTTATAATTATGTGTGAGTAATAAACCTAGCCTCCCGGGTTGGGAAGCGAGCCTATTTTATATAATTGTGTTATGTAGACTTCCCACTATAATCTATTTAAGCAATATTTTGATTCTTGTCCTTAATGCGCTTTAATCTTTAGGCCAATTTTTAAAATGATATTTGTAGTTCTCTTGTTAAAATGCGGTGCTAAACAAGGTTCTAGACATAGGAAGTCAAAACGGGTTAACGACTAGAAGCGTGTCTCGCCTATAGGTTAATCTGTCTCCAATAGGAATTGTTAATAATGCGGTTAATTTATAATAACTTGGGCAAGGATTGTGGCTTATTGTTTAAGTTAATCAGGGTTTATTGTACAAGGACCGGTCAATGAACTAATTAAGATTCCTGAGTTTATTGCTAAAATGGTGGAAGTTTATATTAATATAATTGGATGAAATAGGTGAGCAGAACAACCTAGGGTGCTTTCTTAAAAACAAAAGAGTTTTACAACCGTTATTATTTCTGTTTTGATTAATTGTTTTTACTACTGTTTTGTCTAAGTTAAGTTTTAAACCACAATTTCCCTTAAAAAAGTGATAAGTTCTTGTCAGTAGTTTAATTAGATACCTCAGTTAATTTACTACACTATCAGTTAACTACAGCAAGGTCCCCAAGAGTTCGACAACCCCACAAATTCACTATTCCGCAAAACGATAGGTACACTGCCTAGGTTGTAGAAGTAGTCACATATTTCTCCAACAAGTTTTTGGCGCCGTTGCCGGGGACCTCTGGCACGGTTAATTGATAGTTTTTAATTTTATTGAGTTCTCTATTTAGCTTTTGCTACTCTTTATTTTTGTTTCTATTTTTTTTGTTATTTAATTTTACTAGCAATTTAAATATCGTATTAATTACAGTCATTTATTTTTCCAGTCATTTAGAATTCCTGTCATTTATTTTCCAGTTATTTAAGTTTCCATTGTCCTTAAAATTTCAGTAATCTAATTTTTGTCATTTAAATTTTCTGTCATTTAAATTCTTTGTCATTCAATTTTATGTCATTCAAATTCCAGTCAATTTAATTACAGTTCTTTATTTTCTAGTCATTTAAATTACAGTCATTTAAATTCCCTTGTTATTTAAATTCCAGCAATTTAATTCTGTCCTTTTTCTTTATTTTATTTTACTACTTCCATTTACTTAACTGCATTTATTTCTTTTTCTCTTAAGTTTATTTATTTTTGGTTTATTTACTTTTGTAAAAAAAAAGAGAAGTCTTTTTTCCTTGTTTTATTTTATTAATTGCTTCTTTTTATTTGTTTAAATTCCCCCTCCATATTTCTTTTTAATTTTGTTATTTAATTTTCTTTAGTTTATCTTTACTTTTTAATTCTTGCTTTTGTTTTCTTTAGTTATTCTCCATTTTCATCAAACTACATTTTATTTCTATATATGCGTCGAACTCGATCTGCAGGTAGTCCTCAAAACAGCATTGAACCTGAGATTGAGAGATTTCTCCACAGAGAAAGACGACAACAACGAATTGAGATGACAACTCGACAAACTCTCTACGAGTACCTGCAACCGTCGGTCGAAGGAAGGCCCTCCGCTATTGTCCTCCCTCAAGTCACGCAAGCTGAACTAGATGTCTGGCAATTCAAAACGAGTTTCATCACCACACTCTACCACCAGGGACAATACAGCGGGCTGGATTCAGATGATGCTCCACACCATATATCTGCATTTCTTGATTTCTGTAACACTTTTAATAAAACAGGAAATCTGAACGAGCGCATCCGTCTGCAATTGTTCCCTTATTCATTAAAAGATGGCGCCTCCAGGTGGCTGAGAAGTTTACAACCCAGCAGCATCCACAACTGGCCCGAATTAGCAAACAAATTTCTGGCAAAATACTATCCTCCGTCCAAGACAAGAGAAAAAATTGCTGAGATCACAAACTTCTATCAAGAACCAGGCGAGTCTCTTTATGATTCATGAGATAGATTCAAAGAATTACAGATATTATGCCCACACCACGGTATGAGTAGCCAGGAACTTGTGTTATCATTATTTAGAGGTTTAAATGATTCTAATAAATTGTTGCTAAGTTCCTCGTCTGGAGGAAATTTTATGAAATTGACCGGAGAAGAAGCAGTTGAACTACTAGATACCATGACTGCCAGCACCAGACAATGGTGTAAAAACAAGGGAAGAGGTGAAGCAAAGAAAGAAACAAGAATGCATAGTATTCCCCCGCAGGATCATGTATCTGCTCAACTAGCTGCACTCACAAAAGTTGTGGAGAAACTGACGCTAAATCAACCACAACAAAAAGTTGTGAAGGCGGTGGCCACTTCCCCATATCTGACTCCCTGTTGCGAAAACTGTGGAGGAGCTCATGAAACCCTAGACTGCGATGGTTCAGGTTTCAACAGGACCCTTGAGGAAGTAAGTTTAATTAACAACAGACCAGGGAATCCCTATCCGAACTCATACAACCAAAACAATTGGAGGAGCAATCAACAACCATGGAGGATATATGAGCCACAGACGAGCAACCAAGGATTCAACCAAAATCGACAATCTCAATACAACCGACAACAAGAATCAGCTTCTAAAACAAGGTCAGGTAACAAATTCAAAATTTGCCGAGATAGAAGCTAAAGTTGCTGATCAGGCTACCATAACCATAAATTTAGAAAGACAGATAGGTCAGATTTCACAACAACTGGCTCAAAGACCAACAGGGTCACTCCCGAGCCAGACTGATCCAAATCCAAGGGAGCATGCAAAATCAATAACCCTAAGAAGCGGAAAAGAGCTACCATCTAGTGCCCCTGAAGCTGAGAAGGAATCTGGCGAACAAAGAGATCCTCAAACTGAAAAAGAAGTAACAATTCCCAAGGAGAAGGAGTCTCCTGCATCCCTTACTATTAAACCATCTCAGGTTTCATATGATATTCCAATTCCATTTCCTGATAGATTAAAGAAAAAGAATTTGGATGACCAATTTGGAAAATTTCTTAACATTTAAGAAATTAACTATAATATTCCTTTTTCTGATGCCTTAACACAAATGCCTATTTATGCAAAATTTATGAAAGATATTTTGTCTAACAGGCGATCTTTACAGGAAAATGACACGGTGAAATTAACCGAAAGAGTGTCTGCAGTACTCTTAAAGAAGCTACCACCGAAATTGGGAGATCCAGGTCTTCCCATCATTCCCTGCGCGATAGAAGATATAAATTGTGGTAACGGGTTGTGCGATTTAGGAGCCAGTATTAACTTAATGCCTTTATCTATCTTTCAAAAATTAGGTATAGGTCAATGCTCTCCTACTTCTGTGCAGCTACAACTAGCTGATCGTTCCATAATCTACCCTAGAGGGAAAGTTGAAGATTTAGTGGTTTCTGTTGGCAAATTTATTTTTCCTGCTGATTTCATTGTTATTGACATTGAGGAAGATAAAGATGTTCCACTAATTCTAGGTAGACCTTTTATGAGAACTGCCCGTACTTTAATTGATGTTGAAGGAGGTAAAATAATTTTGAGACTTCATGATGAACAGGTAGTTTTTGACATGACCCGGAACATGAACGTCCTTCTGATACACAAATCTGTTTTTCCATAGATACTGTTGACTCTTTAGTACAGGAGACGTTCCTCAGCAAAGATGAAGAAATGATTTTGGAAAGATGTCTCATGGCATCTTGTGAAACTGATGATGAAAATCCTGATATTGCTCTCATGGCTGAAGAGTTGAACAGGAGACAACCATATTTCCGTACTTACCAAAAAAATTGAACCAGTGGAAAGGAATGCAGACAGACCAAAGCCTTCCATTGAGAAAGCCCTACAGTAGAAATGAAACCTCTTCCCCCTCATTTAAAATACGCTTTTCTAAAAGAGCCATCTGATTTACCAGTTATTATATCATCTAAATTGACAGATGTGCAGGAGAGCAACTTTTAGGGTGCTACGCAATCATACGACCGCTATGGTTGGTCGATAGCAGATATCAAAGGAATAAGCCCATATTTGTGCTCTCATCGAATTTATATGGAAGATGATTTCAGGGCATTGGCACAACCACAGAGGCGTCTCAACCTCGTTCTAAAAGAGGTGGTCAAAAAGGAGGTAATAAAACTACTTGACGCTGGAATTATTTATCCCATTTCAGATAGCAAGTGGGTGAGCCCAGTACAGGTGGTACCAAAAAAGGGAGGAATAACTGTAGTTCCTAACGAAAAAGGTGAGTTGATTCCTCAACGCACTACTACTGGTTGGAGAGTTTGCATTGACTACAGGAAATTGAATACTGCCACACGCAAGGATCATTTTCCCTTGCCCTTTATTGACCAAATGCTGGAAAGGTTAGCAGGTCAGGATTACTATTGTTTTCTAGATGGCTATTCAGGATACTTCCAGATCCCAATTGCTCAAGAAGATCAGGATAAAACTACTTTTACCTGTCCTTATGGAACATATGCTTATAAACGAATGCCGTTCGGATTATGTAATGCCCCAGCTACTTTTCAACGGTGTATGATGGCTATTTTTTCTGACTACATTGAAAAATGCATAGAGGTCTTTATGGATGACTTCTCTGTCTTTGGATCAACATTTGAAACTTGCCTGGAGAATCTCGATCTTATTTTGGCCAGGTTGAAGACACAAATCTAGTCCTGAACTGGGAGAAATGTCACTTCATGGTTCGAGAAGGGATTGTGCTAGGACATAACGTGTCTTCAAAAGGTATTGAGGTGGATCGCTAAAATTGAGGTAATAGAAAAACTCCCACCTCCTACTACTGTAAGAGGTATCCGAAGTTTTCTTGGACATGCTGGTTTCTATAGAAGATTCATTAAAAACTTTTCCAAGATCTCTAAACCTCTCTGTACTTTACTGACAAAAGATGCTAAATTTCAATTTTTGATGAATGTCTAGCAGCTTTTAATTTGTTAAAAGAGAAAACTTGTTTCTGCTCCTATCGTTGTATCACCCGACTGGTCCCAACCTTTTGAAATCATGTGTGATGCTAGCGATTATGCGGTGGGTGCTGTTTTGTGCCAAAAATTGGATAAAGTTCTGAGAGTCATTTATTATGCTAGTCGTACTTTAAACGACGCTCAGAAAAATTACGCCACCACGGAAAAAGAATTGCTGGCAGTGTCTTTGCTTTAGATAAGTTCCGTCCATATTTATTGGGTAGTAAGGTTATTATTCATACTGATCATTCTGCCCTCAAGTATCTATTTGCCAAAGCAGATGCTAAACCCAGGTTGATAAGATGGATACTTCTCTTGCAAGAATTCGACATAGAAATAAGAGATAAGAAAGGTATACAGAATGTCGTGGCTGATCACTTGTCAAGGATGGAGGCACCATAAGATGAAAGACCCATCAATGAGTCTTTCCCTGATGAGGCAGTATTCGCAATCCAAACGGCTGGAGGCCCTTGGTTTGCTGATATTGCTAACTATCTGGCCAGGAAAATCATCCCAGCTGATATGACGTATCAGCAGCGAAAAAGGTTCTTTTCAATTGTCAAACATTATTTATGGGATGATCCATATCTGTTCAAAATCTGTGCAGATGGAATTATAAGGAGATATGTCCCACAGACAGAAATCCAAAATATCCTTCTCCATTGCCATTCTAGAGAAACCGGCGGACATCACGGTGCAACCCGTACAACTGCTAAGGTACTTGAATCCGGTTTCTATTGGAACACCCTTCACAAAGACTGTCATGCTTTTGTGTCTACTTGTGATCGGTGTCAACGGCAAGGTAACATTTCTCGCCGCCATGAACTACCCTTAAACAATATGCTAGAAGTTGAATTATTTGATGTTTGGGGAATTGACTTTATGGGACCCTTCCCAAATTCTTTTGGAAATTTATACATCTTAGTAGCAGTCGATTATGTCTCTAAATGGGGAAGCCCTTGCTTGCTCTACTAACGATGGTAAAGTTGTGATGAAGTTCATAAAGAAAAATATTTTCACTCGATTCGGTGTTCCTAGAGCAATAATCAGCGATGGTGGATCTCACTTCTGCAATCGCCAGTTTGATGCTCTCCTGAAGAAATATGGAGTTCGCCATAAGGTTGCTCTACCATACCATCCTCAAACAAATGGTCAGGCTGAGATAACAAACAGAGAGCTGAAATGGATTCTGCAGAAGACGGTGAGCTCTTCTCGAAAAGATTGGTCCCTTAAATTGGATGATGCGCTCTGGGCATACCGCACCGCCTTCAAAACACCTATTGGCGTGTCCCCCTACAAACTAGTTTTTGGGAAGGCATGCCACTTACCTGTGGAATTAGAGCATAAATCTTATTGGGCTCTGAAGGTGTTAAACTTTGATTTACAACAGCCGGTGAAAAAAGGAAGTTCCAATTAACTGAGCTAGAAGAACTTAGGAACGACTCATATGAGAATGCAGTGATTTATAAAGAAAAGACCAAGCGTTGGCACGATAAGATGATTGCCAAGCGAGAATTCAAAGCAGGAGATCAGGTCCTTCTTTATAACTCCAGACTTAAGTTTTTCCCAGGTAAGTTAAAATCCTTCTGGTCTGGACCATTTACAATAATATCCACCTCTCCATATGGAGCTGTGGAATTAGATAATAAGAAAGGAGGATCGTTTAAAGTAAATGGAGCTCGAATCAAATTATTTCTGGGAACCACGTTAGACAACGAAGAGGCTTCTGCGCTTCTTCTCAAAGATCCAGTCACACCTTAAAACACTCAGGTATGGTCTTGCCAAAGACTATAAAGATGGACAGCTTGGTAGGAGGCACCCTACTATCTATCTTTTTATTCTATATTGTGCTTATATTTTGTCTCTTATTTTATGATAGAAAAAATGAGGAGAGAGAACGAGGAGAATTAACTTGAGTTCTTCTGGCTGTATAGAATATTCATTACAGGAACATCTTGCACATTCCTACAGCTGAACTCAAGTGTGGGGGAGCTACACTACATACTCTGCAAAACTCTGGGGAGTACACTATCCATACCCTGCTCTTTAAATTTTCAATATTTCCTATTACCATGCTTTGTGATCATTACCCAGGTAGTTTGCATGCCCTGTTATTTAATTCTTTCTATGCAATGAGGGCATTGCTTTGGTTCAAGTGTGGGGGAGATAGATTTTGACACTGTGTTTAAATTTGTTAAGTAATTAATAAAAAAAAGGAGCCATAGAGGGAGTAATGCCAGTATTAACAGGTTTAAAGGGTACAAAAAAAAATTTTTACTCTGCTCCTTACTCAATGCTAAAAATTTGAGAAAATTATCATTTGACTTTTGTTTTTAACTTTGAGCCTGGATTTGAATTGGAATGAAACGGTGGAAAAAGAACAAGGCAAGGTACTCCTCTGATCCAGACAGGCATATTCTGATCCTAAACAGGCCTCGTCCACTCGGTTATTAAGTTCTTAGGGGTGCTTCATCACCCGGCTACCTAAGGTACTCGGTATCTGGGATAGTAGACCCAAAACCGCTACAAGGGTGGAGAGAAAAGTCTGAGGTAAAAGAAAAATGAACTTCAAAATTGAGGTATCTTGCATTCTGTACCAAAATGATAAAACTTCTTCATTATGGATCATGAGTATGTGGCATTGAAAGGTATAATGGAATAAGATTTTACTTCATGCCCCTTGTCGTTCAAGGAAATGTGAAAGAAAATGGTGGATTGGCTCAAGGTTAGAAGCAGAATTCTCATGGTACTGCTTCTCTCTTTTGTAGGACTTCAGGGTTATTCTCAGAAACGAGAAATATATATTTAAGAAACTTGCTGTTTTAGTACCCTTTAAAATCTGAAAAGTTTGGCAATTACCTCTTCTGTGCTCTCCCTACTTGATTATTGTTTGTTTAACTTGTTTAAACATTATGTCAGAAAGATTTGCTTGAGGACAAGCAAAAGATAAGTATGGGGGAGTTTGATAAGTGAGAAATACATAGACATTTAAGGGTTTAATCTACCTTATATTTACTTACTTTCAGGATAATATTACTCACTTATCGTATGTTTTTCCTAAGATTTATGTTTTGATATGAACTGATACATTTTATGTATCAAATGCAGTAAAAAGTCTTGGAATCACATAGTTTACTTCACAAGCTTTCCAACGCAACAAACGGCGAGTGAAACGGAGCTAAAACGAAGAATCTAAGCCCAGTTGAAGATTGCAGAAAAATGAGAAAAATACACTGTCCGAATTGGGACTCACACGGACAAAACAAAGAACGTCCGCAACGCGGACGCAAACTGGACCAACAAAGAACACGTCGCATTGCGGACTCAAACTCGGACGCAACAAAAGAACACGTCCGCATTGTGGACTCAAACTCGGACGCAGCAAAAGAGCGTGTCCGCTTTGCGGACTCAAACTCGGACGTCTCACGTCCTGATGTGTCCGTACACGGAAGAAACGTGGACACGTGTAAAATGACTGCGCCGAATCAGAAATCACGCGATGAATTTCTACACCGCCTTGTTGTTCTTCCTCATTTGCGGCGCCTACAAACATATCATCTACCCCATAAGACGTATCAGGCGCCGCACCCTTGATTTCCTCACGCCTGCTCCAACCTTGTCCTCTTCCTTCTCCTCTCTTCTATAAAAACCCAGCTCCTTCTACGATAAAACCACACACTGGAGATTGAAGAGAATACAGAGAACACACACCCCAAATCACTCACGTTCACCTCCAAATCACACTTCCTCCACCCAAATTCCATTTCCCTCCATACATCCACATCTCCACTTCATTTCCATCATTTCCCATCACCAAATAAGCCTAACTCTTAATTTTCCGATTTCTAGAAAGAAGACGATCTGCACAAACCAGGCCGTGTCCTAATTTGTGTCCGCGTTTGTGTCCGGTGGCCCCACACGGACAAGACCAACTTTTGCCAGTTTGTTCGTTATTCTTCGTTTTACCTGTTTATTATTGTTATGAGGTTGGCATAATCACGAGACAAGCCCGGAAGCGAAATAACTCTCCCTAAATAGAGTTCTTTCCTTCCTTAAACTTTACTCTGTTTTAATGTCTATCTTATTTGTTATGTATTTTCTTATAATTATGTGTGAGTAATAAACCTAGCCTCCCGGGTTGGGAAGCGAGCCTATTTTATATAATTGTGTTATGTAGACTTCCCACTATAATCTATTTAAGCAATATTTTGATTCTTGTCCTTAATGCGCTTTAATCTTTAGGCCAATTTAAAATGATATTTGTAGTTCTCTTGTTAAAATGCGGTGCTAAACAAGGTTCTAGACATAGGAAGTCAAAACGGGTTAACGCTAGAAGCGTGTCTCGCCTATAGGTTAATCTGTCTCCAATAGGAATTGTTAATAATGCGGTTAATTTATAATAACTTGGGCAAGGATTGCGGCTTGTTGTTTAAGTTAATCAGGGTTTTGTACAAGGACCGGTCAATGAACTAATTAAGATTCCTGAGTTTATTGCTAAAATGGTGGAGTTTATATTAATATAATTGGATGAAATAGGTGAGCAGAACAACCTAGGGTGCTTTCTTAAAAACAAAAGAGTTTTACAACCGTTATTATTTCTATTTTGATTAATTGTTTTTACTACTGTTTTGTCTAAGTTAAGTTTTAAACCACAATTTCCCTTAAAAAGTGATAAGTTCTTGTCTGTAGTTTAATTAGAATCCTCAGTTAATTTACTACACTATCAGTTAACTACAGCAAGGTCCCCAAGAGTTCGACAACCCCACAAATCCACTATTCCGCAAAACGATAGGTACACTGCCTAGGTTGTAGAAGTAGTCACATATTTCTCCAACAGTTCTAGAGTTTGTAGTGCAGGGTTTAGGGTCTAACGATCCTAAACTCAAAACCACAAACCCTAAAAATCTGTCGAGTATGTAACGACGATATAAAGTGTATAGCCAATGCCAAAAAGATTACCCTACCCCCCACCCAAAACACCCTAAAAACCACCCTAGGAATGCTAACAACGTTGAAGACATTTTTAGGATTTGTGGTTTAGGGTTTAGGGTCGTTAGTAAAGTTGGTAACGACAATATAAAGTGTAGAACCAATGCCAAAAATATTACCCTACCCCTTCAAACACCTAAAACCATCTAGGAACGCTAAAAACGTCGAAGACATTTTT